>CM076576.1:27017426-27499315 GCA_034641835.2 Pinus albicaulis
GTAAAAACATCAAAGAGGCATATAGAAATACCCTCCCCCACATATCAGTTCATGGAATACAACCATATAATAGATACTAAGAAAGACAAGACATAAATTGTCAAAACCAACCATGGTATGGCCAACAAAAAATATAAAAGCACATGCAATCCATAGATCACATCCATAGCCAAAGTTGTGCAAAATATATATAACAACAGGAAAATGAACATTTAAAGTGCACAAAAACAACGGGGACTTGCATTTTTGAATCATGACAATGGGAACTAAGAAATTTGTTGATAAAAGAGTCGAAAAATAGAGATAAAGAAAAATTACAGTTCCCACTAGAGGATTCTACCTGTTGATCTTGATTCTGCTCCATTGACCAAATATTTCTCTCGATATCCAAGCCATCCTTTTATAAGGAAAAGAATAAAAAGAGTTAGCAATTAGAATAATATCCGCTAAAATAGGAAAAAGGGTGATGTTCATGTGGGAAATGATTCCACTAATCTAGTTGATGGTCAAATTTGATTACCTAAAAATGTGTTCATGTTCTAGAAACCTTTTTCCTTGGAAAATGGAAGTAGTTTCTTGCATTCACAGATTTTTATGTGTTGTTTGTACCTAACCCCAAACTTATTTTGACCTTGAAAAGATATGTTGAAGAGAGATCAAGAATGAAACCACCCCGACAATACTCACCATTGTCCCAGTATTCTCCATCAAAGTATCCCAATGGCGTTAAATAATCGATAACCTCATCCAAAACCACCCTTGGAGAAGACACATTCTTCTCTTGAGGTAAGTAAATGAGAATTGACATCCTTTTATTTGAAATATGGGAGGGAACATATAATTTATCTAAGAAGATAGAGTGATTATTTCCTAAACAAATACCCCAACAGATGATTACACGACGAGCATGAAATAAATGACTGATTGGATTGGAGATCCATAATCTCCATGCACTCTCTAGGTCAGGACGTGACTGAGGAAAAAAGTGACCAAGAGCATTGCCACATAATTTCCAATGTGGTTGATAAAATTGACAATCAATAAAGAGGCGAGATGCATTCTCACCATTGTTTTGGTAGAGATAACACTAGCTTAGACCCACCATGAATCGCCTTTGAAAAAAATCCTAAGTGGAAACTCTATTCATCATTAAACACCACATGATTTTATTTATTTATTTAGGTGGACATTTTACCTGCCATACAACTTTCCACGACCACCTCTCCTCCATATTAAAATGATCATATATGAGAGAAATAAAACCCATTTTCGATGTGTATACACCTAAAGGAGATAAACAACATACTAGTTCATATGTTCTATCTATAATGCGTGTATGGAAATCCCTAAGGCCTTGGATAAAACCATTCTAGTAATCCCTAAAATCAGGCCCAATGCCCTAGTTAGTCAGTGAGAGCCAACACTAATGACACAAGGAAGATGGATTTTAATTGGCAATATGGGCCAACCTATGGAAACCATGATCTCAAATCCAATAAATTAATGGAGGTGGTAAACAATAATGCATATCACAACCAGGTGATGGATCTAGGCCTAGATGAAGTTTGTCACCCAAACCGATATGCTAGGAAATCCATTTCCAATGATATTGAATGTCTTTAGAATGCCCCTCTATATTAAAGAGATATTTGATCACGATTTATTTGTAGTCCTTAACCATTAATCTTCCACTGATAAAGGGGAAATATATTTGTATTTTACCACTAAATTCCACATGTTATTAGAGGATAAAAGCCACCAGTCACTGTTAGCAACAAGGGCATTAGAGAACAAAAAGAGGATGTTAAGTCCTCAACCCCCCATCCATTTAGGTATGTAAATCAAGTCCCATTTGAACCATGGTAAAACTAGCTTTTCTCCCTTACTAGAGCACAAAAAAGATGAGAAACATTTCCGGATATTTTCCAAAATTCATTTCATGATCCAAGCCAAAGAGGCCCAATAGATAGGAATAAATTCTATGAGAGATTTTATGAGCACCAAATGGCCAGATATTGATAGCCACCTATTACACCAATGGTTCAAGTTTTTTTCCACCTTTTCCACAAACCATGCCCAATCCTCTTTGACTTAACAATTAGGCTCGAGGTGAAAACCCAAGTACTTTAAACCAACATCCAGTAGTTTGACAAAGTAAGGGAAAAAATCAGAAAAATAATGAAGCTCTAGCTCGAAAATATTACAATATGTGATGGATGACTTTTGAATACCTATATACATACTACTGGCCCATCCAAATTAAATAGTAAGAATACCAACCAACTTTTCAATATCTTGGAAGTCCCCATTGTATAATTTAAGATGTCATCCACAAATAACAAATGAGATATGGTAAATTCTTGGTAATGCTTACACCATTGTGGAATACCCTCTCCTTAGCATAATTGATAAGTTGACTCAATTCTTCCCCACTAAAAGGAAAAGGAGGAGATATAAAATAAAACCATGGCTCAAACCCTTGTGCTAATTAACGAAAGGATAGGTTGCACCATTTATCAACAAGAAAAAAAAATATTGACTAAATTTAGTCAATCACCTATTTAATACAATCAAGGCCAAAAACCAAATGAATAAGAAGAATTATTATATAAATCCAACTCACCTGGTAATATGTTTTAGATAATTATATAGATAATCCTCCCCTTCAATTTTTGCAATTTGAGGCTATGTATACCTTCTTAGGCCACACCAATTCCCTCGTGAATGTAACACCTTTCCAAGAAACTAAATTTCCCATGAGAGATGTATTTAGAGAATATCGGCTTAAGCCTAAGAGAAATAATTTTAGTTATTACTTTGTAGACAACATTACAAAAGGATATTGGTCTAAAATCAAAGAAAGAGGAGGGCTAACACAATTTGGGGACGAGGGAAATGAAAGTCGATTTGAAAAAAGGGAGGATGTTTCCCTCCCGATGGGATTCTTTGATGACCATAAGTATATATTTACCCAAGGCATTAAAAATATCCACGAAAAACTCCATACCCCATGCATTAGGCCTTGGGATTTTGTCCCTATCAAAATGTTCAAAGTTCATTTCAATTCATCTAGTGTAACCTCCTCCATTAAGCTATTTATTTCCTCTACTTCTAACATACGAGGGAAAACTTTAACCATTTTGACAACTTTAGCAATGGATGAGACCCGAGGAGTTTTAAATTATGTTTCACAAAATTTCTCTCCTAGATTTTCGAGACCATGGAAAGAAGAATACTTCATACCCTGATCATTCCGCAAACTCTAGATGGTGTTCATAAATTTCCTCTGCTTTACGTGATCATGGTAGAACATTTTGTTATTATCCCCACTTTATAGCCAAAAAACACTACATTTTAACTTCCATTCCTATTCCATGGATTTTAGGAGGCTTAATTTCCTCCTCTTAAGGGATCCACGAACAACTAAGGGTTCTAGAGAAGTGAAACCCTCACCCTACCTTACACTGATAACTTCCAGATATTTTTCCACCTTTTTCAATTATTTTACCTATAGCTTCTTCTTCCTCTTATACCATTCCTTGAATTTATACTTTTTCCATTTTAGCTTTTATTCAAACAGGGTAGTGGCTGAAACATTTATTGGGGGAGATAAAGGGACCCAATTTTCCATAATCAAGATTACAAACTCCTCCTTTTCCAATTAGATGGAAGTAAACTTGAAAGGAATATTCGTCTTGTGGGAGAATCCATTTATCTACAAGAAAAATGGGTTAGTGATCAGAGATGCCACCCTCCCCAATCCATTGCTTAACCATAGTAACAGATTCCAAAAGATCTTTAGTGATTAGAAACCCATCGAGACACTTCCCAGCATAGTCCTCCCGAATCCATATATTCCTCTCGAGTCAGGAAGAGGTGAGAGGGTTGTTGGTATTATTTTATGGCTATGTTCTTCTCCTAAAATCCCATCATTTATCCACCATTTTCTTCGATAAATCCCTTATAGTTTATTGAAATTGATTAATATAGCATTATAATTGTTATTTTTACATTAAATTTAATTTATGGAATTTTTGTGTTAAAAATTGAAAATTTTCAAGAAAATTACAGGATGTGATAATTTCCTGTAAATAGTTTATGTTCTGACATGTGGCGTAGTAGGTAGATGAAAATGAAGTACAAGGACGTGATCTGGAACGTACACAAATGATGAAAAATCTATCCAGCATCATATTTGAAGTTCCTAAATAGCTGGTCAACGCTGGTCAAACCCAGCCAATCTAACAAAAAAATATGATTCATAATGAATGAGCTTGATATTTTTTCTATGAGTAGGAATTCCAAACTATTTTGATTTGTTTTGGAGATCAGTTAGGATTAGAAAGAACAAAAACATCCTCTTTTGATTGTAATTTTTGATAAATAAGTGAATGGAAGCATGCAATAGGCTAGTGATGCTAATGATGCTAGTGATATTATTGAATGAAAGAGAAGACTTGAGACTGTGTACGTGGTTCAGAACTCTGTTTTAATATAACTCATTCCTAAATTTTAATAAGAGACAAAATTTCATCATTGATGGTGTTTTAAGTTACCGTTCTCATCATTTGAAGTTTCCCAAGTGTGCCTTCAAAGCATGGAAGGGCCCCCATGTGAAGTCGATACACTTTTCTTTACATTTTCATTAGATTTAATATTCAGATCTGATTTAGTATTTTAATTTTTATGCTCTGAGTTCACTGATTTTGATTAAGAGTACTTGTGATATTTCATTCATCATTTTTATTTCATGATTCATAGTTATAATTGAAGAATTCAATTACTAAATTAATGAACAGTCCTTGTAAGATGGTTTAGTTGAGTATTGAATTCGAAATCATTTCTTTGATCTTAGTTTTAATGAATTTGATTTTTAATAGGCTTTAGTGTGTTACCTTGAAAGAGTTTTCATGAACTATAACCTTGTAAAAGGATTGAAAACTCAGATAATTAGTAGCACTCTATTTTTAGAACAACAGAACAAATTTAATTTCATGAGTGTTTAAAGTGTGTGAGGAACCACATATCAATCTCTTGTAAAAGAGTGTTGGAGCCTACCACAATAAACATTTACGTAGGCAAACAGATCCTTTTAGGTCTATAAACATTAGACATGTGCCTCTAAGATTACCTACCTTGGTTGACAATAAATTGAGCCTAATATAGAACACTAGATTGGTCTATACATTTTGGCGCTGTTTCTGGGAAGGCGCAACTAGAGGATTTTAAAGAAAAACAAACAAAAACAATAAAAAAAACAAACAAAAACACAAATTTAGTTTTAATTCTACATTTTAGAAGTCACGGTTACTTATGTCTAGACCTAGAGATGATAAAGGTAGATTCATAAAAACCCCCCATCCAAAAACTAATCCACCACTAGGAGCAAACCCTTTAGAGAGGATTGAACACACAACTCTAGCTCGGAAAGTCACTGTACAATAATTAGAGGAAAAATAAAATCAAGGCAGAGACTCACACTCATTGAAAGAAAAATTTTATTGGCATACGAAGCAAAGAAGAAATATCTCCCTGAATCCTCTATAACAAGAGAGAGTAGCAAAACAACCCAAAAACCTCTCCTTGAACCTACTGATTTTGAAAAATCTCAAGAAGGAGAAAAATAACCAGAACAACCTTTATTTGAAACAACTGACACTGAACAAGACATTAAATCAACAAAAGAACCTATCAAAATGACTGAGGAAGGAGGAGGATCAGCAAGAGGACCCACTCCTGAACAACTTAGAGAATATGAGAGACAACAAGAGGAAAGAAGAAGCCAAAGAGAAGTTGAATAGAAGCAAAGGCAAGACCAAGATCGAAATCCACCAAGAGAAGAGGAAGAGTCAACCTTTAAAATTACTATTCAAGAACCAGGAGAAAACAATGATGAGGAAATAAAAATGAAAAACATACCTCCATCTGTACTACCAAACTTTTATGGTATGGCTTCAGAAGACCCAGACTCATTCTTGTTTGAATTTGACATAGTATGCCGAACATATGGTTACACATATGATGTCCATAAGCTTATACTCTTTCCAGCAACACTAAAAGCATCAACACTTAGGTGGTTCATGGGACTTGGTGAACATGCAATAACTAAGTGGGATGGCATGAGAAAAATATTCTTAAAGAAATACCAACCTTATTGTAGATCAAGAGATTCTAAAGACAATATCTTTAGAATGAATCAAAAAAGAGGATGAGAGCTTATAGGAATATTTGGAACGATTTGTTTACAATCTACAAAAATCAAAACATAGAACCATGTCTCTTGATCTGATCCGAACAATATTTTTGAAGGGCATCTGAGAATAATACTTAGATGATCTTAATTTGATGGGAAAATTTGATATTTCTACCTTACCTTTTGATGAGATTGCCAATTTATGTGAAAAGTATTCTAGGAGCAAAGCTAGGAACGGAAAAAGAACCATATCATCCAATTCCACTAAATCTGCTTTAGCTTGTGTCACAAGGGCTGAAATAGGAAACTTATTAGAAGAATTCAAAACAGACCTATTAAGTACCTTAGGGAACCAAATTGACACTTTAAAAGCAAAGAAAAGATAGGAAGAAGAAGATCAATTAATGGTTATCTTTTGCCCGAAGTGCCGGAAGAAACATGCTTTGAAAGACTACCCTTTAGAAAATGTTTAAAATGTTCAAGTTTGTGCCTTTTTCACTGAAAATCATGATATCTTTCATTGTTCTAAAATCAAGATTTTGCAGAATTTTAATTTGGAAGCCAATGCAGATATGGAGAATTTGTATTTCATGGGTGCTAAGAGACCATGGAAACCACGACCTCCACCTCCAGGTATGTTTCCAAATCAAAATTTTCAATTTCCTGCACAAGATTAGATGAATGTTCAGAATTATTGGAATGTTCCCATGCCTTGGCAACAACAAACTTACCCACAGCAAAAATGGAAACCATTTCAACAATATCCTCAACCATATCAACCATATCCTCAACCATACCAACAATATCCTCAAACATATCAGCAATATCCTTAGCAGCAAGTTGTCCATCAACCTCAAAACACTCAACAAACATTGCCTACTCCTCCACCAATAAATACACCTCAATTACAAATTCCATCTAACCAGCCTCCTAGACCTACTCAGATACCCGCTCAACCTATTCCTAATCCAAATAATAGAGAAGACAAACCAGCCTACAGTGTAGATGAGGGAACATCTTACCCCACTCTACCTTTAAAAAATATCGAGCTTAGGTCTGGTAGGATACTTCAAAAAGAACCTCCAGTAGCTGAAAAACAAAAAGAAGACAAAGAGAATGAAGATGAAACTCCAATTCAAAATAAAAAAAATGATGACATCCAAAATAAACAAATGCAACCAATGCATCCACCACTTTTTCTGAATATATTGATCCAAGCAAAACTCCCCATGTCTTTACCTCAGTTTGATGTTTAAGATGAGCTAAAGAATGTCTATATAAAAACTCCACTACTTCAAGTCATAAAAGACATTCTGTTATATACTAAAGCAATCAAAGAACTATGCCTCAAGAAGCCTACAAAGAAAAGACTTGACCCATAAACTATTCATGTTATTGGACATCTAGTTGACCTTATGACAAACAACATTTCAATGGAAAAGTATGTTGATCCTGGTATTCCCAGAGTCACTAAAATCATTAACAACATACCTATTCCAAACACTTTGATTGAACTTGGGGCTGCAATAAATGTGATGACCCTTGAAACAATGAAAACAATGCATCTCACAAACTTGCAATACACACCAATTGTCCTAGAACTAGTTGATAGGTCTAAAGTGATTCTTGAAGGGATTTTGGAGTAAATAATTGTTTCACTAGACTCTTGGGAGTATCCAGTTGAATTTTTAGTCCTTCAGCCAAAATATAATTTAGGAGGACACCCTATCATCCTTGGTAGACCATGGTTAGCAAATGTTGATGCATTCATAGGGTGTAGATCAGGTAATATGATTATTTCACGAGGAATAGAAAGAAAACAACTCACTCTGTACCCATCAGCACAATCACCAACAGTAGAAAACAACTTATGGCTTGATGACAAATACAATGATAAAGAATAATTTCAATCTGTTTTTAGCATCAATCAAATCTATGATTTTCAAGAACATAATAATGATGATTTGGTAGAATTGTTCCTTTCTCAACCTGATATTTCTGAAGAATTAAGAAATGAACAATACAATGCTGCAAATCAACTTTTAGCACAAAGTTTTCAAGAAACATGTACCATTCATTCTTTGCAAACATTATTTGAAAACATTTTTCCCATTCAATCTATCACAAACACACAGAGTAAGACCATAGAGATTAGTCCACGAAAAACATTGAATATTGGCACACATCTAGACTTATCTCAGGAAGAAAAATTGATTCAATTATTGAGAAAATATCAAAAGGCATTTGCTTGGGACTACATCCATATGCAGGGAATCCACCCAGAAACATGCACTCACCATATTTACATAGATAGTAATATAAGACCAGTGAGGCAACCACAGAGAAGAATGAATCCCATCCTTCAGGATATTGTTAGAGATGAATTACAAAAACTACTGAAAGTCAATTTTATTTATCCCATCTCTAACAGTCAGTGGGTATCTCCATTGGTAGTAGTGCCTAAGAAAAATGGTAAGAGGACAATTTGTGTTGACTACAGACAATTGAACAAAGCAACCCTCAAAGATTATTTTCCACTACCATTTATTGACCAAGTTTTGGATACATTAGTTGGCAAATCATCATTTTCTTTTCTTGATGGTTTCAGTGGCTATAGCCAGATTAGGATAGCCTTAGAGGACCAGGAAAAAACCACTTTACTTGTCCTTGGGGAACTTATGCCTATAATGTTTTACCATTTGGACTCTGTAATGCTCCAGCTACATTTCAGAGAGTTGTATTAGCTATTTTTGCTAATTTAGTTCATGAGTGTGTTCAAGTTTATATGGATGATTTTTCAGTGTATGGTAATTCATTTGAGCATTCATTAGAAAATCTTGAGAAAATTTTGAAGAGATGTATTGAAGCCAATTTATCCTTGAGTAATGAAAAGCTTTTTATGATGCTAAATGAAGGGGTAGTGTTGGGTCATTATATTTCTTCAGAAGGCATTAAAGTAGATCAATCAAAATTCCAAATCATTGTCAATTTTCCAATTCTGAAGACTCAAAAAGTGGTAAGAAGTTTTCTTGGGTATGTAAGCTATTATAGAAGGTTTATTGAACATTTTAGTAAGATAGATTTACCTATGTTTAAGCTTCTTGCAAAAGATGCACCTTTCAACTGGAATGAAAATTGTCAAAAATCTTTTGAAACACTCAAAGAAAAGTTATCAACCACACCAATTTTAAAAGGATCTAATTGGACCCTACCCTTTCACATATTTATAGATGCATCTGATACTGCAGTAGGTGCCTCATTAGGCCAAAAAGAAGAGTCTTTGAATTATGCCATCTATTTTATTAGTAAAAATCTGACACATGCAGAACTAAACTACACAGTTACTAAAAAAGAAATGCTTGCAATCATAAATGCTGTGAATAAATTCTGACACTATATAACTGGTTATGAGGTTTTTGTCCATACTAACCACTATGCCATTAAGTATTTAATGAAAAAACCAATAACTAATGGCAGAGTCACCAGATGGTTGCTATTGCTACAAGAATTTAATATTACAGTGTTAGATAGACCAGGTAAAGAGAACCAGGTGGCAGATTTTCTTTCTAGACTCTAGAATCTAGGTGAGGTTGTTCCAGTTGAAGATTCTTTTCCTGATGAAAATTTATTTGCAATATCAACAATGGATCCATGGTATGCTGATTTAGCTAATTATCTGTCCATAGGAAGGACACCTCCATATTTTACTACAAAGGAGAAGAAAAGAATCATCAAGAAAAGTGCCAAATATTCATGGGTTAAGGGAGATTTATTTTACACTGGTTATGATATGATTATTAGAATATGTGTAAGAAATGATGAAATAATTGATATTTTAAAATCTTGCCATGATGAACCTTGTGGTGGGAATTTTGCAGCTAAAACGACAGCATTCAAGATCCTCAGTCTTGGCTATTATTGGCCATCAATTTTTAAGGATTCCAAGAATTATGTGGGAAGTTGTGATAGTTGCCAAAGAATGGGTAGACCAACTGCTTCAAATGAGATGCCACTTCAGCCTCAAGTACATTTAGAGCCATTTGAAAAATGGGCTCTAGATTTTGTAGGACCCATCAATCCACCTTTAAAGGGTAAAAAGTACATCTTAGTATGTACTGACTACGTGACTAAATGGGCTGAATCAAAAGCACTTGTCTGAGAAACTGAACAAATAGTGGTAAACTTCCTTTTTGAAGAAATTTTTGTAAGGTATGGAGTGCCTAGAGAGATAGTAACAAACCAAGATACTCAGTTTACTTCAAGGCTGGTTCAAGGCATCACAAAAAAGTATAAAATCCAGCACAAGAAAATTACACCTTACCATCCACAGGCCAATGGCCAAGTTGAATCTACAAATAAAATTTTGGAAGGAATTATCACTAAAATGGTGGCAATGAACAGAAAGAACTAGGAGGAAAAGCTCAAGGATGCCCTCTAGGCTTACAGAATCACGTGGAAAGACACTACAAGATTTACACCATATCAGCTGGTGTATGGAAAAGAGGTAATGATTCCTATTGAATTTAAGATACATACTTATAAAGTGGCTGTAGATTTAGGGATTGATCTCAATGAAGCACAGAAAGAGAGAATTATGCAATTGAACCAGTTAGATGAAATGAGGCAGCAAGCAGAGGAGAGAACAATCCTAATGCAGAAACAAAGGAAGTAGTGGCATGATTCACACATAAAGAAGAAAGTGTTTACAGAAGGTGACTGAGCTTTACTCTTTGACTCCAAATTCAGAGATCATAAAGCTAAGTTCACAAAACATTGGATGGGCTCATATGAAATAGTTCAAGTATTTGAAAATGGATCAGTCAAACTTGCTACAATTGATGGAGAAGGCAACACCTTTATTGTTAATGGACATAGGTTGAAACTCTATCATAAGCCCATCAGAAAAGAAGATTTTATTCAAACTATATCTCAGCAAAAGAAGGTTGAGATATCAGAGCCTTTAGCTATGATATCTCTACCTTAGTCATTTCAATTTCTTAAAAAATAAAAAATAAAAAAAAATAAAACTAAAAAAACATAAAAAATAAAATAAATAAAAAATAATGGTTTAGATGTGAAAACCAGACTCTGGCACACTCTAAACCCAAATTCTTACTAGAAAACCAATCATTTGGCTAGTAAGAACTCATTTTTCTAGTTATTTCCTGTTTTTCATTATTTCAATAATGACTTGAGGACAAGTCAAAGAACTAGTGGGGGAGAAGAAACATTTTTCCTTATCTCATCTCCTCATTCTCAAATTTTCAAGGAATTTGTTTCAATAATTAAATGTTTCAATAAGAGTTGTTTTGTTCTAATCAGTAAAGGGACATGTTCAAGCAACAAAATATGCAGTGAGACCTATTTCAACATGATTATGCAAAGGGACCTGTTCAAAGGCTATGTCAATATTACAAACAGCAGAGGGACCGGTACAAATACTGCATCAAAGGTACACAAGGCTACTTCAACAATAGGTTGCCTATCAGAATTATAAACAAGGCTACATCAACACCAAAGATGAATAGAAGCTGCACAAACATGACTCTTCAGATTTTCAAGGGGACCTGTTTTAGAAGACAAGGATTAGTTACAAAGACAATCAGATCAATCACACATGTACAAGCAAATCAGCTATGCCTGCAAAAAGCAAAATCAGGATTTTATCAGCCAACAAGTGTAATGTATTAAAAGATTTTTATTTTTAGCATTTAAATTCCTAAATTATTTTAGTGTTAAATAAATAATTATGATTGCTTATTATCAATTTCATAACCTGTATCAATCCATTCTAATAATTTTAACCTATGAAACAATAAGCTATCTTATTGCCTAATGGTTTCATGCCATATCCCTCTTCCTATTTCTACACATTCATATCTATTACCACTCTGCCTATTTCTATACGAACACTTCTATGTTCATAATACCCATTTCTATTCCTACCCATACTATCCATTTTAACTATTCCTACCCATACCCTCATACATTCATCATTGTTTAAAATAGAACTTTGCCAAAAAAGTACCAACAGGCCTGTCCTCAATTGATTTCATCTATTCCAACAAGATAAGTTGCTGAAGAAGCCTGATAGAAACTAACATTAGTTGAGGTGGAACACTGATCCTTCAGAATGGATAAGACATTTTGTGAAAGAAGAAGCGACATCAGAATCAGAGTGGCGCAGAAGAGGAATGGTGCGGAACCATGAGAATAGCAGCGAAATCTTGAGCGATAAAGAAAAAGTGGGTTTGAAATAGAAAATTGGCTGTATCGCGTAGTTGAAAAGTTGTATTTGAGTTTTATGAAAAAAACGCGATATATGTTTATTGTTGACACGTAAGGAGCTAGTGGTATTTTAATACCACTAATATCGCATAGATTTGGAGCGTTAACATTCGGAGACTTTAACAACGTGATATTCATTGGTGGTCGTCCGATTAGGGTTTGCAATGCGACGAGCTAGGCGCTGTCAATTTGAAGAGGTGCATTAATTGGTGGGACCCATTCTTAATATAATTCCCAAGGTTTATGACTGGAGAACATTTGATGCATGGATTTAATTGAAAGACATTCGGGTGCATATATGGATTTAATGGAAAGGTCAGGGCGCATATATATAGTTATATCTGCTTATGAGTGTATTCGCCAATGATTTCATTTCTTTGTCAACACGACTTGTATACTCTGTCATTATGATTATGTTTTCTGCAAACCACTATCATTCCTCTGTATCTATGATTTGAACTCTCTGTGACATGCCTTCAGGCTATGTAAATAATACTATGGTCTTTCATAATAAAACCCTACTCTCTGTGCCATTATCATAACAATCTCATTTCATGATAATAGGCAAAATCAAGGTCGAGTGCTGAGTTTTCATTTTATGAAACTCTGAGTTCATAAAAGTCGGCTAACATTCAGGCTCTAAGTTGTAAAACCAAAAGGCCGAGATAATAGGTGTTGAAAAAGGGAGAAAGTATAGGAGTCAGGGGTTATCCAGAATTGTGACTTCAGCCCAGAAATTGAAGCTCAGAAATTTACGACTAGCTCAGAAATTTGAAGAAGTCAATTCAGAAACCTAAGGTCAACTCAGTGGAACGCAACAAGAAAGGTAACAAGTTGAAAAACCCTGGTTAAATTTTTGTTTCACCGAGTATAATAAAAAGGGTTAAAATAGAGATTTTTCTAAAAATGATAAATAGAGCAGAACCTGAGAAATTTGATAGCTCAAAATACCATGAAGACTGTGTTAAAATTTTGAGGGAAAAACAATGGTTATCTTTTCTAGAGAAATTCAATGGAAACAATGAAGAAGTTACAAAACAGTTTGCATTTTCATTTAATGGAGAAAAATCTTTGATAGGAAATTTCTCTTTCAAAATATCAGAGGATACAATAGCTCAGTCATTAAACATTAGTCCATAAGGGGAAAAATACTTCAAAACCAAGCAGTTTATAGAAAAATCATGGACTCGGTTTATGTCTAGATCCAGAGTCTCTTTTTTCAATTGGAAAAAGGGTGTTCCTAGAAGTTGGTTAATCCATCCATGGGATGAAATAGTATACATTCTCCAAAAATTTGTCACTTGTGAAGGGCGTTACAACATAGTGTACTTGTATCACATAAAAATATTGTTGCACTTAAAGGGTCAATGCACTATCAGTCTGCCTTACTTTCTTTTACAGAGTTTGAATAAAATGAAAATACCATCCAGAAACAAAAGGGTAATGAAGACAGAAGTTTGTATCATTTTGGTTTGATCAAAATTTTAATTGAATTTGAATTGCAAAAGAGAGGAATAACATGGGAAGACTTTTTAACTGCCAATCAAATCAAAACCAAAGAAGATGAACAGGAGAAACAAGGAAGCACAAAGCTTATGGTTGATGTTGATGAGGAAACCCCTGAATTTAAGTCAAGCATTGTTGCTCAACCTAGTAGAAGTGTGAAAACAAGGAGAATGAGGCAAGAAGATGCTAAGAAAATTGCAAAAGACAAAATTTTCACTACTTACACAAGAAGATCAAGGAGGATAAAAAGAAACAAAATACAAGATGATCAACCAAAGAAAGATATAAATACACCAATGGAAATTGAAAGCAGTGCTAATTCACAGTCAGAACAAGATGTAGAAATGGAAACTGAATGTAATAAGGGAGAAAGAAAAGAGCCAATACCTACAAACAAGAAACAGAGAAAGCTAAAGAAACAAATCGAAGAGTTAAAAGAGGAACTTATGGAATAAAATATTTTAGAAAGAGTCATAAAGAAATAAAATGAAGTGTTAAGAGCCCAGACCAAGAAGATGCAATAGAAAAATGAGAAATTAAAAAGGAAAGTCAAAGAACTCAAAACTGATCAAATTGAAATATGTAAATGGGCAACAAAATGGTACACACAGAAAAAGGCTCTCAAAGAAAAATACAAGAACATGAAGCATGAGTTTCAAGCCCAGAAGAATATAGATGTATTGCTAAAAGCAGCAGAAGTAGAAGAAGAAGCAGAAGCAGAACATAAAGGAAGCACATCAGGTTAGCATGAGGACATGCTAAATCATTGAGTTTAGGGGAAATGTTGGTATTATTTTATGGCTATATTTTTCTCCTAACATCCCATCATTTATCCACCATTTTCTTCCATAAATTCCTTATATTTTATTGAAATTTATTAATATAGCATTATAATTGTTATTTTTACATTAAATTTAATTTATGGAATTTTGAAAAAATTGAAAAATTTCAAGAAAATTACAAGATGTGATAGCTTCCTGTAAATAGTTTATGTTCTGACACGTGGCGTAGCAGGTAGATCAAAACAAAGGACAAGGACGTGATCTAGAACGTACATACATGATGAAAAATTTATCTAGCATTAGATTTGAAGTTCCTTAATAGCCGGTCAATGCTGGTCAAACCCAGCCAATCTAGCAGAAAAAATCCGAGTCATAATGAATGAGCTTGATATTTTGCCTATGATTAGGAATTCCAAACTAATTTGATATATTTTGGAGATCAGTTAGGATTATAAGGAATGAAAATAGCCTCTTTTGATTGTAATTTTTGATAAATAAGTGAATGGAATCATGTAATAGGCTAGTGATGCTAATGATGCTAGTGATATTATTGAATGAAAGAGAAGACTTGAGACTATGTACAGGATTCAGAACTCTATTTTTAATGTATCTCATTCCTGGATTTTAATCAGAGACATAATTTCATCATTTATGGTGTTTTAAGTTAGCGTTCTCATCATTTGAATTTTCCCAAGTGTGCCTTCAAAGTGTGGAAGGGCCCCCATGTGAAGTTGGTACACTTTTATTTACATTTTCATTAGATTTAATATTCAGATCTGATTTAGTATTTTAATTTTTATGCTCTGAGTTCATTGATTTTGATTATGAGTACTTGTGATATTTCATTCATCATTTTTATTTCATGATTCATAGTTATAATTGAATAATTCAATTACTAAATTAACGAACAGTCCTTGTAAGAGGGTTTAGTTGAGTATTGAATTCGAAATCATTTATGTGATCTTTGTTTTAATGAATTCTATTTTTAATAGGCTTTAGTGTGTTACCTTGAAAGAGTTTTCATGAACTATAACCTTGTAAAAGGATTGAAAACTCAGACAATTAGTAGCACTCTGTTTTTAGAACAACAGATCAGATTTAATTTCATGAGTATTTAAAGTGTGTGAGGAACGATATATCAATCTCTTGTAAAAGAGTGTTGGAGCCTACCACAATAAAAATTTACGTAGGCAAACAGATCCTTTTAGGTCTATAAACATTAGACAAGTGCCTCTAAGATTACCTACCTTGGTTGGCAATAAATTGAGCCTAATCTAGAACACTAGATTGGTCTATACAGTTATGGTTAAGGTTAGGTTAAGGTTAAGGTTAAGGTTAGGTTAAGGGTGAAGGTTAAGGTTATGGTTAAGTTTAGTTTAAGGTTTAGGTTAAGGATAAGGTTAACACTAGGTTATAGTGAAGGTAAAGGTTAAGACCCATAACCTTATCCTTGACCTTAACCTTACTATCCCTGTAAACATAACCTTAACCTCAACCTTAACCTTAACCTTAACTATAACCTAACCTTAACCTTGACAAAAACCTAACCTTAACCCTAACCCTAATCCTAACCTTAACCTTAAATTTACCCTTAACCTAACCTTAACCTTAACTATACCCTTAACCTAATATTAGCCTTAACCTAAGCTTAACCTTACCCTAAACCTTGACCTTAACCTTAAATTAACCTAACCTTAACCTTAACCTTAACTATAACCTAACACTAACCTTGACCAAACCATTAACCTTAACCTTATCTTAACCTTATCATAACCTTAAACATAACCTTAAACTAACTATAACTTTACCATTAACCTTAACCTTGACCTTAACTATAACCTAACCCTACCCTTGACCAAACCCTTAACCTAAACCTTAACCTGACTAAACCTGTAAACTTAACCTCAACCTTAACCTTAGCCTTGTCCCCTTAACCTTAATCTTAACCACATCTTAACCTTAACTAAAACCTAACCCTAACCTTAACCAAACCCTTAACCTTAACCTTAACATTAACCTTAACCTTAACCATAACCCTAACCTTAACCTAACCTTAACTTTAACCTTAGCCTAACTTTAACCTTAACCTAACCTTAACCTTAACCTTAACATAACTATAACCTTACCCTTAACCTTAACCTTGACATTAACTATAGCCTATCCCTAACCTTGACCTTAGCCTTAACCTAACCTTAACCCTAAATTTACCTTAACCTTGACTTTACCCTTAAACTAACCTTAACCTTAACCTAACCCTTAACCTTGACCAAACATGTAACCTTAACCTTAACTTTAACTTTACCCTTAACCTAATATTAACCTTAAATTAACCTTAACCTTGAATTTACCCTTAACATAACCTTAACCTTGACCTTAACCTGAGGTTAATATTATGGTTAAGGTTAAGGTTAAGGGTAAGGTTAGGGTTAGTTTGAGGTTAAGGTTAGGTTAGGTTAAGGTTAGGATAAAGTTAATGTTAAGGTTAAGGTAAGGTTAAGGTTAAGGTTAAGGTTATGGTTAAGGTTAAGGTTATGGTTAAGTTTAAGGTTAAGGTTAAGGTTAGGTTAAGATGAAGGTTAGGTTAGGTTAAGGGTAAGTTAAGGTTAAGGGTAAAAATAACGTTATGGTTAAGTTTAAGGTTAGGGCTAGGTTATAGTTAAGGTTAAGGTTAGGTTAAGGGTAAGATAAGGTTAAGGTTAAGGTTAGGTTATATTGAAGGTTAAGGTTAAGATAATATTAAGGTTAAGGTTATGGGTTTTGTCAAGGTTAGGGTTAGGTTATAGTTAAGGTCAAGGTTAAGCTTAGGCTATAATGCAGGCTAAGGTTAAGATAAGGTTAAGGTTAAGGTTACGTTAAGGTTAAGGTTAATGTTAGGTAAAGGTAAAGTTTAATGTTAATGTTAAGGGTTTGGTCAAGGTTAGGGTTAGGTTATAGTTAATGTTACACGTTTATTCAGGTTAAGTTAAGGTTAAGGTTAAGGGTAAGGTTAGGTTAAGGGTAAAGTTCATATTAAGGGTAAAGTCAAGGGTTTAGTCAATCAGGTTAAGGTTAAGGTTAAGGGTTTGGTCAATGTTAGTGTTATGTTCAAGTTACGGGTTTAGTCAGGTTAAGGTTATTTTTAAGGTTAAGGTTATGGTTAAGGTTAAGGTTAAGGGTAAAGTCAAGGTTAATATTAATGATAAGGTTAGGTTAAGGGTAAAATTAAGGTTAAGGTTAAGTTTTGGCCAAGGTTAGGGTTAGGTTATAATTAAGGTTAAGATAAGGTTAAGGTTATGGTTAAGGTTAAGGTTAGGTTATGTTAAGGTTAAGGTTTGGTCAAGGTTAGGGTTAGGTTATAGTTAAAGTTAAGGTTAAGGTCAAGGGTAAGGGTAAGGTTAAGGTTAGGTTAAGGTTAAGATTAGGTTAAGGGTAAAGTTAAGGTTATGGTTAGGGTAAGGACAGGGTTAAGGTTAGGGGAAGGTTAAGGTTAATTTCATGTTAAGGGTAAAGTGAAGGTTAAGGTTAAGTTAAGGGTAAGGGTTTGGTCAAGGTTAGGGTTTGGTTATAGTTAAGGTCAGGTTAAGGGTATTTTAAGGGTTTGTTCAAGGTTAGGGTTAGGTTATAGTTAAGGTGAAGGTTAAGGTTAGGGAAAGGTTAATGTTAAGATTAAGGTTAAGGGTTTGGTCAAGGTTAGGGTTAGGTTATAGTAAAGGTTAAGGTTAGGTTAAGGTTAAGGATAAGGTTACAAGTTTACTCAGGTTAATGTTAAGGTCAAGGTTAGGTTAAGGTTATGATTAGATTAAGTTTAAAGTTAAGGTTAAGGTTAATGTTATGGTTAAGGTTAATATTAGGTTAAGGTTAAGGTTAAGGTTAATGTAAGGTTAAGATAAGGATAAGGTTAAGGGTAAGGTCAAGGTTAAGTTTATAGGTCTTATCCTTAACCTTCACTATAACCTAACCCTAACTTTAACAAAATCTTAACCTTAACCTTAACCTAACCATAACCTTAACCTTAACCTTACCTTTAACGTTAACCTTAATCTTAACCTTAACCTTAACCTTAACCTAATCCTATCCTTGACCTTAACTATAACCTAACCCTAACCTTGACCAAACCTTAACCTTAACCTTAACTTAACCTTAACCTTCCCAAAACCATAGCCTTAACCTTCACTTTACCCTTAACCTTAACCTTAACCTTACCCTTAAGGTCAAGGTTAAGGTTAAAGTTATAGTTAAGGGTAAGGTTAAGGTTAAGGTTAAGGGTAAAATTAAGGTTAAGGTTAAGGTTAAGGTTAAAGATAAGGTCAAGTTCAAGGTTAAGGTTAATTAAAGGTTAAGATAAGGTTGAGGGTAAGTTTAAGATAAGGTTAAGGGTAAGGTTAAGGTTAAGGGTTTGGTCAAGGCTAGGGTTAGGTTATAGTGAAGGTTAAGGTTAAGTTAAAGGTAAAGTCAAGGTTAGGGTTAGGTTAAGGTTAAGATTAGGTTAAGGGTAAAGTTAAGGTTAAGGGTAGGTTAAGGTTAAGGTTATAGTTAAGTTCAATGTAAGATAAGGTTAAGGGTAAGGTTAAGGTTACAGGTTTAGTCAGGTTAATGTTAACATTAGGTTAAGGGTAAGGTTAATTTTAGATTAATATTAAGGTTAAGGTTAAGGTTAAGGTTAGGGTTAGGTTATAGTTAAGGTCAAGGTTAAGGTTAAGCGCAAGGAAACCCTTAACCTGAACCTTTACCTTAACCTTAACTATAACATAACACTAACCTTGACCAAACATTTAACCTTAACCTTAGCCTAACTAAACCTGTAACTTTAACCCTAACCTTACCATTAACTTTCACCCTTAACCTAACTAAACTCGTCACCTTAACCTTAACCTGACTAAACTTGTAATCTTAACCTTGAAATTATATAACCTTCACGTTAACTTTACCTTTAACCTAAACTTAACCATAACCTTAACCCTAACTTTACCCTTACCTCACCTTAATCTTAATCTAACCTTAACCTTAAAACTAACCTTAACCTTAAACATTATCTAACCTTAACCATAACCTTAACCATAACCTTAACCCTAACCTTAACCATAACCTTGACTAAACCCTTAACCTTAACCTTGACCTTAACTATAACCAACCCCTAACCTTGACCAAACCCTTAACATTAACCTTAAAATTAATCTTACCCTAACCCCAGCCCTAACCTTAACCTTAACTTTACCCTTAACCTAACCTTAACTTTACCGTTAACCTTAACCTCAATCTTAACCTTGACTTTACCCTTAACCTAACATTAAGGTTAATGTTAAGTTAGGTTAAAGTAAGGTTAAGGTTACGGTTAGGTCAAGGTTAAGCTTAATGTTAACGTTAAGGATAAGTTAAGGTTAAGGGTAAGATAAGGTTAAGGCTAGGGTTAGTTTATAGTTAAGGTTAAGGGTTTGGTCAAGGTTAAGGTTAGGTTAGAGTTAAGGTCAAGGTTAAGGTTAGGTTAAGGTTAAGGTTAATGTTATGGTTAAGGTTAAGGTTAAGGTTAGGTAAAGGTTAAGGTAAAGGTTAGGTTAAGGGTAAGTTTATGGTTAAGGTTAAGGTCAAGGTCAAGGTTAACCTTAACCTAACCTTAACCTTACCTTAACCTTTACCTAGCCTTAACCTTAACCTTAACCTTAACCTTACCCTTAACCTTAACCTAACCTTAACCTTGACCTTAACTATAACCTAACCCTAACCCTGACCAAACTCTTAACCTTAACCTAACTTAATCTTATCCTTGACCTTGACCTTAACCTTAACCTTACCCCCTTAAACATAACCTTAACCTTAACCTCACTAAACCCGTAATGTTAACCTTAACCTTAACCTGACTAAACCCGTAACCCTTAAAATTATCTTAACCTTACCTTAACATAATCGTAACCTTGACCTTAACCTTAATCTTAACCTCATTAAACCCATAACCATTACCTTAACCTTAACCTTGCTAAACCTTAACCTTATCGCTAAACTTACCCTTAACGTTCAGCGTAATTTTAACCTAACCTTAACCTTAACTTTACCCTTAACCTAGCCTTAACCTTAACCTCAACCTAACCCTAACCTTGACCTTAACCTTAACCTTAACTTAACCTAACCTTAACCAAACCCTTAACCTTAACCTTAACCTAACTAAACCTGTAACCTTAACCATAACCTTAACCTTACCTTAAGGTTAGCTTAAGGTTAAGGCTAAGGTTAGGTAAGGGTAAGGTTAAGGTTACATGTTTATTCAAGTTAAGGTTAAGTTTAAGGGGGTAAGGTTAACATTAAGGTTAAGGTTAAGGTTAGGTTAAAGGTAAATTTATGGTTAAGGTCAAGGTTAAGGTTTAGGTTAAGGTCAAGGTTACGGGTTTAGTCAAGTTAAGGTTAAGGTTAAGGGTCTGGCTAAGGTTAGGGTTAGGTTATAGCTAAGGTTAAGGTTAGGGTTAAGGTTATAGTGAAGGTTAAGGATAAGACCTGTAAACCTAACCTTAACCATAACCTTTACCTTAACCTTAACTTTAACTATAACCTAACCTTAACCTTTACCTTAACTATAACCTTAACCTTAACTATGACCTAACCTTCACCTTAACCTTTACTTTACCCTTAACCTTAACCTTAACCTTATTAACCTTACCCCCTTAACATTAACCTTAACCTGACTAAACCTGTAACCTTAACCTTATGCTTACCTAACCTTAACCTTAACCTAACCTTAACCTTAACTTTATCGTTAACCTAACCTTCACCTTAACTATAACCTAACCCTAACCTTAAATTTAACCTTAACCTTATCTTAACCTTAACCTTCACTATAACATAACCTTAACCTTGACCTTAACTATAACCTAACCCTAACCTTGACCAAACCCTTAACCTTAACCTTAACCTAACTAAACCCATAACACCTAACCCTAACCTTGACCAAACCCTTAACCTTAACCTTAACTTTACCCTTAACCTAATCTTAACCTTAACCTAACCTTAACCTTGAATTTACCCTTAACCTAACCTTAACCTTGACCTTAACTATAACCTAACCCTAACTTTTATCAAACCTTAACCTTAACCTTCCCATTACCATAACCTTAACCTTAATTTTACCCTTAACCTTAACCTTACCCTTACCTAACCTTAACCTTAACCTAATCTTAACCTTAAATTTACCCTTAACCTAACCTTAACCTTAAAATTACCCTTAACCTAACCTTAACCTTGAACTTAGCTATAACTTAACCCTAATTTTGGACAAACCCTTAAGGTTAGGTTTAGGTTATAGTTAAGGTCAAGGTTAAGGTTAGGTTATAGTGAAGGTTAAGATTAAGATAAGATTAAGGTTCGGGTCAAGGTTAAGGTTAAGGTTAGAGTGAAGGTTCAGGTTCAAGTTAAGGTTAAGGTTAGGTTATAGTGAAGGTTAACGTTAAGACCCGTAACCCTAACCTTAACCTTAACCTTAATCTTGACTTTACCCTTAACCTAACCTTAACCTTAACCTTAACCTTACCTTAACCTTAACCTAACCTTAATCTTAACCTTAACGTTAACCTAACTATAACCTTACCCTTAACCTTAACCTTAACCTTAACTATAACTTAACCCTAACCTTGACCAAACCCTTAATATTAACCTTAACCTTAATCTTTACTTAACCTTAACCTTGACCTTAACCTTAACCTTAACCTTAACCTTACCCTAACCTTAACCTTAACTTTACGCTTAACCTAACCTTAACATTATCTTAACCTTAACTATAACCTAACCCTAACCTTGAAAAAACCTTAACATTAACCTTAACTTTGACTTTACCCTTAACTTAAGCTTAACCTTCACTATAACCTAACCCTAACCTTGAAAAAACTCTTAACCTTAACCTTAACCTTACCCTTAACCTTGACCTTAACCTTAACTTTAACTATAACCTAACCCTAACCTTGACCAAACCCTTAACATTAACCTTAACTTAACCTTAACCTTAACCTAACCTTAACGTTGACGTTAACTATAACCTAACCCTAACCTTGACCAAACCCTTAGCTTTAACCTTAACTTGACTAACATTAACTTGTCTAAACCCTTAAGGTTAGGGTAGAGTTAAAGTTAAGGTTAAGGTTATGTTAGGATAAGGTAATATTATAGTTAGGTTAAGGTTAAGGTTAAGGGGGTAAGCCTTAACCTTAACCTTACTAAACCCATAACCTTAACCTTAACCTTAACCTAACGTTAACCTTAACTAAACCCTTAACTTTAACATTCCCCTAAACTTAACCTTAACCTTACCCTTAACCTTCACCCTTAACCTTAACCTAACTCTAACCATGACCTAAACCTTAACCTAACCTTAACCTTAACCTTACCCTTAACCTAACCTTAACCTTAAATTTACCCTTAACCTAACCCTAACCTTGATGTCAAGGTTAAGGTTACATTAAGGGAAAATTTTAGTTTATGGTTAGGGTAAGGTTAGGTCAAAGTTAAGGTTAAGGTTATGATTAAGGGAAGGTTAAGGTTAAGGTTAAGTTCAAGGTTAAGTTAGGTTAAGGTAAGGTTAAGGTTACGGTTAGGTCATGGTTAAGGGTTTAGTCAGGTTAAGGTTAAGGGTTTGGCCAAGGTTATGGTTAGGTTAAGGTTAAGGGTGAAGGTTACGGGTAAGGTTAAGGTTAAGGTCAAGGTTAAGATTAAGGTTTCGGTTAAGGTTAAGGTTACAGTTAGGTTAATGGTAAAGTTAATTTTATAATTAAAGTTAAGGTTAGGTTAAGGTTAAGGTTAGGTTATAGTTAAAGTCAAGGTTAGGTTAAGGTTAAGGTTAGGTAAAGGTTAAGGGTAAGGTTAAGGTTAAGGTTAAGGTCAAGGTCAAGGTGAACCTTAAGCTAACCTTAACCTTAACCTTAACCCTTAGGTTACATTTTTAGTTAGTTTAAGGTTAAGGTTAAGGGTTTGGTCAAGGTTAAGGTTAAGGTTAAGGTGAAGGTTAAGGGTAAGGTCAAGGTTAAGGGTAAATTTAAGGTTAAGGTTAAGGTTAATATGAAGATTAAGGGTAAGGCCAAGGTTAAGGGTAAAGTTAAGGTTAAGGTGAAGGTTAAGGGTAAGGTTAAGGTTAAGGTTATAGGTTTAGTCAGGTTAAGGTTATGGTTAAGGCTAAGGTTAAGGTTAAGGTTAGCGGAAGGTTAAGGTTAAAGTCAAGTTAAGGTAAGGGTTTGGTCAAGGTTAATGTTAAGGGTTATGGTTAAGGTTAAGGCTTTGGTCAAGGTTAGGGTTAGGTTAGAGTTAAGGTTAAGGTTAGGTTAAGGGTACGATAATGTAAAGGTTAAGGGTAAAGCCAAGGTTAAGGTTAAGGTTAATGTTAGGGTAAAGGTTGAAGTTAAGGTTAAGGTTAAGGGTTTGGTCAAAGTTAGGGTGAGCTTATCCCTTAAGGTTATGGTACAGTTAAAGTTAAGGTTAAGGTTAGGTTAAAGTTAGGGTTATGGTTAGGTTAAGGGTAATGTCAAGGTTAAGGTTATGGTTATGGGAAGGTTAAGGTTAAGGTTAAGATTAAGTTAAGGTTAAGGTCAAGGTCAAGGTTAGGGTTAGGTTATAGTTAAGGTCAAGCTTAAGGTTAGGTTAAGGTTAAGGTCAAGTTTAGGGTTATTTTATAGTTAAGGTTAAGGTTGAAGTCAATGTTAAGAATTTGGTCAAGGTTAGGGTTAGGTTATAGTTAAGGTCAAGGTTAAGGTTAGGTTCAGGTTCAGGTTAAGGTTAAGGTTAAGGGTTTGGTCAAGGCTAGGGTTAGGTTATAGGTAAGGTTAAGGTTATGGTTACGAGTTTAGTTAGGTTAAGCTTAATGTTAAGGGTTTGGTTAAGGTTAAGGTTAAGGTTAATGTTAAGGTTAAGGTTAGGGTAAAGTTAAAGTTAAGGTTAAGGTTAAGGTTAAGATTAAGGGTTTGGTCAAGGTTAGGGTTAGGTTAAGGGGGTAAGGTTAATGTTAAGGTTAAATTTAAGGTTAAGGGGTTGGTCAATGTTAGGGTTAGGTTATAGTTAAGATCAAGTTTAAGGTTAATTTCTAGTTAAGGTTAAGGTTAAGGTTAAGGCTAGGTTAAAGTTAAAGTTAAGGTTAAGGTTAGGTTAAGGTTAAGGTTAATTGTTTGGTCAAGGTTAGGGTGAGGTTAAGGGGTTAAGGTTAAGGTTAAGGTCAAGGGTCTGGTCAAGGTTAGGGTTAGGTTATAGTTAAGGATAAGGTTAGGGTCAGGCTATAGTTATGGTCAAGGCTAAGGTTAGTTTAAGGTTAAGATTAGGTTAAGGGTAACATTAAGGTTATGGTTAGGGTAAGGTTAAGGTTAAGGGTAAAGATAAGGTTATGGTTAAGGTTAAAAGTCAAGGTTAAGGTTAAGTTAGGTTAAGGTAAGGTTAATTTTACGGTTAGGTTAAGTTAAGGTTAAGGTTAGGTTAAGGGTAAAGTTAAGGTTAAGGTTAGGGTGAAGGTTAAGGTTAGGGTTAAGGTTAGGGGAAGGTTAATGTTAAGGTTAAGGTTACGGTTAAGGTGAAGGTTAAGGGTAAGGTTAACGTTAAGGTAAAGGTAAATGTAAAGGTTAAGTTAGGTCAAGTTTAAGGTTAAGGTTATGGCTATGGGAAGGTTAAGGTTAAATTTAAGGTTAAGGTTAAGTTAAGTTTAAGGGTGTTGGAGAGGTAAATCCCCTCTACGGATAGAGGCAGTCCTAGTAGCCCTAGAGTGGGTCTAGCAACAAACAAAACATGCTACGATATCAATTCCTAGTTACAAAAGACAAAGCTACGATAGATAGCCTGCCTCAAGTCCTACGCTGCTGTTGTCGAAGAAGAAGCGCTGCTTCCCATTCCTAGCTTGACAGACCACAATCCTTATGCTCACTGCATCCAGACACCTGTACACATGTAGAGAAGAAATGACGGCATACAATGTAATAATTCAAACATGTAACTATCAATCGGTCAGAAAATATTGAATCATATTGCATTACAAAGATAAGCAATACAACAGTGGAACCAATAACATAGTCGAGCATATATTAAAATGTGAAAGAAAGATTACAACCGAGTTCCGACGTCACATTCTTCCTTTGACAGGGCTTCCAGCGGAGTGTGTCTCACAAAGCTTGTCGGGAATTTAGACAAGGCTCTATCTCTTATGGGGTTCTCCTTAGCTTTGCTTTCAATAGTCACTCAGCTATAGTTTTCTTCCCAAATGTTCAGCTAGGTTGCAAATAGAGAGGGTAGGATTTTATAGAGGGAGAAGGAGAGGTTAGGCTCCCTATAATCATGGGGGAGAGTCCTATCTCTTAGGAAGGTTCCATGAGAGGTGGAAAACCTCTTCCTAAACAGGGAGATTCGGAGCCAAACGGCCCAAACTCTTTTTGATGATTCATTCCCTAGGTGGTTAAAGGAAACTTCCACCTCAATTTGTTAAAAAACATTCCAAAACAGGTTGGCATGGGTACAACATAGGGACAGAGCGCCAACTGGTGTGCCTACTAGTGTATATTTTCCCCATTGGCGCGAGGGATGAACTGGATACTCGCGCTAATGCCAAAACATGGGTTTTTGGTGCCTTTATGAGGAAATGTTCTCAAGGAGAATTCTTGCCCTTATGCAGAAGGATGCCATCAAGGTGTTTTCAGGACATTTTACTATTCACAGGTCACGGGAATAGTCCTCCAATGTACGTTACGAGGGATTACAGGGAAGGTGACAAAATGATGTGTAACAGATGCCCCTAAAGCATGAGGTCCGAGAGAGAGGGAGGGGTGAAATGATTTAAGAGAACACGTTCAACTGAAAACAATATCGTCGGAAGACCTACAAATACAAATAAAAATGATATCTTTGATACATGATATGTGGTATGGGCACAGCCATCCATAATAAAGTGTACAAAAACTAAGATCCAAGGTATGGATGCATCCATCTAGTAAAATAAGGATCAACAAGTAGACTCAGGTATGGTCACAACCATCCAATAAAAAGAGTCATGTAATAAGTCATAATAATCCAAAAAGAACCCGCAACCTGGATTTCATCAGAAAAAATCTAGGGTCTTGTGCTCCATCTCGACACGATCAAAGTACAAGTTCGAGCAAGTAAATATGTGAACTGAAGTTGAACATGGAAGAACATCATCTGATCACCAGCGACTGATGAAAAATGTTAACATACGTGAGAGAAACTACCAATAATGATAATGGCTCTCAAGGTACAAGAGGTACAATCCACGGAATGTGAACAGGGATCTGGTGTCGAACACCCACAGAATCATCTGATCGAAGGCCAATAATGAAAACCTTGCATCGAATGCGAAGAACCTGCCATTGAGGTATGCAGGCTCCAAGGTACCTAAAAGGAGTCTCTAGATTAATTTCTTGGATAATGAGTTGAAGTTGACAGGAAGTGACCTTGATCGAAGGTGGGCCATAATGTTTCCCACATCATCGACACAAGACATAGGAACATGATGTTTGTGAATCAAGACCAATAAAGAATCAGAGGGAGGTTGAAAACTGCAGAGGCCAACTTCTCTTGAACATATCGGCGACATGACACTAGATTTGGCAGTATTTAGCATCAAGGGATTTGAGGTCATGGTGACATGGCAAAGAGTATATGAGTGGTCAAAAGAGATTACCGCAACCCATGAAGGAAAGCAGATAACAAGATGACATGTCCCCAACCCGACACAAATGCAGACAAGTGCCATGTTCAAGAGCGACATGCTGCTAATACGACTATGATTTTAGTTCCATTTTCCCCCATCATTTCTGGCGAGTACTGCATTTATTTTTAGAAACAAGCATCAAGGGGATAGCATGTGCTTGTGATGTAAGTTTGTCTTTCGAACAAATCCAACCTAGTACATTTTACAAGCCCTAGGAAGGAGAAACTCGAATAACGTCATGGTGACGAATTTCGATGTCATCAGGGTTTAATGAGTTTGACAAAGGAAGAACTCGACATATTTTCATGTTTAGAGAGTTTGAAAAGAAGGCAGAAAAGAAAACTCCAGCAGTCCCTTTTCGTAGGTAGTATCACAGATCTAAAAAGGTAGAAAACTGTGTATGAGAGAACCTCTTAGTCACGATAGGCTAAGGTATTCTTTTTTCATAAATAATCCATCCCAGCCTGAAAAAGGGTTAAACATATACTGGGTACATATCGTTTCAAAACCATTTAACAATTTCAAAACGACAAGAGTCTCGACAACCTTTTCAATTTTTAAGAGTCAAAAAAGAGCTGAAAGTTGACTCCTCCTGGAGGAATGAGTGGTATAAAGGGTAGCAATTGGTTCTAGTAATGGTGGAACTTTTCATAACAAGTAAAGGGCAAGAGGCTGGCTAAAAAGACCACTCATCGTAGAAGTTCCTCAAGAACGAGTAAAACAACCAAGTGAAGGTATATGATCGGCCAAGTAGATGGTAATGATGGAATGAGAAAATCAAGGTTCATCTAGCAAAAAAGGTTGAAAAAATGGCAATCACGAGAGGTAAAATGAGAATGGTTTCATTTTTACACAAGCTTGAAATCAGGAAACTCTGCTTGAAGTTGGTTTCATTTTTACACAAGCTTGAAACAAAGATAAACTATGCTTGAAACCGGTTTCATTTTTACACAAGCTTGAAACAGAAACAAACTATGCTTGAAAAAAGTAATCATGTCCCCAGCATGGTGACTCAATTAGAGGTACATTCCCCCCAAGCCTCAGTCCATATGAAAGGCAGATGGAGTGAAGGTTCAAAGTACGAGATCAAGAGAAAGATTCGACTGGGATTTTACGAGATCTAATCAAAGACTTGAATTGAAAGGCAATGCGTTTCATTATTTTAATGAGGTTGACACATTAAAATAACTATCCTCTTGACACCTTGTTTCATTTTTTAAGGAGCTTGACACACGAAAACAAACCCTGCTCTAATTAGAACTCATAATGATGAATAAGAAGTCATGGCTTCCAAGAGTTCCGCACTAGATGGGAGTACAACATCTTGGAAATCAGGACCCAATGCCCCCATCACACTATGCACAATGACAGTATCACTGATTTTGAGCACGGGGTAGGTAGCCACATAATTAACCTGTGGTAGGAAGTATACAACCAATATATAAAGACTCGAAAGGGACGATGGTGGACCAAATGTCATGCCAGGACCAAAGAATGAAAGCTAATCAATGGTCACGATTCAACCTTTGTGCGGAAAGTAGATCACATGAAATAGGGAAGAGACAACTGCCCCCATGACATAAGTATAGTCACGCCCCAAGATTAAATTGAAATCTAAGGTCCCTGGAACAACCATCATGTCTATATGGATGATTTTCCCTCCCAAAGTAACAGACAACTTTAGAAGGATCCCTAATGGTTGACTGGTTCCTCTGTTAAAAGCCAACAAATTCTAGGTAATAGGCATAAGCGGTGGAGAACGAAAAGCTTGCCAATTAGTTGAAGAAATAATACTAACAAACATTCCATCATCTATAATAGTGTTGGGTATGACTAGATCAAAGGTTTGTACCGTGATCTCAAAAGGCACATAAGACGGAAGGCGATATCTGGAAAATTGACTCCAATCAAAGGAAGCGACCAAACTACTTGGGGGGGATACCATCGAACTAATATGGTTTTCCCCCGGTGTTACTAGAGCAAGAGGAAAATCCTCTGATACGTCCATCATGGGAGTAGGAGTAGTTTCTTGGACTACAGGGATGGAAGAATCTTTCTCCAAGTCTGAAAAATCTAAAGAGACAAGAAGAACATGGGGGGGATTAGACCGAATCTCAATGGAAAAGACCTGATGCACCACAGATGGGGTTAGATTTACTGATTCCTTGGCCAATGGTTGGTCAGGAACAGATTCCTGAACTTTAATTTCCAGGGGAGAGGGATCAAGCAAGGATGATGCTTGACCGATCGTGGAATCAATTAGCGAAGGACTCGAGGAAAGCTTCTAGTAACCAGTCGGAAGGCAGGGTGCATAAACAATGGAGTTTTCCAACACTCTCTTGGCTTCATCCATATACAAACAAAGGTGAATGGGATGATGCCTTTCACACAACTTACAGGGATTGGTAATCTTGCCCTATTTTTTATGAGCCTTATCAGAGTTAGTCAAAGATGTGATAGCAATATGACTTCCAGAAGACAACGACGGGCGTCCGTCAGACCATGCTTCAAGTACCTTGGGAATACCAGGGTAGTCTCGAAGCAAATGATTACCCTTGCAGAGCATGCAAGGGAATTTTACTTTCGTGGAAGTTCAGACGGTTCTGCAATGGATGGTTTCTTAAGTGCAGTAGTTGCAGTTTTAGTCTCTCGTTTATCTAAATTCTTCTTCTTGGTCTTCTTCTTCTTCTTCTTAGCCACCTAGTTACTCGAATCCAGAATTTCACCAGGCGAAGTAGAAGTGGAGGAAGAGGAAATATGCAAAGAAGGGGAGAGGTCCACCTTAGAAGTAACATGATGTTGTTAAGGCGGAGGAGATGGCTGTATGGTGGACGAAACACTCGAGACCACCGAGGTAAAAAATAACCATACATGCAATCCAGTAGTTAAACTAGGTAGGGACAACGTTGCCATATAAGAAGCACCAACATTCCCAAAAGCAGGAAAAGAACCAAGACTCCCTTTGGAAGGGGTTCCTGGGTTAGTGAACTGCGGAAACGTTGCCATCAGAAACAACTCAAAGCAACACCCTAAGGAAACTACCTTTAACCAGGAATATTTCGTAGGTAGTTAATTTTTTAAAACATTGAAACAAAACTCTATTGTTTCATATTTTAAGAGTTGAGAAACAGTAAAAAGGTGACTCTATCTCTTTTAGTTTTAAGCGAGTGTGAAAGGACAAGTGCTCGATGATCTTTTCAAATTTATGGAGTCAGTAAAGATCGAAAATGACTGCTCAGGTAGTCTAGGTAAAAGGGTGTACCAAGTTCCCGTGAACTCCCATACACCTTGGTTATAAAAGGAAAGAGAAATCAACCAAGGACTTGACGTACATGTAGGTAGTCTCCCCGAATGTTGTGTTCGGTGTATCACCGTTACAAGGTGGCAGACCTAGCTTCCTACAGATAAAAGGATTCTAACCTAGAGGGGTCTCCCTTTATATACTCGATGATACGGGGAGCACAAGTCCGTACTAGCACTGTCTGAAGCCAAATGGCGAACGAAAGCTGCCAGGTTTAAAGACGCCAGAACACGTCTCTAACTTAGACCACTAAATATTGCATTAAGTTTCAATGTTGCCTTAGGTTAATTCAGTAAATTTTAAATTTGATCCTCAATTTACATTTCAATTCCAAGGTGCTACCAAATGTTGAATCTCACAAATCCTTGAATGTAAGCTACATGCCATAAGACACCATTTCATTCAATGAAGAGCTATCTACGAGAGAGTTAGAGATTTCAAGTGATAGCTACGATAAATCATGTAAAGACATCCACCAAAATGCCTGATGTGAGCTGATGAAACTGAAAAAACTCTTCCCTAGAATTATATAATGCTAGAAATGTGAAAGATTTTCCAATTTTCACTATGCTAATCAAGAATGCAATTTAATTTTTTTTTTTTTTTTTTCAATATATTAGAGAAAGCACACTAAATGATATGAAAAATAAATCAAAACACTGATTTTGAGAATGGTGAAGCGAGAGCTGAAACAAAACAATTTCTCTCAACTGAAAACAAGCAAAGCAAGACTCAAACCAGTGACGAAATCCTTCAAATCAAAGGAAGATCTCAAAAGAGACCCAAACAAGTTGTGTAATCTAGGCTTGGAGTGATAAGAGTAAAACTGAACGAAAGAGAGGACAATCACTCAATTAACGCAATCACTAAAATGGATCCAAGAAGCTGAAAGAAAAGAAGAAAAAACGAAGTTGACTGAGAAAACAAGGACCCAAAACTCCCACGAGAGGCTTAGCAGACTAAGTCACCTAGAAAACCTAGGGCTGAAAAGAAAAACTGACAAGAAAGGGCAAACAACCAAAGGACAAGGGTTGATCTTAGTAAAAAATGACTCTAAAGCACTCAACAAGTCAGAAAAAACAACCCAGGGTCAAAGCTCAGGCTCAAAAACTCCAAAACCAAGCAAAACAAAAACCCTAGCAGGGTTGGCGTGCCTGTCTGGCTGTAATCTGCGCCAAACAAGGAATGGCACAGGTAATGAACTAGCGAATCGCACCCGTTGGCGCGACTGTCAGGCAAGAAAACCCGCCAAGAAGGTTTACTCAGATAAAAAGGAAAAATGAACAAACAGAGAGAGGTTTGATCTCTAGGGGGCTAAACAGGGGTTTCAAACGAAGCAAGATGAACTAGGAAGGAAAAATAGACAAACAAGAAGCCAAAACACAACCCAATGGGAGAGGTACTAACTCACACTATTACCTAGCAGAGTTGCCAATTTTTTGGAGAGGTAAATCCCCTCTACGAACAGAGGCGATCCCACTAGCCCTAGAGTGGGTCTAGCAACAAACAAAACATGCTACAATATCAATTCCTAGTTACAAAATAAAAAGCTATGTTAGATAGCCTACCTCAAGTCCTCTGCTGCTATTGTCGAAGAAGAAGCGTTGCTTCCCGTTCCTAGCTTGATAGATCAAAATCCTTACGCTCACCACGTCTGGATACCTGTACACATGCAGAGAAGAAATAATGACATACAACGTAATAATTCAAACATGTAACTATCAATCAGTTGGAAAAGGTTGAATCAAATTGCATTACAAAGATAAGCAATACAACAGTGGAACCTATAACATAGTCAAGCATATATTAAAATGTGAAAGAAATATTACAACCGAGTTCTGACATCGCGTTCTTCCTTTGGCAGGGCTTCCAATGGAGCGTGTCTCACAAAGCTTGTCGAGAATTTAGACAAGGCTCTCTCTCTTACGGGGTTCTCCTTAGCTCTGCTTTTAATAGTCGTTCAGCTATATTTTTCTTCCCAAATGTTCAGCTAGGTTGAAAATAGAGAGGGCAGGCTTTTATAGAGGGAGAAGGAGAGGTTAGGCTCCCTATAATCATGGGGGAGAGTCCTATCTCTTAGGAAGGTTCCATGAGAGGTGGAAAACCTCTTCCTAAACAAGGAGATCTGGAGCCAAACAGCCCAACCTCATTTTGATGATTCATTCTTGATGTGGTTAAAGGAAACTTCCACCTCAATTTGTTAAAAAACATTCCAAAACAAGTTGGTGTGGGTACAACATAGCGATAGAGTGCAAGCTGGCATGCCCACTAGTGTAAATTTTCCCCATTGACGTGAGGGATGAACTGGCTATTCGTGCCAATGCCAAAACCATGTTTTTGGGGCTTTTCTGAGGAAATGTTCTCAAGGAGAATTCTTTCCCTTTTGCAGAAGAATGCCATCAAGGTGTTTTTAGGAAATTTTACTGTTCACAGGTCACAGAAATAGTCCTCACATGTACCAGATGAGGAATTGCAAGGACAATGAAAAATTGTTGTGTAACAAAGGGTAAGGGTTTGGTCAAGGTTAGGGTTAGGTTATAGTCAAGGTCAGGTTAAGGTTAAGGTTAAGGTTAGGTTAAGGTTAGTTTAAGGTTAAGGTTAAGGGTAAAGATAAGGTTATGGTTAAGGTTATATTTAGGTTTAGGTTATAGTTAAGGCTAAGATTAAGGTTAAGGTTAGGTTAGAGGTAAAGTTAAGGTTAGGGCTAAGGTTTGGTAAGGTTAAGGTGAAGGTTAAGGGTAAGTTTAAGGTTAAGGGTACGTTTAAGTTAAGGTTAGGTTAAGGTTAAGGGTTTGGGATGGTTAAGGCTAAGGTTAAGGGTTTGGTCAAGGTTAGGGTTAGGTTATAGCTAAGGTTATGGTTAAGGTAAGGTTAAGATAAAGTTAAGGGTATGGGTTTAGTAAGTTTAAAGTTCATTTTAAGGTCAAGGTCAAGGTAAGGTTAAGGGTGAAGTTTAGCTTAACCTTAACCTTGACCTTGATCTTAACCTTAACCTTAACCTAACCTTAACCTCAACCTTAACCTTACCTTGACCTTAACCTTAACCTAACTTTAAACTTAACCCTAACCATAACCTTGACCTTAACATAACCATTAACCTTAACGTTAACCTTTACTTAACCTTAACCTTAACCATAACCATAATCTTAACCTTAACCTTATCTTTAACCTTAACCTTGACTTTACCCATAACGTAACCTTAACCTTCACCTTAACCTTAACTTGACTAAGCCTTTATCCTTAACCTTACCCTTAACTATAATCTAACCCTAACCTTGACCAAACCCTTAACCTTAACCTTCCCCTAAGCTTAACCCTAACCTTAACCTTAACTTTACCCTTAACCTAACCTTAACCTAATCTTAACCTTAACCTAACCTTAACCTTACCCTTAACCTTGACCTTAACCTTAACTTAACCTAACCTTAACTATAACCTAACCCTAACCTTCACCAAACCCTTAACCTTAACCTTATCTTAACCCTAACCTAACCTTAACCTTAACCTTAACCTAACTATAACCTTACCCTTAACCTTAACCTTGACCTTAACTATAACCTAACCGTAACCTTGACCAAACCCTTAAAACTAACCTTAACCTAACCGTAACCTAGACCAAACCCTTAACATTAACCTTAACCTTAACCTAATCTTACCTTAACCTAACCGTAACCTTAATCTAACCTTAACCTTACCCATAACCTAACCCTAAACTTGACCAAACCTTAACCTTAACCTTAACCTTCCCAAAACCTTAACCTTGACCTTAACTATAACCTAACCTTAACCTTGACCAAACCCTTACCGATAACCTTAACCTAAACCTAACCTTAACCTTAACCTTATCCTTATCTTAACCTTAACCTTAACCCTAACCTTAAGGTTAAAGTTATGGGTAAGGTAAGGGTTAAGGTTAGGTTAAGGTTAAGGTTACGGGTTTAGTCAGGTTAAGGTTAAGGTTAAGATTAGGTTATGGGTATAGTCAAGGTTAAGGTTATGGTTATGGGAAGGTTAAGGTTAAGGTTATAGTTAAGGTTAAGGTTGGGTTAAGGTTAAGATAAGGTTAAGGCTATGGTTACGTTAAGGGTAAAGTCAAGGTTAAGGATTGGTTAAGGTTAAGATAAGGTTAAGGTTAAGGTTAAGGTTAGGTTAAGGGTAAAATTATGGTTAAGATTATGGTTAAGCTTGAGGTTAGGTTAAGGTTAAGGTTACAGGTAGGGTTATAGTTAGGTTAAAGTAAAGATTAAGGTTAGGTTAAGGTTAAGATTAGGCTAAGGTCCTTAAGTTTATCCTTAACCTTAACCTTTACCTTAACCTAGCCTTAACCTTGATATTGACGTTGACGTTGACGTTGAACTTGACCTTGACCTTGACCTTAACCTTAACCTTAACCTTACCTTAACCTAACTTTAACCTTAACCTTCCCATAACCTTAACCTTTACCTAACCTTCCCATAACCATAACCTTAACCTTAACTTTAACCTTACCTTAACCTAAACTAACCTTAGCCTTAACCTTACCCTTAATCATCACCTTAACCTTAACCTTGAATTTACCCTTAACCTAACCTTAACCTTAACTATAACCTAACCCTAAGCCTAGCCTTAACTAAACCTTACTTTACCTTACTTTACCCTTAAGGTTAAGGTAAGGGTAAGGTTAAAGTTAAGGTTAAGGTTAAGGTTAAGATAAGGTCAAGGTTAGGTTAACCTTAACCTTAACCTTAACCTTAACTTTATCCTTAAGGTTAAGGTAAGGGTAAGTTTAAAGTTAAGGTTAAGGTTAAGGTTAAGGTTAAAGTTAAGATAAGGTTAAGGTTAGGTTAAGGTTAAGGTTAAAGTTAAGGTTAAGGTTAAGGTCAAGGGTTTGGGAAGGTTAAGGTTAAGGGTAAGATAAGGTTAAGGTTAAGGTTAGGTTAAGTTCAAGGTCAAGGTTAAGGTTAAGGTTGAGGTCAAGGTTAAGGTTAGGTTAGGGTTAGGTTATATTTAAGGATAGTTTAAGGTTCAAGTTATGGGTTTAGTCAAGTTAAGGTTATGTTAAGGTAAAGGTTAAAGTTAAGGTTACGTTAAGGTAGAGTTTATGGTTAGGGTTAGGGTTAAGGTTAAATTCAAGGTTAAGGTTAGGTTAAGGTTATGGTCAAGGTTAGGGTTATGTTATAGTTAAGGTCAAGGTTAAAGTTAGGTTAAGGTTAAGGTTAAGGTTAAGTTAGGTTAACATTAAGATTTTGGTTAAGGTTAAGGTTATAGTTAAGGTCAAGGTTAAGGTTAAGTTTATAGCTAAGGTAAAGGTCAAGGTTAAGATTATGGTTAAGGTTAAGGTTAAATTCAGGTAAAGGTTAATGTTAAGGGTAGGTTATAGTGAAGGTTAATGTTAAGACCCGTAGCCTTAAACCTTAAAATTAACCTAACCTTAAACTCAACCTTATCTTAACCTTAATCTAACCTAACCTTAACATTAAATTTACCCTTACCCTTACCTTAACCATAACCTTAGCCTAACCTTAACCTTAACCTTACCCTTAACCTTATCTTAACCTTACCTTAAACATAACCTTAAATATAACCTAACCCTAACCTTGACCAAACACTTAACATTAAACTTAACCTTAACGTAAACTTAACCTTAACCTTAACCTTAACCTTAACCTTAACATTAACCTTAACCATAACCTTACCCTTACCATAACCATAACCTTACCCTCAACCTTGACCTTGACCTTAACCTCACCTTAACCTTAACCTTAACCTTATCTTACCCTTAACCTAACCCTAACATTGACCTTGACTTTACCCTTAGCCTAACCTTAACGTTATCCTTCACCTTAACCTGACTAAAACCATAACCTTAACCTTAACCTAAACTTAACCTTGACATTAACTATAACATAACCCTAACTTTGGCCAAACATTAACCTTAACCTTAACCTAACCTTGACCTTGACCTTAACTATAGCCTAACACTAACCTTGACCAAACCCTTAATCTTAACCTTAACCTTAACCTTTACCTAACCTTAACCTTAACCTAACCCTAACCTTACCATAACCTTAACCCTAACCATAACCTTAATTTTACCCTTAACCTAACCTTAACCTTAACCTAACATCAACCATAACCTTAACCTAACCTTAATTTTAACCTTACCCTTAACCTTATCTTAACCTTACCTTAACCATAACCTTAACCTTGACCTTAACTATAACCTAACCCTAAGTTTGACCAAACCCTTAACCTTAACCTTAACCTTATATTTACCCTTAACCTAAACATAACCTTAACCTTACCCTTAACCTTAACCAAACCCTTAACCTTAACCTTAACATGAACCTTAACCCTAATCTTAACCTTAACCTAACCTTAACCTTGACTTTACCCTTAACCTTAACCTTGACTTTACCCTTAACTTAAAATTAACCTTGACTTTACCTAACCAAAGTTAAGGTTAAGGTTAAGGTTAAGGTAAAGGTTAAGATAAGGTTAAGGTTAGGTTAAGGTTAAGGTTAAGGTTATGGGTTTAGTGAGGTTAAGGTTAAGTTCAAGGTTAAGGTTAACGGTTTGGGAAGGTTAAGGCTAATGGTAAGATAAGGTTAAGGTTAAGGTTAAGGTTAGGTTAAGGTCAAGGTCAAGGTCAAGGTTAAGGTTAAGGTTGAGTCTAAGGGTAAAGTCAAGGTTAAGTTTAAGGTGAAGGTTAAGGGTGAGGTTAGGTTATAGTTAAGGTTAAGGTTAGGTTACGGGTAGATTCAAGGATAAGGTTAAGGTGAAGGTTAAGGGTAAGGTTAAGGTTAAGGGTTACGCCTTGACTTTACCCTTAACTTAACCTTAACCTTCACTATAACCTAACCATAACCTTGATCAAACCCTTAACCCAACCTTAACCTTAACCTTAACCTTCCCATAACCTTACCCTTAACCTTAACCTAACCTTAGCCTTTGCCTAACATTAACCTTAAGGATAAGGTTTGGTCAATGTTAGGGTTAGGTTATAGTTAAGGTTAAGGTTAAGGTGAAGGTTAAGTTAAGGTTAATGTTAAGGGTTTGGATAAGGCTAAGGTTAAGGTTAAGGTTAAGGTTTAAGGTTAAGGGTAAAGTTAAGGTTAAGGTTAAGGGGTTAAGGTAAGGTTAAGGTAAAGTCAAGGTTAAGGTTAAGGCGGTAAGGTTAAGGTTAAGATTAAGGTTAAAGTTAGGTTAAGGTTAAGATCAAGGTTAAGGCTAAGGTTAAGGCGAAGGTTAAGGTTATAGTTAAGTTAAGGTTAAGGTAAAGCTTAAGGTTAAGGTGATGGTTAAGGCTAAGGTTAATGGTAGGGATAAGGGTAAGGATAAGGTTATGATTAAGGTTACATTAAGGGTAAAGTCAAGTTAAAGGTTAGGATAAGCTTAAGCTTAAGGTTATGGTTAAGATAAGGTTAATATAAGGTTAAGGGTGAGGTTAAGGTTAAGGTTAGGTTAAGGTTATGGTTAAGGTAAGGTTAAGTGTAAAGTTAAGGTTAAGGTTAGGTTAAGGTTAAGATAAGTTTAAGGGTAAGGTTAAGGTCAAGGTAAAGGTCAAGTTCAAGGTTAAGGTTATGGTTATGGGAAAGTTAAGGTTAAGCTTAAGCTTAAGATTAAGGTTAGGGTTAAGGTTAGGGGAAGGTTAAGGTTAAGATAAGGTTAAGTTTAAGGTTTGGTCAAGGTTAAGGTTAGGTTATGGTTAATGTTAAGTTTAGGTTCAAGGTAAAGTTAAGGTTATGGTTAGGGTAAGGTTAAGGTTAAGGGTAAAGATAAGGTTATGGTTAAGGTTAAAGGTCAAGGTTAAGGTTAAGTTAGGTTAAGGTAAGGTTAAGTTTACAATTATGTTAAGGTTAAGGTTAGGTTAAGTTAAGGTTAAATTTAAGTTTAAGGTTAAGGTTAGGTTAAGGTTAAGGTTAAGGTTAGGGGAAGGTTAAGGTTAAGGTTGCGGTTAAGGTTATGTTAAGGTGAAATTTCAGGGTATGGTTAAGGTTAAGGTCAAGGTAAATGTTAAGGTTAAGTTAGGTCAAGGTTAAGGTTATATTTATGGTTATGGGAAGGTTAACGTTAAGGTTAAGGTTAAGGTAAGTTTAAGGGTAAGGGTTTGGTAAAGGTTAGGGTTAGGTTATAGTTAAGGTCAAGTTAAGATTAAGGTTAAGGTTAGGTTAAGGTTAAGGTTAAGAGTAAAGAGAAGGTTATGGTTAAGGTTATATTTAGGGTTACATTATAGTTAAGGTTAAGGTTAGGTTAAGGGTAAAGTTAAGGTTAAGGTGAAGGTTAAGGTTAAGGTTAGGTTAAGGTTAAGGTTAAGGGTTTGGTCAAGGTTACGGTTAGGTTATAGTGAAGGTAAAGGTTAAGGTTATGGTTAAGGTAAGGTTAAGATAAAGTTAAAGGTATGGGTTTAGTAAGGTTAAAGTTCATGTTAAGGTCAAGGTTAAGGTAAGGTTAAGGGTAAATTTTAGGTTTAACTTGACCTTGAACTTAAATATAACCTAACCCTAACCTTGACCAAACCCTTAACCTTAACCTTAACTTTAACCTTAACCTTCCTCCTAATCTTAACCCTAACCTTAAACTTAACTTTATCCTTAACCTAACCTTAACCTTAACTTTACCCTTCACCTAATCTTAACCTTAACCTAACCTTAACCTTACCCTTAACCTTGACCTTAACCTTAACTTAACCTAACCTTAACTATTACCTAACCCTAACCTTGACTGAACCCTTAACCTTAACCTTATATTAACCTTAACCTAACAATAACCTTACCCTTAACCTTAACATTGACCTTAACTATAACCTAACCCTAAGCTTGACTAAACCCTTAAAATTAACCATAACATAATGCTAACCTTGACCAAACCCTTAACATTAACCTTAACCTTAACCTTAACCTAATATTAACCTTAACCTAACCATAACCTTAACCTAAACTTAACCTTACCCATAACCTAACCCTAAACTTGACCAAAGCTTAACCTTAACCTTAACCTTCCCATAACCTTAACCTTGACCTTAACTATAACCTAACCTTAACCTTGACCAAACCCTTACCAATAACCTTATCCTGAACCTAACCTTAACCTTAGCCTTTTCCTTATCTTAACCTTAGCCTAACCTTAACCTCAACCTTAACCTTAACCTTAACCCTAATCTTAAGGTTAAATTTATGGGTAAGTTAAGGGCTAAGGTTAGGGTTAGGCTATAATTAAGGTCAAGATTAAGGTTAGGTTAAGGTTAAGGTTACGGGTTTAGTGAGGTAAAGGTTAAGGTTAAGGTTAGGTTATGGGTAAGGTCAAGGTTAAGGTTATGGTTATGGGAAGGTTAAGGTTAAGGTTATTACTAAGGTTAAGGATAGGTTAAGGTTAAGATAAGGTCAATTTTAAGGTTAAGGTTATTTTAACGGTAAAGTCAAGGTTAAGGTTAAGGTTAAGGTTCAAGTTAGGTTAAGGGTAAAGTTATGGGTAAGATTAGGGTTAAGGTTAAGGTTACGAGTAAGGTTATAGTTATTTTAATGTTAATATTAAGGTTAGGTTAAGGTCCTTAACTTTACCCTTAACCTTAACCTTAACCTTAACCTTAACCTAAGCTTAACCTTGACCTTGACCTTAACCTTAACCTTACCTTAACATAAATTTAACCTTAACCTTCCCATAACCTTAACCTTTACCTAAACTTCCCATAACCATAACCTTAACCTTAACCTTACCTTAACCTAAACTAACCTTAACCTTAAACTTAACCTTACCCTTAACCTTCACCTTAATATTAACCTTGAATTTACCCTTAACCTAACGTTAACCTTAACGATAACCTAACCCTAACCCTAACCTTAACTAAACCCTCAACCTTAACCTTAACCTTAATTCTAACCTGACTAAACCCAAACCTTAACCTTAACATTAACTTTACCCTTAAGGTTAAAGTAAGGGTAAGGTTAAAGTTACGGTTAAGGTTAAGGTAAAGATAAGTTTAAGGTTAAGGTTAAGGTTAAAGTTAAGGTTAAGGTTAAGGTCAAGGGTTTGCGAAGGTTAATGTTAAGGTTAATGGTAAGATAAGGTTAAGGTTAGATTAAGTTCAAGGTCAAGGTTAATGTTAAGGTCAAGGTTAAGGTTAGGTTAGGGTTAGGTTATAGTTAAGGTTAATATAACGTTAAGGTTAGGTTAAGTTTAAGGTTAAGGTTATGGTTAAGGTTAAGGTTATGGTTAGTGACCTAACCCTAACCTTGACAAAACCCTTAACTTTAACCTTAACCCTTAAAATTAACTTTAACCTGAACCTTTACCCTAACTTTATTACCCTAACCTTAACCTTAACCTAACCTTAAACTTAACTTTACCTTAACCTTGAATTTAACCTTAACCTAACCTTAACCTTAACCTTAACCTTAAACTTATCTTAACCTTAACCTAACCTTAACCTTAACCTAACTATAACCTTTCCCTTAACATTAACCTTGACCTTAACATTAACCTCAACTTAACCTTAACCTTAACCATAACCTTATCTTTACCATTAACATTAAACTTTACCTTAACCTTAACCTAATCCTAACCTTAACTTTACCCTTGACCTAACTTTAACCTAACCTTAACCTTAACCTTAACCTTAACCTAACCCTAGACTTCACCACACCTTTAACCATAACCTTAACCTAACCATTAACCTTAACCTTAACCTTAACCTTTAATTAACCTTAACCTTCCCATAACCTTAACTATAACCTAACCCTAACCTTGACCAAACCCTTAACCTTAACCTTAACTTAACCTTAACTGTAACCGTAACCTTAACCTAACCTTAACCTTAGCCTTATCTTAACCTTAACCTAACCTTAACCTTGACTTTACCCTTAACGTAACATTAACCTTAACCTTACCCTTAACCTTATCTTAACTTTAACCTAACCTAATCTTAACCTTATCCTTAATCTTAACCTTAACCAAACCCTTAACATTAACCTTAAATTAACCTTAACCTTAACCGAACCTTAATCTTGACCTTAACTATAACCTAACCCTAACCTTAACCAAACCTTACCCATAACTTTAATCTTAAGGTTAGGGCTAAGGTGAGGGTTAAGGTTAAGGTTAAGGTCAAGTTAAGGTTAATATAAGTATAGGGTTAAGGTTAAGGTTAGGTTTAGGTTAAGGGTAAGGGTAAGGGTAAGGTTACAGTTGAGGTTAGGGTAAGGTTAAGATTAGGTTAAGGGTAAGGTTAAGGTTAAGGATAAAGTAAAGGTTAATGTTATGTTAAGGGTAAGGTTAAGGTTTGGTTAAGGTTAGGGTTAGGTTATATTTAAGGTCAAGGTTAAGTGTAAGCTTAAGGTTAAGGTTAAGGTTATGGGTTTGGTCAGGTTAAGGTTAAGGTTAAGGTTAATGTTAAGGGTAAGGTCAAGCTCAAGGTAAATGTTACGTTATCATTAAAGTCAATGTTAAGGTTATGTTAAGGGTTTGGTCAAGGTTAAGGTTAGTTAAGGTTAGGGTTAGGTTATAGTTAAGTTCAAGGTTAAGTTTAAGGTTAAGGGTAAGGATAAGGTTAAGGTTAAGGTCAATGTTAAGGTTAATGTTAAGGGTTTTGTCAAGGTGAGGGTAAGGTTATAGTTAAGGTCAAGGTTAAGGTTAGGTTATAGTTAGGGTTAAGGTTAAGGTTATGGGAGGGTTAATGTTAAGGTTAAGGTTAAGGTTACAAGTTTAGTCAGGTTAAGGTGTAGGTTAAGGTTAAGGTTAGGTTAAGGGTAAAGTCAAGGTAAAGGTTAATGTTAAGTATAAAGTCAAGATTAAGGGTAAATTTAGGGTTAAGGTGAAGGTTAAGGGTAAGTTTAAGGTTAAGGTTAAGATAAGGTTAAGGGTAAGGTTAAGGTTAAGGTTAGGTTAAGGGTAAGGTTAAGGTCAAGTTAGGTTAAGGTAAGGTTAAGGTTTAGTTATGGTTAGGTGTTACACAACAATTTGTCACCGTCCCTGCAATACCCCATCCCACACATTGGAGGGCTCATTTCGTGACCTATGAGCAGTGACATGACCTGAAAACACTTTCATGGCATTCCCCTAAACATGTACTTTCATTGCCCCGAAGACAATTCCTTGTGAAAAACCCTAAAAATAGCCTTTTTTTGTATTGGCGTGGCCAGCCAGTTCAGTACTCGCGTCAATGGAGGGAATCCTCCAAAGAGGGCATGCCAATTGGCACTCTGTCCCATATTTGTACCCGTGTTAGGCTTAATAAAGAATTTTTTTAAAAAATAAATGGCAGAAGATTCATTCCAACTAATTCCTAAACTAGTTCCTAATTTGAGTTGGGAGGTTGGCTCTAGATCTCCATGTAGGGGAAGTGGTTTTCCACCTGTCATGGAAGCTTCCTTGAGGATAGGGCCAATCCCATGATTGTAGGGATCCCAACTCCCCTTCCACCATCTATATAAGCTTTCCATTTTCCTTTGCAAGCTAGTCTCCAAGAATCTCCAAGAGCCTTCAAGAGCCTAAAGAATGCTGCAAGAGCCCTCATAGTGTCAAATTAATAGCAAGGAGATTGAAGATCGAAGAGAGAGGCTTGTCCCCATTCCTGACAGGCTTTACTGAGACATATTCCACTGGCGACCCGCCGAAGGAAGATTCAGCATCAGAGCCAGGTTGCATTTTCCTTTGTATGAATTAATGATAATCGACTATTGGTTATGGTTCCACTCGTTTTGTTCATTATGATCATGAGTTGTGTCCTCTCTGACTGACACATAATTGTATATATTGGATTTTACACTTGTTTTTTTTGTGTTTCTTGCATGTGTAGGTGTTCGATCGCAGTGAGTATGAGGATTATGATCTGCCGGAGCAAGGGAACGGGAGCGCTACCTTCTCTACAAACAACAGCGTTGGATTCAAGGTAAGCCTTCTTCACAAGCTGGTTTATTGCAATTAGGAACTTGCACCATTGCGTGTTATGATTGTTGCTAGACCCGATCTGGGCTAGTAGGGATCACCTCTGTCCACAGAGGGGATTTACCTCTTTCGCTGGCGACCCGCCGAAGGAATATTCAGCGTCAGAGCCAGGTTGTATTTTCCTTTGTATGAATTAATGATAAGCAACTATTGGTTATGGTTCCACTCGTTTTTTTCATTATGATCATGAGTTGTGTCCTCTCTGACTGACACATAATTGTATATATTGGATTTTATGCTTGTGTTTGTCGTGTTTCTTGCATGTGCAGGTGTTCGATCGCAGTGAGTGTGAGGATTGTGATCTGTCCGAGCAAGGGAACAGGAGCGCTACCTTCTCTACAAACAACAACATTGGATTCAAGGTAAGCCTTCTTTGCAAGTTGGTTTATTTCAATTAGGAACTTGAGCCATTGTGTGTTATGATTATTTCTAGACCTGATCTGGGCTAGTAGGGATTGCCTCTCTTCGTAGAGGGGATTTACCTCCTTTAACAAATTGGCGACTCCACTGGGGATCATCTAGCTTGTTGTTTGCTTTGTAAACTACAGACGGAGCCTTAAGTTAGCCAGATAGCCTTCGAAACGCTCTTGCTATGCATTAGTGAAAGTAGATGAATGCTGCTTCAATAAATCTCCGGTCTAGTTTATGAACTGAACTGTTGGAGTATTGTCATGTCTTTTCGGTCCATCCTTGACTTTACTTGCTTTATTAGCTCTTTTGGCTGGCTCTTTCTGTGTGTTTAGATTTTTTCTTGACTTTACCATCACTGGTCTGCTTCTTGGATTGCTCTTTTTCATTTTTCCTTGGTAAACTCAATTCGCACTCTTTTTAGCCTGACAAACGCACCCATTGGCGCAGTTTGTTAGTGTATTACCTGCGCCAATTCTGTTCTGGCACTAGTTTCAACCTCACAGTCGCGCCAATCCTGTGAGGTACTAGGGTTTACTCTGTTTTGAGCTTTCTGAGCTTGATCTGGGTCTTTGGTCTTGTTTTTGCGACTGCTTGAGTGTTCTGGAGCCTTGTTTAACTGACTGTGACCTCCATCCTTTGGTTTTTTTCCCATTTCCATCAATTTTACATTCTAGCCCTAGGGCATCTATGAGATATTGTGTGTCGAGCCTCCCTTGGGGGTTTTTGGTTTTTTTCGGTTCATTCAACCTTGTGATTGCTTCTCTACATTTGTTTGGTGGTATTATATCATTTCATTGCACTGTTTGAGTGATTGGCTTCTTCTTCATTTGAATTCCACTTTGTCTTTCTTTGGGACTAGATTACATGGTTCATTTGAGTCTTGGAGATTCTTCTTGAAGTGGTGAGTCTGGTCTTGGTTGGGAGAAATTATTTGTTTTTTTCATTTTTAGGCATTGGCGCTTGTTGTCAGTTAGTAACTTGCACCAATTGGCCATTGGCACTAGTTTTCAGTGAACAAGTCACGCCAGTTGGCGCTAGTTGTCAATGACAAATGATCAGGAGATCAAGTCTCTTGTAGAAAAATGCTAAAAAATGAAGTTGCTCAGAATTGGTCCAAACCAGATCGACTGGAAAGAGCTCGCCAAAACAATCTTGCAGCCGCGAACGGCACTCAATTCCACTCGCCACCACCACCAGTGGCATTAGATCACTAGTTTCAGTTATATATCGCTAAATTCCTTCTTAGAGCAGAGCAGCGCAGCATTCCCACTTCGTTTTCGTTTTCTTCCTTTCGGGCCAATTTGGGAGTGACAATGGCGCGGTACAGAGTATGACTGGGCATCTTGTGTTTTCTCCTTGCTGTAGAAAGTATATCAGCATTCGTGTACAGAGTAGGTGGGAGAAAAGGCTGGGTTGTGCCCAGGGAAACCGACCCCAATGCCTACAATTTTAGATCAGGTTTAAACTTTGCTCATTTGGGTTTTAAAATATAATTCGAATTTCTTAATTATATGTGTGGTATTTTAATTTATTTTTAATAAGGTTTTTTTTTAAATTAATTAAAACATATATAAATTAATATAATATATGATTAATTAAACCATATACAATATTAATAAATATATAATTTAATTTAATAATTAAACCTTAATAAAATAAAATATTTTTCCAACACATAAATTAAAAAATTCTTTCAAAATTGCCATGGGCAAATTCAAACGCAATATCTCCTTCATGGCAACGACTTATATGCCTCATGGATATAGATTATTTTGGCGGGCTCTACCAAATTTCTCAACAATTTCAGCAACTCATTTTTGAGTAATTTTCTGCAGAGACTCGGACTTTCGCAGGCTCTTTAATTTCATCAGCATGAGCCTAGAGAAACTCAAGTTAAGTTTAGTTATCCGCCCCCTAATTTAGGTGGATTTTCCAAATTAGTGCCAGATAACTAAACTTAACTTGAGTTTCTCTAGGCTAAACTGGCAGTTGGAGTAAAAGAGCCATAACTTGTGATCAGGAGATCAAGTCTCTTGTAGAAAAATGCTCAAAAATGAAGTTCCTCAGAATTGGTCCAAACCAGATCAACTGGAAAGAGCTCGCCAAAATGATCCTAAAACTACGAACGGCACTCAAATCCGTTGCCGTATGGAGGAGATATTGCAGTTTGAATTTGCCCAATAACTTTCAATTTTGAAAGAAATTTTTTTAATTTATGTGTTGGAAAATATTTTATTTTTATTAAGGTTTAATTATTAAATTAAATTATATATTTATTAATATTGTATATGGTTTAATTAATCATATATTATATTAATTTATATATGTTTTAATTAATTTAAAAAAAAAACTTATTAAAAATAAATTAAAATACCACACATATAATTAAGAAATTCGAATTATATTTTAAAACCCAAATGAGAAAAGTTTAAAATCCAAAATCAAAAGTCAATGTTTAATATGTGGCAACGTGGGTTTTAAAAGGTTTAAAGCCATATATTATATGTTATAAATGCACGTGGCCTTATAACGTGTGTAGAGTGTGGTAATAAACCATATGTAAGCCAAGTTATTAACGGTCAACGAAAACGACGGGGTTTTGGTCACGCGGGCCCAACGTTTGGGCGGAGGTATTACGTGGGCTTTGGTATGTGGCAAAAGCACATGTTGGAGTAGAGTTGGTTAATTAATATTTCAGTTTCAAAAACCGTTTGCCAAAGTTTCCGACGCATGTGAACGCGGAATTTTTCAAACCGTCATATTTAATGTTCTCGCTGAATTTGGAGTGCGCCCGACAGATTTGGGGGAAGTTTCTATTTCAACTGGATTTAACTCCAGTTCTCCATAGTTAGCGCAGCTTTATGGAAAACTTCAAGTGTAAGAACTTCTGTATTAGAGCAAGAGGCCTTTGGATATGAATTTTTTTCATTTTCTACTAAGGAAACATTCTCAAGTCATATGTTTGGTTGTTTCTCATCAAGGTGCTCTGAATTTATAAAATTTACTAAGAGCTGGTCGGTGGAGCCACTAGGGCTCAAGGAAAGAAGAGTTGTTTTGGACTATATACATCCAATGGAGGTGTTTGTTTAGTCATTTTATACCTGACTGAGTCAATCTATTTTTAAGGTATTTTTCCATTTGAGGCTTACGCGCTACATTCAATACTCTTGAGCATTATGTCAAAGAGGAAAAAGCCTAATTAGAGGCTTTTGGACCCAGCGGAGGTAGCCCAAGAGAGGGGTGAACCGCTTAAACAATTATTTTCTATCATACTGTATAATTTTGCTGCATATTTTCAGATTCTGCTCCTTTAAACAGTAAATTTTTATAAGCAAACTTTTCCCAAGCAGGTTTAAACAGTGAACAAAACTTATTAGTTCATCTTCAAACCATTATACTTCATTTGCAGAATATGTATACTTGCCTATTCACACATTAAAGCTGGATCAATGAATACTTTGTACTTAAAACAAATACTTTCATTGATCGGATCTCAGTGATTACATTTTATTTCTTTAGGAAGAGTCTGTAGAAGGGCCAGGTAGCCTTCGGATTCATCCTTTCTTTGAAAGGTGAAATATCCGGTGAATGCCCCTATAGTCAATCTCTGTACGAGAAATAATTTGTTCTCACAATTTCGGATCAGGTTGGTATCAGAGCACTAGGTTTTGCTTAAGAGTTTGTGAAATTTGTGCAAGTAAATTGTATTATTCTGCAAAATTTGATGCTTACTAGGCTGAAATTGTAAAGAGGGGAAGGTCAATTGGTTAGAGAACAAGGTAATCCTCAACCAAGGAGGGCTAGAGTGCCATTACATCCACCTTACATTTCATCCTCAGTAGCCTTTGAATCAGCCACAAACATGTCATCCAGAGAAGGAGAAGTACATGAGGAAATGGATCCCAACGAAGAAGAAAGAGTCTTTAGAAAAGCTTTCTTGGACTTGACTGAGATGGTTAGGATCCTATACCAGGAGAGAAATGATAGGATTGCTGGAGAAGGGTCTAGAAACCAAAGAGAAGAAGGAGATTCTTCAGGATGAAAGAAAGACAAAGAGGAGTCTAAGAAAGGGAATGGAGGAAATGGTGATCCACCATCTCCATCATCATCCTCATCCTCCACATCATCCTCTTCAACTTCTGAAAATCAGTCACAAAAAACAAAAACATCTCTTAAAAATCCTTTGTTAAAGCTTGATGTGAAGTTTGAGTTGCCGATGTTTAATGGTTATGTGAATGCATAAAAATTGGATAACTGGATTAGACAGCTGGAAGTCTATCTAAGAATTCAGAATTTGCATGATGATGACACAAAAATCCAATTAGCCTCTTTGAGAATGGATGGAGCAGCTTTGGTTTGGTGGGAAGCCAAGACTAGAGAGGAGATTAAAAAGCATGGTAAGATAACTCTAACTTGGACTGAGTTTATTACAGCTATTAAGAAATAGTTTTATCCTCTTGCTCATATTCAGAAAGCAATCATGAATTGGCAAAGTTTTAGGCAACTTAAGGGTCAAAATGTGCAAGATTATACCCAAGATTTTAGAAGGAGAGCACTTCTACTTGGAGTAGACTTACAAAGTCAAGACACCTTGTTGAAATACATAGGAGGTTTGCACAATTATTTGCAACATACTATTCTAATGTTCAATCCTACCAGCTTAGATGAAGTCTGTGTGCAGGCTACACATTTAGAAGCTAGAGGAAAGAATACTTTTGATGAGGATAGTAATTTTAAAAACAAAGGAAAGAAGAGAGTTGCTAATTCAAGAAAGGAAAAAGGAAATTTCTTTTGCAAGAACTGTTCAAAGACAAGTCATGATGAAGATCATTGTTGGAAGCTTCATCCTGAACTGAAACCAGAAAAATTCAAGAACAAAAACAATACCAAAGAAAAGGAGAAAATTGTTGCAACAGTTGAGCAAGACTTAGGGTCAGACTCAGGAGATGAGACAAAAAGCATCGGCATGGTTTTAAAGAACATTAAGGGAAAAGAAGTGGTGCAAGACACAATTCCTAGTTTTAGTTCTTTGAATTGTCATAAAGATACTCATGATGAAAAGATGAGGATAGAGCTTTTCCATGTGAGGGTAATTTCAAAACATACCAAAATTGACACACTGTTTGATAGTGGGTCACACGCTAATCTTATATCTAAAGACTTGGTCAAGCAGCTTAAGCTTGAGACCATTCCACATCCGAAGCCTTATCCACTTGGATGGATATGCAAGGATGCCAATTTGCAAGTCTCAAGAAAATGCATATTGCGCTTTGCAATAATTGCACACTTTATTGACATAGTGGAACTTGATGTGGTGCCGCTTGATATCTTAGGTATTGTTTTGGGAAGTCCTTATTTATTTGACAGGAAGGCCATCTTTCATTGCCATGAAAACAGGTATCACTTGTTCAAAGATGGTAAAGAGTACATTGTGAGAGCTCACAAGAAGAAGCTAGAATATTCATTACTCCATGCAAGTCAATTGAAAAGACTGGTTAATGCAAGTCAAAGTCTAACTTTGTTGATGTTGAAACAACCAGATTTTGAGCATTTGCCTTTTTATGATGTTGCTAATAATATGTCTCAGTTTGATAATAGTTTGTCTTTGAAAAATATGATGTTGTGTTGCACAAATTACCTTTTGGGTCAGCCAATGCAGTGAATGAAGTGTCAAAGTAAAGCAGTGCAAGCAAGAAGGACACAAAATTCAGCATGGGAAAAAGTTGGTTTCAGAATGGTACAATTTGCCATGGGAACAGTTTGCAAGGTGACAGTTATTTTAATTCTTCTAGGAAGTTTGATCAGTGTAGAAAACGTTTTTTTCTGCAGATTACAATTTCTGTTCTGCAAATTTTAATCATTTGCATCATGACTCCGTAAATCTAAGCAATGGTCGATCAGTTGATTCCAGAGACAGATTATCATTTTCTCAAAAGATTAATTTGATGAAATCGGGCAGATTTCAGTTATTCAAGGGTGGAAGAGTGGAGAATCAGTCTCCACATCATCATTTTCAGTAATCAGAAAGCTTTTGAGGGTCCAAAAGCTTCCCATTTGGGAGGTGTGATCAGGAGATCAAGTCTCTTGTAGAAAAATGCTCAAAAATGAAGTTCCTCAGAATTGGTCCAAACCAGATTGAATGGAAAGAGCTCGCCAAAATGATCCTGCAGCCATGAACGACACTCAAATCCGTTGCCGTATGGAGGAGATATTGCAGTTTGAATTTGCCCAATAACTTTCAATTTTGAAAGAAATTTTTTTAATTTATGTGTTGGAAAATCTTTTATTTTTATTAAGGTTTAATTATTAAATTAAATTATATATTTATTAATATTGTATATGGTTTAATTAATCATATATTATATTAATTTATATATGTTTTAATTAATTTTAAAAAAAAACCTTATTAAAAATAAATTAAAATACCACACATATAATTAAGAAATTCGAATTATATTTTAAAACCCAAATGAGAAAAGTTTAAAATCCAAAATCGAAAGTCAATGTTTAATATGTGGCAACGTGGGTTTTAAAAGGTTTAAAGCCATATATTATATGTTATAAAGGCACGTGGCCTTATAACGTGTGTAGAGCGTGGTAATAAACCATATGGAAGCCAAGTTGTTAACGGTCAACGAAAATGGTGGGGTTTTGGTCACGCGAGCCCAACGTTTGGGCGGAGGTATTACGTGGGCTTTGGTACGTGGAAAAAGCACATGTTGGAGTGGAGTTGGTTAATTAATATTTGAGTTTCAAAAACTGTTTGCCAAAGTTTTCGATGCATGTGAACATGGAATTTTTCAAATTGTCATATTTAATGTTGCCACCGAATTTGGAGCACGCCCGACAGATTTGGGGGAAGTTTCTATTTCAACTGGAGTTAGCTCCAGTTCTCCACAGTTAGCGGAGCTTTTGAAGGGAAAACTTCAGTTAGCCATAACTTTGGCTAGGAGAGGCCTTTTGATATGATTTTTTTTTTAAATTTGGGTCAAGGAAACATTTTGAAGTTTTTGGGAGTGTTTGTAGAGCCATCAGGGTGCTCTAACAGAGAATTTACTAGCGTTTTTGGTCGTGGAGCCACTAGGGCCTAAGGGAAGAAGAGCTGTTTTGGACTATCTACATCCAATGGAGGTGTTTGTTTAGTCATTTTATACTGAATTGAGCCTTTTGAATCTATTTTTGCAGTGTATTTTTCCATTTGAGGCTTCTATACAGTTGTATTCACATTTTGATCATTTAATCAAAGAGGAAAAAGCCTAATTAGAGGCTTTTGGACCCAGCGAAGGTAGCCCAAGAGAGGGGTGAACCGCTTAAACAATTATTTGCTGTCATACTGTATAATTTTGCTGCATATTTTCAGATTCTTCTCCTTTAAACAGTAAATTTTTATAAGCTATCTTTTCCCAAGCAGGTTTAAACAGTGAACAAAACTTATTAGTTTAGCTTCAAACCATTATACTTCATTTGCAGAATATGTATACTTGCCTATTCACACATTAAAGTTGGATCAATGAATACTTTGCAGTTAAACCAAATAATTTCATTGGTCGGATCTCAGTGATTACATTTTATTTCTTTAGGTAGAGTTTGTAGAAGGGCCAGATAGCCTCCGGATTCATCCTTTCTTTTAAAGGTGAAATACCCAGTAAATTCCCCTACAGTCAATCTCTGTATGAGAAATACTTTTTTCTCACGATTTCAGATCAACAAAGTCGTGCCAATTTCAGGGTGTATGAAAATTGAGAATTTTTCCCTAAATCCTTCACCAGTGTATCTTTCCCTTCCGGTATTTTACCTGTATGAGTATAGATTACATTTCTCCTTGTTTGGAATGTCTTCTTTCCATGATTGCCTGATGTAAAATGGAATGAATGCCTTGTTTTGATCTCATGCTTTGGAAGTCCTCTTTGTGTTTGACTTCATATGTCTTGTCAACTTTTGAGGAATTTTGTTACAAAGTTTTTTGAAACAAAGATTACATTCTTAGTGTTTGATTACGTCCTTTTTGCATTCATCCTTCCATTAAGAAGATTTGCGTTCTCTTAGTTTTCGTCTCATAGTTTGATTTTCGTTAAAATGCATTAGATCACATTGCATTGAAAAGTATTTTTTGAGATCCATCATTGAACTTAGATTACATTGTTTAATGATTGAAAGCTAAAATTCTCTTTGAGTGCATTCTCTTTCATTAAAAGCGTGCATTAAGTAGATTCTCATTTCATCAAAAAATGCATTGAGTGCATTCTTATCATTTGAAAAGAAAAAGGAAATTGTGCATAGATTACAATTGCATAGTTTTTGAAAAAGAGGATTTTGCATAGATTACATTGCATTGTTCACATCGTTGAATGTTTGAAATTACTTTTGGATGGTGAAATTCATCTAGTTTGGAAAAGATTTCATTTGCAGTGTTGTTGTTTGTTGCATCATTATTTGAAACTCTTCTCTTAACTAGATAGCATTCATCAAATTGAAAGATTTCTTTTCTCATATAGTTATTTAAATTTTGAGACCATACCTACTAGGGCCTAAAAAATGAAACATGATGAAGATAAACATTAAAATTTACTAAGTTTACTAAGGCAACATTGAAACATTAACAAAATACCCAAAGTTAGGCTCTGGCTAGAGACATGTTAAAACGTCTTTAAACTAGTAATATAAGTTCGCCTCTTTAGATAACTTTAATGCGGACTTGTTTATAGTAAAATCACGTATATAAAGGGAGACTACTGAGTTTTCACCTTTTATCCATGAGTGATTCTATAGCCCTATAAAAATCATTAAGTCCGTCCGACAATTAGGGAGATTTCCTACACGTACGTTAAGTCCTTGGTTGATTTCTCTTTCATTTTGAAACCAAGGTGTATATTGCAGTTCATGGTTATTTGGTACACCCTTTGCCTAGATTACCAGAGTATTCATTTTTATCTTTTCTGACTCTTTAAATTTGAAAGGATCATCAAGCTCTTGTCCTTTCACGCTTGTTTCAAAACTGAAAGAGATAGAGTCACCTTTCATCTTTTTCTCGACTCTTAAAACATGAAACGGTGAAGTTTCTAAGTTTCAATGTGGTAAAATAAATCACCTGTGATCACACGCCCTTTTAGAGTTTTCTTGTTTGGCCGTTTGATTGTGTGCCTTGGTTTTAGCCTGTGTGTGGTTTTAAGTTGTTTTGATGGCAGCTTTTACGGAGTTCAACAACCAAGGAATCCCCTTCGATGGGAATCCTGGTCCTTTTCCTCCTTTTGGAAATTTTGGCACTCCTTATATGGCAATGTTGTCCCTTCCTGGGTTAACTGTTGGGTTGCCTGTTTGGTTGTTTTCAACCTCTGTGGTCTCGAATGTCCTGGATATTGGTCAATCAGTTCCTCCGCCTTAACAACATCATGTTGATTCCAAGGTGGATCTCTCCCCTTCTTCGCCTGTTTCTTCGTCCTCCTCTTCTACTTCACCTAGTGAAATTTTGGATTCGAGTAACCAGGTGGCTAAGAAGAAGAAGAAGAAGAAGACAAAGAAGAAGTCTGATAAAAGAGAGGCTAAGGCTACAGCTACTACCTCCGAAACATCTCCTCTTGATAAACCTCCCAACCCTCCGCGGAAAGTCAAGTTCCCTTGCATGTTGTGCATGGGAGACCGTCTTCTTTGAGATTTACCTAGCATTACCAAGGTGCTCGAAGCATGGTCCAATGGTCGTCTGCCATTACCTTTGGCTTCAGAGAGTCAGGTTGGGGGCACATCTTCAGCTAGTGCTGATAAGGCTCCTAAGAAGTAGGGTAAGATATCCAATCCCTGTAAGTTGTGTGAAGGGCACCATGCCATTCACCTTTGTCCGTATATGGATGAAGCCAAGTGAGTTTTGGACAACTCGACTATTTTTGCACCATGCCTTCAGACTGGTTACAAACAGCTTTCTTTGAATCCTCCACCAGCTGATCTCATGATTGGTTAAGAGTCATCCTTGGTTGATCCCGCTCCCTTAGAAATTCAAATTCAGGAATCCGTTCCCGACCAACCATTGGTTGTGGGATCGATTGAGCTGGTCCCTTCTAAGGTGCAACAGGTCTTTTCCGTTGAGAGTGGATCTCACACCCCTCAGGTTCTTCTTGTTTCTTTAGATTCTTTGGACTTGGGGAAGGATTATCTTGTCCCTATACCTCAAGAAGCTGCTCCTCCGCCTCCTGTGATGGAGGTCCCGAAGGATACTCCTCCCACCTTCGAGATGGAGGTTGTGGAGGATGCTCCTTCTTCTTCCATAACAGCAGGGGAAGACCATCTTGATTCAATGGTAACCCCTCCAAGTAGTTTGGTTGCTTCCTTTGATTGGAATCAATTTACAGGATACTGCCTTCCGTCTTATGTGCCTTTCGAGATAACGGTACAGGCCTTTGGTCTGGTTGTACCCAGTACCATTATAGATGAAGGCACGTCTATTAATATTTTATCCTTAACTACTTGGCAAGATTTCAGTTCACCATCGCTTGCGCCTGTTACACATAATCTGTTGGCATTTAACAGAAGAACAAGTCAACCTTTAGGGATCCTTCCAAGGTTACCTATTACTTTGGGAGGTAAAACTGTCCATATGGACGTGATGGTTGTTCTAGGTCCCTTGGATTTCAATCTACTCTTGGGATGCAATTACACCTATGCCATGGGAGCGCTTGTCTCCTCCCTTTTTCGTGTGGTATGTTTTCCACATGAAGGACGGATTGTGACCATCGATCAACTTTCATTCTTTGGTCCTGATATGGCAGCTGGCCTGCCATCATCCCTTACTGGTTTTTATCCACCCGTTGTATCTACCCCACCGCAGGTCAACTATGTGGCTACCTACCTCGTGCCTGTACTCAGTGATGATGCCATCATGCATAGTGTATTGGGGGCATTGGGTCCAGACTTCCAAGATGTTGTCTTTCCGTTGGGAGTGGAACTCTTGGAAGTGATGAATTCTTGTTCACTATGATGAGGTTGGTCAAAGCATGGTTCCGTTCCTGTGTCAAGCTCTTTAAAAAATGAAACAAGGTTGTCAGAGCAGAGTTTCTTGTCTTGTGCCAAGCTCCTTAAACCATGAAACAAGGTGTCATGAGGATAGTTCTTTTAATGTGTCAACCTCGTTAAAACAATGAAACACTTTCCTGTTCAATTCGAGTCTTTGTTTAGATCTCATAAAATCTCAGTCGAGTCTTTCTATTGATCTCATAACTTGAACCTTCACTCCATCTTCCTTTCATATGGACTGAAGCTTGGGGGGCATGTACCTTGAATTGAGTCACCATGCTGGAGGCATGCTTACTTTTTCAAGCATAGTTTGTTTCTGTTTCAAGCTTGTGTAAAAATGAAACCGGTTTCAAGCATAGTTTATCTTTGTTTCAAGCTTGTGTAAAAATGAAACCAACTTCAAGCAGAGTTTCCTGATTTCAAGCTTGTGTAAAAATTAAACCTTTCCCATTTTCCCTCTCGTGATTGCCATTTTATCATCATGTTTTTGCTAGATGAGCCTTGGTTTTTTCATTCCATCATCCCCATCTTCTTGGCCGATCATATACCTTCACTTGGTTGTTTTAACCATTCCTGAGGAACCACTGTGATGAGTGGTCTTGTTAGCCAGCCTCTTAACCTTTACTTGTTCTAAGCAATTCCATCATTACCGGAACCAGTTGCTGCCCTTTATACCACTCGTTCCTCCAGGAGGAGTCAACTTTTAGCTCTTTTCTGATTCCATAAACATGAAAATATTGCCGAGTCCCTTGTCATTTCGATATCGTTAAAGTGGTTGCAAAATGACATCTACCCAGTATACGTTTACCCCTTTTTTGGGCTGGGCTAGATTACTTACGAAAAAGGAATACCCTAGCCTATCGCGACTAGGAGGTTTTCTCAGATTCAGTTTTCTACCTTTTCGGATCTGAGGAACTATTTACGAAAAGGGACCACTGGAGTTTACTTTTCCGCTGTCTTTTCAAACTCTCTAAACATGAAAAGACACCGAGTTCTTCCTTTGTCAGACTCATTAAACCCTGATGACATCGAATTCAGTCGTAATGATGATATACGAGTTTCTCCTTCCTGGGGATCGTTAAATGTACTCGGATGGATTCGTCCAAAGGACAGAATTATATGACAAGAATATGGTATCCTCTTCCATATTGTGTAAAAATAAAGAGGTACTCGCTAGAAATGGTGGGGAAAAATGGAACCAGTATCATCGTCGTGTCGGCAGTATGTCGCTCTTGAACATGGCACTTGTCTGCATTCGTGTCGAGTTGGGAACATCTCATCTCATTTTCCACATGCCTCCGTGGGTTTGGGTAATCCCTTTTGACCTCTCATCTGCTCTTTGCCTCATCACCATGACCTCTCATTTGTTGATGTCAAATGCTGCCAAACTCACTGTCGTGCCGCCATATGCTCAAGAGAAGTTGATCTCTGCAAAATTCCAACCTTCCTCTGATTCTCATATGATCCTGATTCACAAAGAAATTATGTTCCTCTGTCTCGCATCGATGACGTGGGAAACACTATGGCCCACCTTCAATCAAGGTCACTTCCTATCGACTTCAGCTCATTATCCGGGAAGATGATCTAGAGACTCCCTTCTGGTGCCTTGGAGCCTGCATGCTTCGATGGCAGGTTCTTCACATTCGACATGAGATTTTCATCATTGGCCTTCGATCGAGTGATTCTACGGGTGTTTGACACCAGCTCAATGATTCGCACGCCGTAGATTTTACCTGTAGTACCTTGAGGACCATTGTCATTATTGGTGGTACCTCTCACATCTGTTAACAGCTTTTATCATTGGCTGGTAATCAGACGATGTTATTGCATGTTAGACTTCAACTCATTTATTCACATGCTTGAACTTGTACTCTGTTTGGGTCGAGATGGAGCGCAAGACCCTGGATTTTTTCTGTTAGAATCCAAGCTGCGATTTTGTGGATTATTATGACTAGTTACATGACTCACTTATTGGATGGCTGCGACCATACATGAGTCTATTTATCGATCCTCATTGGATGGCTGCGTCCATGCCTTGGATCTAGATTATTGTATAATCTATTATGGATGGCTGCGCCCATACCACATATATATCATGTATCTGAGATATCAATTGTACTTTTCTATGCAGATTTTTCGATGGCGGTGTTTTCAGTTGGACACGTTCTCGTAAAGCATTTCACCCCTCTCTCTCTTTCGGGCCTCATGCTTTAGGGGGCATCTGTTACACAAAATTTTTTCAACGTCCCTGAAATCCCCCATCCCGCACATTGGAGGGCTCATTCCGTGACCTGTCAGAAGTGACATGACCTGAAAACACTTTCATGGCATTCCCCTAAACATGTACTTTCATTGCCTTGAAGACAATTCCTTGTGAAAAACCCTAAAAATAGCCTTTTTTTGCATTGGCACGGATAGCCAGTTCAGTATTCGTGCCAATGGAGGGAATCCTCCAAAGAGGGCACACCAATTGGTGCCCTGTCCCAGGCTTAATAAAGAGTGTTTTTAAAAAATAAATGGCGGAAGATTCATTCCAACCAATTCCTAAACTGGTTCCTAATTTGAGTTGGGAGGTTGGCTCCAGATCTCCATGTAGGGAAAGTGGTTTTCCACCTCTCATGGAAGATTCCTTGAGGATAGGGCCAATTCCATGATTGTAGGGATCCCAAATCCCCTTCCACCATCTATATAAGCTTGCCATTTTACTTTGCAAGCTAGTCTCCAAGAATCTCCAAGAGCCTTCAAGAGCCTAAAGAATGCTGCAAGAGCCCTCATAGTGTCAAATATATAGCAAGGAGATTGACGATCGGAGAGAGAGGCTTGTCCCCATTACTGAGGCATATTCCGTTGGCGACCCGCCGAAGGAAGATTCAGGATCAGAGCCAGGTTGTATTTTCCTTTGTATGAATTAATGATAAGCGACTATTGATTATGGTTCCACTCATTTTTTTCATTATGATCATGAGTTTTGTCCTCTCTGACTGACACATAATTGTATATATTTGATTTTACGCTTGTGTTTGTCGTGTTTCTTGTGTGTGCAGGTGTTCGATCAGGGTGAGTGTGAGGATTGTGATTTTTAGGAGCAAGGGAATGAGAGCGCTACCTTCTCTACAAACAACAGTGTTGGATTCAAGGTAAGCCTTCTTCGCAAGGTTGTTTATTGCAATTAGGAACTTGCGCCATTGCGTGTTATGATTGTTGCTAGACTCGATCTGGGCTAGTAGGGATCGCCTCTATCCACAGAGGGGATTTACCTCCACGACATTAGGGTAAGGTTAGGGTTAGCTTATAGTTAAGGTTAAGGTTAAGGGTGAAGGTTAAGGTTAACTATAACCGTGACATTAACTATAACCTAAACTTGACCTTAAGCTTAACCTTACCTTTACCTTAACCTTAACCTAACCTTCCCATAACCTTTACCTTAACCTAGCTTTAACTTTAACCTTCCCTTAACCTTAACCTTAACCTAACCTTAACCTTAACCTTAACCATTCCCTAACCTTAACCTTAACTTTACCCATAACCTTAACCTTACCTTTAACCTAACATTAACCTTGACCTTGACTAAACCCTTAACCTAACCTTAACCTTAGCCTAACCTAACCTTAACCTTAATCTTAACCTTATCTTAATCTTAACCTTATCTTAACCTTAACCTTCCCATAACCTTAACCTTAACTTTAACCATAACCTAACCTTAACCTTGAATTTACCCTTAAATTAACCTTAACCTTAAACTTAACCTTCCCATTACCATAACCTTAACTTTACCCTTAACCTAACCTTAACCTTAACGTTATCTTAACCTTAACCTAACCTTAACCTTGACTTTACCCTTAACATAACTTTAACCTTAAGGGTAAATTTAAGTTAACCTTACCCTTAACCTTATCTTAATGTTAACCTAACCTAATATTAACCTTAACCCCCAACTTAACCTTACCTTAACCATAACCTTAACCTAATCGTAATCTTAACCTTACCCTTAACCTTATCTTAAAATTACCCTTAACCTTACCCATAACCTAACCTTAACCTTGACTTTACCCTTAACGTAACCTTAACCTTAAACTTAACCTTAACCTAAACCTTAACTTTAACCTTACTAAACCCATACCACTTCTAAGACCTCCTAATTAGTCTATGTGAGTGACTAAAGGGAGATGTAGAATCACAAATATAGACTGTTCATATCCTTTTCTAGGGTCACCCAATGGCACAAAGATAGCAGAGATTACTTACTCTAACTTGCGATTCAATCCTAGTCCCGCAATTTCCTAAATGCAAAAATTGAAATTTAAACTAAACAATTTCTACACTAGCTTATGCATGTATAGTCCCGAGCCACTTACTTGGACTAGTTAAACTAAGCGTGCATACCAGAATTTGAAAAAACATAAATTGTTTGGAAAGCAATGGTTAATTCACCCCATACGTAAACTATGTGAGTACTTTTGGCAAAAAATCAACTTAAATGAAAACTAACTAAATTCCTACAAAAAGCAGCAAAAATCAATATTCAGAAGCTGTGGGGTATCAACACAGGTGTTGGCAGATACATTAGGGGCTGCCCAACACACTTACAAGCAGAAAAATGTAGCAGATATGGAGAAAAAATCTCTCTGCAAATTACGCGCAAAACCTTTTGACAGGTGCGCCTTCCTGCGCGCAGGTCACTCCTGAACGTGTGCACTGCACGTCTGTGTGTAAAAACAGCGTGCAAAATTCCTGCAAGTAAAAAAAAAATTAGGAGCTACCTTCTTCAATCTGTCACTTTAGTGAGTCTAGGGACTAGAAGATGGGTTAGAGGACTATCAGCTCCACTCCAGCATAGACTAAGGGTCTCCTGCAAATAATGGCACAACCACATAAACTTGAAACACATCAGTGGAGTCGCCAATCCTGTTGTGGTGGATTCGACACTTGGGTGTACGAAATCACACACATTTAGAGAATGTGGTATTTTCTCTAAACCATAAGTAATAGGCAGTATCTGGGGTGAGCTCAGAAGTATAAGACTTAAAATGAAGTAATACACTTAAGTATGCTCTGTTGAAAAAGTAAACTAAAAACATAAAAAGAAGCTAAATAGAGAGTTCCAAACAATAACAAGGTAGACAATGACTCAATGGCCTTCTTCTCATTTAATTCTTGGAATGAATACAAATCTTACCCACTTACCGAAGGGCCTAGGCAGAGGCTCTAGGACTCGACACAAGGATGATTGTCCTTCAAGTTCTGCCTTCTGATGCAGTTCAACTCTCTCTCTTTGTTGCAATGGACTGAAATTGTTGGGTGGTTAACAATTGAGTCCCCTTCTTCAGCTCCTGCTCCTTGGTTCACACAAATAGCTGGTGTTTCTTGGGCAACTTTGGCTAGCATAACCTTGTGCTCACAAATTTTTCATCTCTTTGAGGGTTTATATAGGTGAGCATTCAAACCTCCTTCCCTCCCTTGGTACATGGTGGATACTGACCCAAGCGAGGGGAAATATTCCATTGTGGGCTGAAATATGCTTTTGTGTGCTCACACAAGGCCTAAGGAGGTGCTAGTGCTATCCTTAGGTGGTTTTCACATAAGGAGAAACTGTCATTTGCTTGCTTATGGTCCCGGAAAGGGACTTTTTCCATTTCCAGAAATGTGCGCTTATCAGGCTCCAGTGTGCACAGAAGGCTCTCTTCTCGAAGGAAAAAGCGCGAATTAGGGTAATTATGACTATTTCAATCTTGAATTGCTCAAAACCTTACAGATTCTCAATATTTTTTATTCCATAATGTATCCCTGTCCTGTAAATCCTTGGGCTCGACATTATTTTATGTCGTTTTCTGCTGTACGATTTTCTAGTGTTAACAATAACGATAAGGTTAAGGTTAGGTTGAGGTTTAGGTTATGGTTAAGGTTAAGGTTAACTTTAGGTAAAGGTTAAGGTTAAGGTCAATGTTAAGGGTTTGGTCAAGGTTAGGGTTAGGTTATAGTTAAGGTTACGGGTTTATTTAGGTTAAGTATAAGGTTAAGGTTAAGGGTAAGGTTAGGTTAAGGATAAATTAAAGGTTAAGGGTAAAGTCAAGGGTTTAGTTAGGTTAAGGTTAAGGTTAAGGGTTTGGTCAATGTTAGGGTTAGGTTCAAGTTATGGGTTTAGTCAGGTTAAGGTTAGGTTTAAGGTTAAGGTTAAGGTTAGGTTAAGAGTAAAATCAAGGTTAAGGTTAAGGTTTGGTGAAGGTTAGGGTTAGATTATAGTTAAGGTTAAGATAAGGTTAAGGTTAATGTTAAGGTTAAGGTTAAGGTTATGGTTAAGGTTAATGTTAGGTTAAGTTAAGGTTAAGGTTAAGGTTTGGTCAAGGCTAGGGTTAGGTTATAGTTAAAGTTAAGGTTAAGGTCAAGGTTAAGGGTAAGGTTAAGGTTAGGTTAAGGATAAGATTTGGTTAAGGGTAAAGTTAAGGTTATGGTTAGGGTAAGGTTAGGGTTAAGGTTAGGGGAAGGTTAAGGTTAAGGTTAGGTTAAGGGTAAAGTCAAGTTTAAGGTTAGGCTAAGGGTAAGGGTTTGGTCAAGGTTAGGGTTTGGTTATTGTTAAGGTCAGGTTAAGGTTAAGGTTAAGGGTTTGGTCAAGGTTAGGGTTAGGTTATAGTTAAGGTTAAGGTTAAGGGTAGGGAAAGGTTAAGGTTAAGGTTAAGGTTAAGGGTTTGGTCAAGGTTAGGGTTAGGTTATAGTTAAGGTTAATTTTAGGTTAAGGTTAAGGTTAAGGTTATGTGTTTAGTCAGGTTAAGGCTGAGGTCAAGGTTAGGTTAAGATTAAGGTTAAGGTTAAGGTTAAGGTTAGGTTAAGTTTAAGCTTAAGTTTAAGTTTAATGTTATGGTTAAGGTTAATATTAAGTTAAGGTTAAGGTTAAGGTTAACATTAGGTTAAGATAAGGTTAAGGTTAAGGTTAAGGGTGAAGTTTAAGGGTAAGGTTAAGGCTAAAGTCAAGGTTAAGCTGAAGGTTAGGGGAAGTTTAAGGTTAAAGTCAAGGTTAAGCTGAAGGTTAAGGGTAAGGATAGGGTAAGGTTAAGGTTAAGGTCAAGGTCAAGGTTAAGGTAAGGTTAAGGTTACGGTTAGGTTAAGGTTAAGGTTAGGTTAAGGTTAAAATAGGGTTAAACGTAAAGTTAAGGTTAAGGTTAGGTTAAGGTCAGGGTTAAGGTTAGGTTAAGGGTAAAGTGAAGGTTAAGGTTAGGTTAAGGGTAAGGGTTTGGTCAAGGTTAAGGTTAGGTCAGGTTAAGGTTAAGATTACGGGTTTGGTCAAGGTTAGGATTAGGTTATAGTTAAGGTTAAGGTTAAGGTTAAGGGTAAAGATAATGTTATGGTTAATGTTAAGGTTAGGGTTAGGTTATAGTTAAGGTTAAGATTAGGTTAAGGGTAAAGTTAAGGTTAAGGCTAGGGTTAAGGTTAGGGGAAGGTTTTAGTTAAGGTTAAGGTTAAAGTTAAGGTTAGGTAAAGGTTAAGATAAGGTTAAGGATCAGGTTAAGGTTAAGGTTAAGGGTAGGTTAAGGGTAGGTTAGGTTAAGGTTAAGGTTAAGGTTAAGGGTTTGGTCAAGGTTAGGGTTAGGTTATAGTTAATGTTAGGTTAAGGTTAGGTTAAATTCAAGGTTAAGCTGAAGGTTGGGAGAAGGTTAAGGTTAAATTCAAGGTTAAGCTGAAGGTTAAGGGTAAGGATAGGGTAAGGTTAAGGTTAAGGTCAAGGTCAAGGTTAAGGTTAAGTTAGGTTAAGGTAAGGTTAAAATACAGTTAGGTTAAGGTTAAGGTTAGGTTATGTTTAAGTTAAGGTTAAGCTAAAATTTAAGATTAGGTTAAGGGTAAAGTTAAGGTTAGGGTTAGGTTAATGTCAGGGTTAAGGTTAGGTTAAGGGTAAAGTCAAGGTTAAGGTTAGCTTAAGGGTAAGGGTTTGGTTAAGGTTAAGGTTAGGTTATAGCTAAGGTCAGGTTAAGGTGAAGGTTAAGGGTTTGGTCAAGGTTAGGATTAGGTTATAGTTAAGGTTAAGGTTAACGTTAAGGGTAAATATAAAATTATGGTTAAGGCTAAGGTTAGGGTTAGGTTATAGTTAAGGTTAATATTAGGCTAACGGTAAAGTTAAGGTTAAGGTTAGGGGAAGGTATTAGTTAAAATTAAGGTTAGGTTAAGGTTAAGTTAAGGTTAAGGATTAGGTTAAGGTTAAGGTTAAGGTTAGGTTAAGGGTAAAGTCAAGGTTAAGGTGAAGGTTAAGGGTAAGGTTAAGGTTAAGGTTACATGTTTAGTCAAGTTAAGGTTAAGGTTAAGGGTTTGGTCAAGGTTAAGGTTAGGTTCAGGTTCAGGTTAAGGTTAGGTTAAGGGTAAAGTCAAGTTTAAGGTTATGTTTAGGGTTAAGGGTAAGATAACGTTAAGTTTAAGGTTAAGGGGGTAAGGTTAAGGTTAAGGTTAAGGTTACAGTTAGGTGAAGGTGAAGGTTATGGTTAGGTCAAGGTTAAGGTTATGGTTAAGTTAAGGTTAAGGGTAATATAAGGTTAAGGTTAAGCTTAAGCTTAAGATTAGGTTAAGGGTAAAGTCAAACCTTAACCTTAACCTTATGTTTAACATTAACCTTCCCCTAACCTGAACCTTAACCTTAACCTTAACCTAACTTTAACCATAACCTTAACCTTAACTACCTGTAAACTAACCTTAACCTTACCCTAACCATAACCTTAACTTTACCCTTAACCTAATCTTAACCTTAACCTAACCTTAACCTTGACTTTACCCTTAACCTAACCTTAGCCATACCTTAAACTTTACCTAACCTTAAACTTAATCTTAACCATAACCTTAACCTTAACATTAACCTTAACCTAACCCTAACCTTGACCTTAACTGTAACCTAACCCTAACCTTGACCAAACCCTTAACCTTAACCTTAACCTGAGTAAACCCGTAACCTTAACCTTAACCTTACCCTTAACCTTAACGTATCCTTAACCTTAACCTTAACCATAATCTTAACCTCAGGTTAAGGTTAAGGTTAGGGGTATGGTTAGGGTTAAGGGTAAAGGTTAAGTTTAAGGTTACAGGTTTAGTAAGGTTAAGGTTAAGGTTAAGCATTTGGTCAAGGTTAGGGTTAAGTTATAGTTAAATTCAAGGCTAAGGTTAGGTTAAGGTTAAGCTTAAGGTTAAGGTTAAGGTTATGGTTATGGTTAAGGTTAGGTTAAGGTTAAGGTCAAAGTTAACGTTAAGGTTAGCTTAAGGTTAATGGTGAAGGTTAAGGTTAAGGTTATGGTTAAGTTTAGGTTAAGGTTAAGGTTAAGGTTAAGGTTAGGTTATAGTGAACGTTAAGGTTAAGAGCCATAACCTTATCCTTGACCTTACCCTTAATATTAACCTCAACCTTAACCTTACTAACCCCGTAACTTTAACCTTAACCTCAACCTTAACCTTAACCTTAACTATAACCTAACCCTAACATTGACAAAACCCTAACCTTAACCCTAACCCTAACATTAACCTTAACTTTACTCTTAACCTAACCTTAACCTTAACTATACCCTTAGCCTAATATTAACCTTAACCTAATCTTAACCTTACCCTTAACCTTGACCTTAACCTTAACTTAACCTAACTTTAACCTTACCCTTAACTATAACCTAACACTAACTTTGACCAAACCATTAAACTTAACCTTATCTTAACCTTATACTAACCTTAACCTTAACCATAACCTTAACCTAACTATAACCTTACCCTTAACCTTAACCTTGACCTTAACTATAACCTAACCCTAACCTTGACCAAACCCTTAACCTTAACCTTAACCTGACTAAACTCGTAACCTTAACCTTAACCTTGACCCCTTAACCTTAATCTTAACCTAATATTAACCTTAATTAAAACCTAACCCTAACCTTAACCAAACCCTTAACCTTAACCTTAACCTTATAACCCTAACCTTAACCTAACCTTAACCTTAACCTTAACCTTAACCTTAACCTAAACTTAACGTTAACCTTAACCTAACTATAACCTTACCCTTAACCTTAACCTTGACATTAACTATAACCTATCCATAACCTTGACCTTAACCTTAGCCTTAACCTTAACCTAACCTTAACCTTAACTTTACCTTAACCTTGAGTATACCCTTAAACTAACCTTAACCTTAACCTAAACCTTAACCTTGACCAAACATTTAACATTAACCTTAACATTAACTTTACCCTTAACCTAATCTTAACCTTAACTTAACCTTAACCTTGACTGTACCCTTATCGTAACCTTAACCTTGACCTTAACCTAAGGTTAAGATTATGGTTAAGGTTAAGGGTAAGGTTAACAATAATGTTAGAGTTAAGGTTAGGGTAAGGTTAGGGTTAGGTTAAGGTTAAGGTTAGGTTAGGTTGAGGTTAGGCTAAGGTTAAGGTTAAGGTTAAGGTTAAAGTTAGGTTAAGGTGAAGGTTAGGTTAAGGTTAAGGTTAAGGTTAAGGTTATGGGTTTGGTCAAGGTTAGGGTTAGATTATAGTTAAGGTCAAGGTTAAGGCTAGGTTATAATGAATGTTAAGGTTAAGATAAGGTTAAGGTTAAGGTTAACGTTAGGTAAAGTTTAATGTTAAGGGTTTGGTCAAGGTTAGTTTTAGGTTATAGTTAAGGTTACATGCTTATTCAAGTTAAGGTTAATGTTAAGGGTAAGGTTAGGTTAAGGGTAAATTTAAGTTTAAGGGTAAAGTCAAGGGTTTAGTCAGGTTAAGGTTAAGGTTAAGGGTTTGGTCAAGGTTAGAGTTAGGTTCAAGTTATAGGTTTAGTCAGGTTAAGGTTAGGTTTAAGGTTAAGGTTATGGTTAAGGTTAAGGTTAAGGGTAAAGTCAAGGTTAAGGTTAAGGTTAAGGTTAGGTTAAGGGTAAAATTAAGGTTAAGGTTAAGGGTTGGTCAAGGTTAGGGTTAGGTTATAGTTAAGATTAAGATAAGGTTAAGGTTAAGGTTAAGGTTAAGGTTATGGTTCAGGTTAATGTTAGGTTAAGTTAAGGTTAAGGTGAAGGTTTGGTCAAGGTTAGGGTTATGTAATATTTAAAGTTAAGGTTAAGGTAAAGGTTAAGGTGTTGGTGAGGTAAATCCCCTCTGCGGATAGAGGCGATCCCACTAGCCCTAGGGTGGGTCTAGCAACATACAAAACAAGTTATAATATTGATTCCTATTTAAATAATGGATGGAGATTCGATAAAATGACTTACTGGAGGTCTTATGCTGTTGTTGTCGTCGAAGAGAGTGGCTGCCTCTCGCTCCTAGTTTGACAGATCACGATCCACTCGCTTTCATGCTCGGACACCTACACACACACCATAAAAAATGACAATATACAACAAAATAATTCACATTCATAACTATTAGTCAGTTGAAGAGGACTAAATAAATTGCATTAAATAAACAACATAACACAGTGATGGAACCAACACCAAAGTCAAGCATATTAATAAATAAAAGGAAGAGTACAAGCAAGCTTTGACATCACAGTGTCCTCCAATAGGGTTCAAGCAGAGTGCATCTCATAAAGGCTTGTCGGGAATTCAGACAAGAATCTCTCTATGGAGTTCTCCTTGGTTCTACCTTCTCAATAGAAATTAATCATCTATAGTATTCTTATCCAAGTTCAGCTAGCTTTCATAAAGGGAGAAGGCATGTTTTTATAGAGGGAGAGGGAGAGGTTAAGATCCATATAATTATGGAAGGGAGGCCTATATTCAAGGAGTGTTCCATGGGAGGTGGAAACCACTACCTAAAGAGGGAGATCCATGGCTGATCAACTTAACCACTTCCATTGACTCATCCCTGAGGTGGTTAGAAGGAAACTTCTGCCTCTAATTTTTTTTAAAAATTCCCAAAACAACTTGGTGCAGGTACTGCATTAAGACAGAGAACCAGATGGCATGGGATCTAGTGCAAATCTTCCACATCAGCGCAAGGGGTGAACTGGCTACCCGCACAAAGGACAAACATAGGTTTTGTGTGCTTTTTTGAGGAAATGTCCAACAGGAGAACTGATTTCCTTATGCAGAAGGATGCAAAGAAGGTGTTTGCAAAGTATGAAATTTCTCACAAGTCATGGGAATGACCCTCCGATATGCGGGGTGAGGGATTGTAGGGATGGTGACAAAATCTTGTGTAACAAATGCCCCCTAAATCATGAGGTTCGAGAGAGAGGGAGAGGTGAAATTCTTTATGAGAACGTATTCGACCCAAACACCGCTGTCAGAAAACCTACGAGTACAAATACAACTGATATCTCTGATACATGATATGTGGCATGGGCACAACCATCCATAATAGAGTATATAAAAAGTGAGATCCAAGGTATGGACACAACCATCCAATAATAAGGATCAACAAATATACTCAGGTATGGTCACAGCCACACAATCCGAAGAGTCATGTAATAAGTCATAGTAATCCACAAAGAACCCGTAACCTGGAATTCATCAGACAAAACCCAGGGTCTTGCACTCCATCTCGACCGGAACAAAGTATAAATTCGATCATGCGAATAGAAAAGTTGAAGTCAAACATGTAGAAACATTGTCTAATTACCAGTCAATAATGAGAGTTGTTAACAGATGCGAGAGAAACCACCAATAATGACAATGGCTCTCAAGCTACAAAAGTTACAATCCACGAAATGTGAACAATGATCTGATGTGAAACACTCATAGAATTATTCAATCGAAGGTAGATTATGTGAACCTTGCATCAAATGCAAAGAACTTTCCGTTAAGGCATGCAGGCTCCAAGGTACCTGAAGGGAGTCTCTAGTTCAGCTTCCTGGAAAATGAGCCGGAGTTGACAGGAAGCGACCTGGTCGAAGGAGGGCCATGATGTTTCCCACATAATTGACATGAGACAGAGGAATATGATGATTTTTGAATCAGCACCAATAGAGAATCAGAGGGAGGTTGAAAATTGTAGAGGAAAAACTTCTCTCAAACATATCGGCGGCATGACACTAGATTTGGCAGTATTTGACATCAAAGGATCTGAGGTCATGGTGATGCGATAAAGAGAATATGAACGGTCAAAAGAGATTACCCAATCCCATGGATGCAAACAAATGATGACGTGAGATGTCCCTAGCCCGACATGAATGCAGACAAGTACCATGTTCAAGAGTGACATACTACCGACTAAATTCTGGTCCCATTTTCCCCCACCATTTCTGGCAAGTACCCCAATTATTTTTGTAAACAAGCTTGAAGGGGATAGAATATGCTTGCGATGTAAGTTTTTCCTTCGGACAAATCCAACCTAGTACATTTTATGAGCCCTAAGAAGGAGAAACTCAAGTAAAGTCATAACGACGGAGTCCGATGTCATCTTTTTTTAATGAGTCTAACAAAGGGAGAACTTGAATTCTTTTCATGTTTAGAGAGTTTGAAAAGAAAGTGGAAAATAAAACTCCAGAAAGGCCCTTGTTGGCGAGGTAAATGCCCTCTGCGGACAGAGGTGATCCCACTAGCCCTAGAGTGGGTCTAGCCACAAACAAGACACACTATAATATTGATTCCTAGTTAACGAATGGATGAAGATTCGATATATGACTTACAGGAGGTCCTAAGTTATTGTTGTCATTGAAAAGAGTGGCTCGCTCCTCGCTCTTGGTTTGACAGATCATGATCTGCTCATTTTCATGTTCAGACACCTGCACACACACAATAAACAACAACGATATGCAACGTACTAGTTCACATTCATAACTATCAGTCAGTCGAAGAGGACGAAATCAATTTCATTACATAAACAACATAACACAATGATGGAACCAACACCATAGTCAAGTATATTAATAAATGGAAGGAAGATTACAACCAAGCTTTGACGTTGCGATCTCTTCCAGCAGGGTTCAAGTGGAGCGCGTCTCACAAAGGCTCGTCAGGAATTCAGATGGGACTCTCTCTACAGAGTTCTCCTTGGTTCTACCTTCTCAATAACAATTAATCAACTATAGTATTCCTCTCTAAGTTCAGCTCCTTGGCTATATGTTCAGCTAGCTTTCATAAAGGGAGAAGGCCTGTTTATATAGAGGGGGAGGGAGAGGTTAGGATCCCTATAATCATGGAAGGGAGACCTATCTTAAAGGAGTGTTCCATGGGAGGTAAAAACCACTACCTAAAGAGAGATATCCATGGGTCATCAACTTAACCACTTCCAGTGACTCACCCCTGAGGTATTTAGAAGGAAACTTCCGCCTCTAATTTAAAAAAACATTCCTAAAACAGCTTGGCATGGGGGCTACACTGAGACAGAGTACCTAGTGGAACGGGCTTTAGTGCAAATATTCCACATCGGCGCGAGGGATGAACTGGCTATCCGTGCCAAGGCCAAAACATGGGTTTTGTGTGCCTTTTTGAGGAAATGTACAACCTTAGAAATGATGTCCTTATGAAAAAGGATGCAAAGAAGTTGTTTTCAAAGTATAACACTGTTCACAAGTCACATGAATGATCCTCCAATATGCAGGACGAGGGATTGCAGGGACGGTGACAAATTTATGTGTAACAGATGCCCCCTAAAGCATGAGGTCCGAGAGAGAGGGAGGGGTGAAATGATTTATGAGAACATGTTCAACCCAAAAAATGCTGTCAGAAAACCTGAAAGCACAAATACAACTGATATCTCTGATACATGATATGTGGTATGGGCGCAGCCATACATAATAGAGTACACAAAAAATGAGATCCGAGGTATGGATGCAGCCATCCAACAATAAGGATCAACAAATAGACTCAGGTATGGTCGCAACCATCCAATCAGAAGAGTCATGTAATAAGTCATAGTAATCCATAAAGAACCCGCAACTTGTATTTCATAAAAAAAAACCCAGGGTCTTGCTCTCCATCTTGACCCAAAAAAAGTACAAGTTTGAGCATGCGAATAGATGAGTTGAAGTCAAACATGCCGGAACATCGTATAATTACTAGCCAATAGTGAGAGTTGTTAACAGGTGTGAGAGAAACCACCAATAATGACAATGGATCTCAAGGTACAAAAGGTACAATCCACGGAATGTGAACAACGATCTGGCGTCGAACACCTGCATAATCATCCAATCAAAGCCCAATGATGTAAACCTTGTGACGGATGCAAAGAACCTTCCATTAAGGCATGCACGCTTCAGGACACCTAAAGGGAGTCTCTAGATCAACTTCCTGGAAAATGAGCTGAAGTCGAAAGGAAGTGACCTGGTCAAAGGAGGGCCATAATATTTCCCACATCATCATCATGAGAAAAAGGAATATGATGGTCTACGAATCAAGACCAACAGAGAATCGGAGGGAGGTTGAAAATTGTAGAGGCAAAACTTCTCTTGAACATATCGGCGGCATGACACTGGATTTGGAATTATTTGACATGAAGGGATCTGAGGTCATAGTGACATGGAAAAGAGAAAATGAGTGGTCAAAAGAGATTACCCAAACCCATGGAGGCAAACAATTGATGAAGTGAGATGTCCCTAACTCGACATGAATGTAAACAAGTGCCATGTTCAAGAGTGACATACTGCCGACTAAATTTTGGTTCCATCTTCCCCCACCATTTCTGGTGAGTACCCCAATTATTTTTGTAAAAAAAGCTTGAAGGGGATAGCATATGCTTGCGATGTAATTTTTTCCTTTGGAAAAATCCAACCTAGTACGTTTTACGAGCCCTAGGAAGGAAGAACTCGAGTAACGTCATAACAACGGAGTCCGATGTCATCAATTTTTAAGGAGTCTGACAAAGGGAGAACTTAACATCTTTTCATGTTTAGAGAGTTTGAAAAGAAAATGGAAAAAAAAAACTCCAGCAAGGCCCTTTTCGTAAATAGTCTCTCAGATCCAAAAAGGTAGAAAACAATATCCGAGAGAACCTCTTAGTCATGATAGGCTAAGGTATTCCTTTTTTGTAAGCAATCTATCCTAGCCCAAAAAACGGGTAAACGTATACTGGGTAGATATCGTTTCGTAGCCATTTAACGAGTTCAAAATGACAAGAGTCTTGGAAGTATTTCAATTTTTAAGAGTCATAAAAGAGCTGAAAGTTGACTCCTCCTAGAGGAACAAGTGGTATAAAGGGTAGCAATTGGTTCCGGTAATGGCAGAACTTCTCAGAAAAATTAAAGGCCAAGGGGCTGGCTAACAAGACGAATCATTATAGATGTTCCTCGGGAATGGGTAAAATAGCCAAGTGAAGGCATATGATCGGCCAAGCAGATGGGAATTGTGGAATGAGAAAACCAAGGGTCATTCGAGTGAGAGATCATATTAACTTGAACGCTATTTGGTGGTGGAAGGGGAAAGATACCCATGAGGGCAGGGTCTTTGAAAAGACTCGGCCCTATGCTGTCGAGGGGAGAGGGAATCTGATCCACGTATGGAATGTTTTTGTTAGAAGATGAGGTAAAGAATGACAACTAGTCGACAGTAATGATTTTCCCTCATGTGGAAACTTTAGAAGACGAAAGAGGGTGGACGGAAGGCACAGCATAGCGTGATTCCAACTGTGACCGAGTAGGATACTTTAATTGGGTTTAGTGTCAACTACTTCTACTACAACATTGACTATCTTCCTTTGTAATGTGATCGACAAGCTGGCGATAATTCCCAAGGGTTTCGATTCCCTTCCATAAAATGCCTCAAGGGCATTGGGTGAAGAAGTTAGGGCTAGAGATCCAATAGCCTTCTAGCAAGTAGATGACATGACACAAGTGGATGCACCTTCGTCCACAATGGCTCTATGGATGTTGAGACCGTTAATGTCGACTTGTATGACAAGCGCAATCTGGTGTAGAATTTGGGGGATGAAATTCTCTAAGTCGAAAGAGAGAAGGCTAGAATCAGCAAGATCAATCCCGCTGATCACAGATAATAACGCTTTCCATTGATATGGACAAATCTTAAGCACTTCTAATGTTTTCATCGCGGATGGCACCTGTTCTAAATCCTCAACAATACTATAATTATAAGTAGCATGGGCGTTAGGATTATAAGAATATTTCCAGAGAACACCTCTAGAAGGTGGTCATACAACGGGTTCAACACTAGGCCTTTCAATCTCAAGAGGACTAGAGGTAGGTGGCAGAGGAGGACAATCAGTGATCTCTTTCCTGGCTGCCTGACGTGATCCAGTATAATCTTTCGACTGAGTAGCGATGGAAATAGGTACAGAATCGTTCATCATGAACACTTGAGAGCCAAACGGTGCAGATGGCGCAGATTGATCGACCATCTGTGTTTGCTGAGATGGAAGAGGTTCTTTAAGGAAAACCAGAGTTCCATTAATGCCTTTGAGAAATTTACTAACTTCAGCTCGTCTAGGAAAATCCTTAGTGTAATGTTCCTCATTGCAAATCAGACAAGGATACTTCGGCTTGCGTTGTGAACCATCATCAGCACGAGTTTTAGAGGACTCTAGTTTTGGGGCATCAACTTTGGCCTTGCCTTTGCCCCTCTTTTTCCCCTTGGATGTTGTTTTCACTACTAGAGAAATCCTTGATTTGTAAAAATACAAGTGCCTAGGACATCTTAAATGCAAGGATTTCCTGATATAACTGATAGTTGTAGACAATAATATGGCTTCCTTGCTACTGACCAATGGTAGAAATTTGGTGATAGTGGGACCAAGCCTTTAGAGATAAACATAACAACTAGGAATAATTCTGAGGATTCTGTACGAGGCTAAATAAGTAGATGCATCAGACAGCTACAAATAATCTTAATATAAAGAGGGTCGACTATTAAAATGATAAGAAATTATCAAGGTATGCGTAAGTGGAAACTATGAAGGAATATGAAGTGAGATATACACGGTAAATGGGCTTATATTAAAATAATAATCCATAAAGTGCTTATCAGAATAATTGTGGAAATGAGATAGAAAGTGAACAAAGTATCATGCCTAAGCCGTATTTAAACTGCTATAAATGTAAATATATGAGTACCAACTATGATAAATTCACACCCAATACAAATCACTTGCATTCCAAAACATTTATATACAAGAAAATTAATGGAGATGAAGTGAACACTATATAATCAAACAGGAAGGAGTACAAATTGTATATCATTTCATGTGGAATCCTTTTCAACAGTAAAACTCTTTATACCAAGTCCCAATGGGTTATTTAACATCAACTATCTAGACCATACAAAAATACATACACAGAGCGCTTTTAGTTGATAGTCTCTCCAAAAAAATGGAACCATGTATATGTCTTTTCTCTCTGCTTTTATAACTTCTGATTTCTATACACGAAAAGATATTTTGGGAAAATATCTTTTTCGCATGCCTATATGTTGTTTCAAGTCTTAATAAAAAATCAAAATTGATGATGGGGTGGAACACCTCCCATCATCTTACAAAGTGGGCTTGAAGCCATTTCTAATGGAAATACAAACAAATTACTAACTAAAAGTGAAAATGCAAGAGTTAAATATGAATTTCACTCGAAATTAAAAATGAAAAGAAAAATAAAGTAAGAGGCCATGTAGGCCCAATCATGAGTTATCATTTCTTCTGGTGAGACGGAGTCACGGCTGCTGCTGGAGAAGGTGGTATTGTAGTCGTGGAAGATTTGGCTTTCTTTTTGGAAGACGGAGTTGACAGGGATATAGACACGGTGACTGGAGAGCTCGTATGATCGCTACACCTCTGCTCGATGTCACTTGTAGGACCAGGTATTGCAACAAAAGCATCGACCAGGGCATGTAATTCTGTCAATTCGGCATAGTTCGTTTGAGTAGGCAACCACTGCTTAACTTGATAGAGAAGGGAGAACTCCTTACTGAGTGAGGCAATTATTGTTTCAGCCTTAAGCCTAGTGGTCTTCTTAGACGGTGCATCTGTTTGATTCACAACCTCTATCATTTTTCACTCGTATACTTTTAACAGTTGAAACATAGTAGTTGTAGGCTCCCAGCATGATGGGAGGCCTGCAAGCATCAGTTCAATCCATTTTGTTTCAAACTATCCCAAACTAGTCACCATCTGTTCCAAACTGTCCAGTGCAAGGTTGCACAAAGCTTCCTTTTCCATTACCCTTCTGCATTCTGCTACCTCGTTGAACCTATCTTTAATTCCCCAGTTGGCCAATTATTTTGAACTCAAATTATTTAGGAAGGCAATATACCTTCTGACACTTTCAACCTTAGTTGCAACGTATGTATGCCCTTCATGTAGAGTCCTTCTGAATTGACAAGCTGCAACCTTCTTTTCTTCAATTAAATCCAGAAAGGCCCAACGCTTCTTTACCTCCATGATGATGTCCATCCAGATTAAGAGTCAGGCTTCCAAGAGGGTGATATTTTCCTTTATCCGGCTCGTCAGGTCCTTGATATTATTTTCCTGTTGTAGATTTTCTTGTTTTGCCTCTTCTATTTCTTTCTGCAAAGCTGCTACCATTTTGGTATTCTCTTTGAGACGGGCCTTGAGCTCATGAATATTTTGTTGTGCATTTTGAACCTGCTTCTCTGCTACCTAAAGGTCAGCCATTGCTATAGTTAGTTGTTCTAGAAGTGAGCTAGATACTTCAAGAAGTGGCGTGGATCATACGTGTGTATCCCATCTTCTTTGCAACTCGTCCATCTTCTGTTGGAGGGCAGTCATATCACTAGTAATTTTAGCTCCCTCCTCTTTCTCTTTAGCTAGCGATTCTGCTAGTTCATCCTTTTCCTTTTCCATCTAGGATAATTCAGCATTTTTCACATGCTGAAAACCAAGCATATTCAATTTATTCTTGAAAGCTACGACCTGTTTTTGCAACTCCAAAATGACATGACCCTTAGGATCAACTTTACCACTCCCTTTGCTATTCATAGCTGCTTGGAGACTCCACAGATCATTTGAAAATTCCTGAGAAATAGTATTTTCTACCCTGAGGTTCTCAACCACTTGGTTATACCTAGTTTGCAGCTTCCTTAGGGTGAGAGAGAGCTTCACGACCTCATCTTTCAACATGTCGCCGAAACACTGAAACATATAACTTTTATCGATTGGGGGGACTTGTGACATGTTAAATACAATCTCCAGAGCTCTGTAGCTAGTGGTCCCAGCCTCTGGATCTAGAACTGCTTCAATCATGACCATCAACAACTACTCCTTATCCATATCAAGCTTGGTAGTAAACCGAGTATGATATTTGTCTACATATCTCGCTAATTCCGACCAAAGCTTCTCTCTGATAGTTCTGTTCTTGCCCTTTATTTCATCTCCTACCTTGGCCCTGTTAATGGAGATGGCTTGTGAAACCTCTGAGAAATCAAATGATGATGGACCAACATATCTCACCATAAAACCAGCTTTTCCTTTTTCTGACTCTCCATACAATGCCACTTTTTCTAGCGGCGGCCCTTCCTCAACATCTTCCTCATCATTTGTTCTCTGCCTTTTAGGGGGCGGAGAATCTTCTCCTATGACTCCGGCTTCTTAATCTTGTTTCTACCCATGACCATTTTGAAAAATGAAAAGTGAAAGGAAACTTAGACAGTGAAAGAGGGACATAATACCTACGCAGTAAGGAAAATGCTCAGGAGAAAACGACGCAGGGAAGTTGAAAGCGACTTAGAAGATCGGGTACTGGGAGCTTGCGCTTTGGCTATACAATATCTTGTAAAAGAAATTATTTTACCACAGTGTACAAAAAATAGGGTTAAATGGATTTATTACCTGAAAAATGAGGCTAGGATGACACTTGTAGGGCTGACGTCATAAGGACGTCGACATTGGGATGCATGGAATTTGGCTATTGGTTATCAGAGTTTGGTTAGGTGTATACCATGCACCGGGTTAAATACCGGTACTGGTCGTATACTGGGTGTCCTAGGACTTACCTTACCTTCGTGTTAATTGTGACAGTTGTTATCTAAATGGGACCACTAAAAGGTCCGGCGGGGCCTTGGAGTGGCTCTAAGCCTGCGACCATCACCCCATGGAATACCTTTCTCGGGTCCCACCATTGCTACGTTACCACCATTCCGGGGGGTGAGCTTCTGCCTTCTCCCTGAAATCCTTGATCCCCCTGGAAATGCTTAGCGATGTCTTCTTCTCTTGATTGTTCGTAACTCTGAGCAAGTGACGCTCTATCCAGTTGTCTTGCACATATATACTCCTTTATTTTGGGTAAAGTTTTACAGCAAAGCTAAAACTATATGTCTTGTCCCCCCTTTTTGTATGCATTTTTATTCACACCAACCCACTCACTCTTTTAAGTATTTCTCCCCTTTATGTTTTAGGTGGTCACCTTTTTTAAGTTTCTTAGGGCGGTGATGAATGATATAACAACAGATGTCTTGTCCACAGGATTGGCCTAAACGGCATTGACCTCCAAGGTTTTGCTAGAATCTGGGGTAGGATGAGAAGAAGAATCATTAGAAGAATTTGATTTTTTCTTCCTAGTGTTATAAGACTTATGTGAATTCTGAGACACGGAACCAATAACACCGTCGACGGATGGCATGGTCGGCGCTTTAGAAGTCCCAAGTCATGGGGCATCAGTCAATATATCATACAAAATGCTCAATTGAGAGTACACTAAATAAAGGTACTGGGCACAAGAAATAGCATGATCCTTGATAACACATGCCCCCATTGCTATATATTTTACTATCTGATTGAAAAAAGAGGTGGTGAACCAATGGGTAAGAAACTGATCAGTAATTTCAAATTTTATCAGACGATAACGACGTCTCCATTCATGAATGTGGTCTCCAAGGTTCTTAGGAGATGCATCCCAGCTTCATAACGAACTGGTAACTAGAAATGAGTAAGGAACGCCATAGAAAGAGAGTTGAAATCTTGAAAGATACCACGAGACAACTCGATGTACCACTTAGCAGCAGCTCTAATGAGAGTTCACTAGAAAAGACAGAGTCGAATAGAGTTATCTACCCAATAATTTGAAGAAAACAATAAATGGTATGTCATGACATGTGCTTGGGGGTCTTCTCCAACTTTGCCCTCAAACTTGGGGCAATCAACAGGAACCTTGGTTGGAACCGGAGGCCAATACGGATTATGAAGAATTGGATAATTCGTTAATTTAGACACATCTGGTAATTCCAACGTGGCGAGAAAGGGTAATTGAGGGTTGAAAGGCATAGCAGGTCCTTGATAAGGACCAGTACCCACATTCCATCCTAGTTGAGTGTAACTCTGCCCCATTTGGTTTTGTCCCGAAGGATTCGGACCATAAAGGGTATGAACCAGATAGTTTGGCTGATACGGTGGTTGAGGACCAGGATACGGAGGTTGAGGACCAGGATAATGATTCTGAATATATGAGGGTCCTGATTGAGAAGCATAAATATTTTGTTGTGGAATGTAAGTATAGCCTGGTGGTTGAGGGTAATAAGTAGAACCTTGAGGCACATTGTAAACCGGTCGATATTGACCTTGTAGGTAATAGGTGCCTTGGGGTCGAACGGGTTGCTGATAAGTAGGGCCCTGTTGAGATGGATAAATTGGGTGTGCAGGTTGACCCGACTGTGGTGTAGAGTAGAGTAGTGGCTGAGTAGGGTGGACTATCTGTGCAGGTTGTCCCTACTGAGTAGGTTGACCTGATTGATGAAGGCCACTAGGTTGCCCCTACAGAGGAGGTTGGCCTAATAGCTGTGATGGGCCAGTTTGTGCTTGATGACTAGGTTGACTTGGAGCAAGACCGTAAGATGGCCTTGGTTGTGGAAAAATAGGTTGCTCCTGATGACCAGGTTGACCTGCAGCAGGACCATAAGATGGCCTTAGCTGCACAAAATTTGGAGCAATTGGAGGATATGGGTGTTGCGGTTGCACGAAAGGTTGCCCTTGAGATGGATAAATTTTCCCCCCAGGACCGTATGAAGGCCTTGGTTGATATATTGGTTGCCCAGCAGGTCCTTAAGGTTGCCAAGGTTGGATCATAGGCTGACCTTGTGGATTTTAAGACTGTCCTTGCGGAACATAAAATAATCCTTGTTGGACTGAAGGTTGTCCCTAAAAGGGTTATCCTTGTGGGTCGTAAGCATACCCTTGCTAGACCGAAGGTTGTCCCTGAAAGGATTGTCCTTGTGGGTCGTAAGCATACCCTTGCTGAACTAAATATTATCCCTAAAAGGGTTGTCCTTGTTAGTTAGAAGGTTGCATAGGCAAGGTAGGTCTAAAACTGGAAAGGAACTGATAAGTTTTCGAGGTAGGAAAATAGATAGGGTTGTCATACTCATCATAATGAAATAGAAGTGCATACATGGGGTTACCAACCACATCATAATGAGAAATATAAGGTTCACCAGAATCCTGAGGGGACTGATAAGTCTGGGAGCTCTACTGTTGAGTAGCCAGCCGATGCTCTTCGAAAGATAGGTCTTCGGGGATTGCCATGGCAATTGAAGTCTCTACTGAAGGTGAAGCCCCTGACGACTAAGTTTTGACAACCAGTGCTGATGCAGCCACGCATATAGTAGGTCTGGTTGGGATAGATGTAACAAAAGGTGTTGACGAGACAGATGTCGTTGGCGACATCCCTAATGAGGGAAGGACCGGACCACTTGATGGAGTTGATGCTTCCATGGAGGCAATACCAGCCATAATCTGACCCAAGGACCTATATCCGACTGGAAGCGACACTGAGGGTGAATATTGAGCAGACTCTTGAGGGATGTTTTCCTGAAAAAGTTGGTATTCTTCATCAGAAACAGGAATCCCCTCAGTGCCAATAGGAACACATGAGTCCATATCTAAATCCACCGTGATATCTTGTAAAATACTACAGGGACTAGGAGGTATGATAGCAACCAAAAATGGTGATCCAAGTGTAAGAGGGGGAAAGTGTTCCCCGACCCCAAACCCAAACCAAACATTTGAAAGAGGCCAATTGAACTCAACTGGTTCTCCAAAGGGGTACTCTGATAGGAGAATAGGCTGCTGAAGCTCGGTAGACCTAGAGGATTGAGAAGCTTCAGATGAATCATCTGAGAAAGGAATACCACTAGAAGAAACTGATGGTTCTGCCACTATGACCGTAGTACACTAGAAAAGGAAAAGAGATCGAAAATGAAGACTCTTGGATAAAAACCAAGGCAAACAAAGAAAAGCCAAGCGATCAAAATTTAATGGGCATGTAATCATGGGTAGTTTATTTTACCATATTGAAACCAAAACTTCATTTTTTCATGTTTTAAGAGTCAAGAAACAGGCAAAAGATGACTCTAGTCACTTTCAGTTTTAAGCGAGCGTGGAAGGACAAGTGTTCGACGATCTTTTTCAAATTTATGGAGTTAGTAAAGATCTAAAATGACTGCTCAGGTAGTCTAGGTAGAAGGGTGTACCAGGTTTCCATGAACTGCCATATACACCTTGGTGATCAATGAAAGAAGAATGACCAAGGACTTGGCATATGTGCAAGTAGTCTCCCCGAATGCTATGTTCGATGTATCATGGTTACAAGGTGGCAGACTCAGCTTCCTACGGATAAAAGGACTGCAACCTAAATCGATCTCCCTTTATATACTCGACGGTATGGGGAGCGCAAGTCTATACTAGTGCTGTCTGAAGCCAGATGGTGAGCGACAACTGCTAGGTTCAAAGACGTCGGAACACGTCTCTAACTTAGACCACTAGATGTTTCGTTAGGTTTCAATGTTTCCTTAGGTTAATTGAGTAAATTTTAAGTTGATCTTGCATTTACGTTTCAATTCTAAGGTCCTACTAAATTTTGGACCTCAAAAAATATCTAAATGCAAGCTACACGCCAAAAGATATCATTCTGATCGATGAAAATCTATCCACGAGAAATTTAGGAGTTTTCAAGTGATAGCGAATAATGAGAACATGTGGAAACATCCACTATAGTATCTGATGCAAGCTAATGAAAATGAACAATCCTTCCTAGAATTGTCCAATGCTAGATATGCGAAAGACTTTCAATTTCACAATGCAAACAAGAATGCAAACAATTTTTTTTTTGATGTAGTTGAGAAAACAGTGCACTAAATAACATGAAAAATAAATCGAAACACTAGCTTGAGAACATTGATGCAAAATTTCAAGCGAAACAATTTCAATCAACCTAGGACAAACATAAAAAAACTCAAACCAATGTTGCAATCTCTCGAATTGAAGAAAGATTTACAAACAGACCCATGTAAGCAGTGATCTATGCCTGGAGTGACAAGAAGGAAAATTGAATGAAAGAGGAAAGAATCATTCAACCAATGCAATCACTCAAATGGATCAAGGGAGCTGAATGCAACCAAACCAGGAATGAAGTTGACTGCGAAACAAAAGAATCAAACTCCTATAGGAGGCTCAATATACCAAAGCACTTAGAAACCCTAAGGTTGTGATGCTGATAGGAAACAGACAAAAAACTGAAGGAATGAAGCTAATCACAATAAAAAACAATCCCAAAGCACTCAATGCATACCAAAAATAATCCATAAGTATAAGCACTCACCAAAAATATCCAAAACAAAGCAAACCCTAACACCTACAGGGGCTGGTGTGGTTGTTTGGCTATAATCAGTGCCAAACAAGGGATGGCACGGGTGTAACACTAGCAACATGTGCCAATCGGCGCATCTATCTAAGCAGAAAATGCACCAACCCAGTTCACTCAGGTAAAAGGGAAAATTTTGAAAGACAGAGGTTAGATCTGATCCTCTGGGGCTGAACAAGGCTTTAAGAGTTAGCAGAATAATAAGAAAAGTTAAAACAAGCAAGAAAATACCAAATAAGACCTAATGGGTGAAAGAAAAACTCGCACTGGTCCCTAGTAGAGTCGCCAGTTTGTTGGTGAGGTAAATCCCCTCTGCGGATAGAGGCGATCCCACTAGCTCTAGAGTGGGTCTAGCCACAAACAAGACATGCTATAATATTGATTCCTAGTTAACGAATGGATGGATATTTGATAGATGACTTACCAAAGGTCCTATGTTGTTGTTGTCGTCAAAAAGAGTGGTTCGATCCTCGCTCCTGGTTTGACAGATCACAATCTGCTCACTTTCACACTCAGACACCTACACATACACAAAAAATAATGACGATATACAACGTACTAGTTCACATTCATAACTATCAGTCAATCGAAGAGGACTAAATCAACTGCATTACATAAAAAGCATAACATAATGATGGAACCAACACCATAGTCAAGTATATTAATAAATGGAAGGAAGAGCACAACCAAGCTTCGATGTTGTGATCTCCTCCAGTAGGGTCCAAGCAGAGCGCATCTCACAAAGTCTCATCGGGAATTCAGACGAGACTCTCTCTACGGAGTTCTCCTTGGTTCTACCTTCTCAATATAAATTACTCAGCTATAGTATTCTTCTCCAAGTTCATCTCCTTGGCTATATGTTTAGCTAGCTTTCATAAAGGAAGAAGGCCTATTTATATAGAGGGGGAGGGAGAGGTTAGGATCCCTATAATCATGGAAGGGAGGCCTATCTTTAAGGAGTGTTCCATGGGAGGTAAAAACCACTACCTAAAGAGAGATATCCATGGCTTATCAACTTAACCACTTCTAGTGACTCATCCTTGAGGTAGTTACAAGGAAACTTCCACCTGTAATTTAAAAAAACATTCCTAAAACAACTTGGCGTGAGCAGTACACTAAGACAAAGTGCCAGATGGTGCAGGCTCTAGTGAAAATCTTCCACATCGACGCGAGAGATGAATTGGCAATCCACGCCAAGGCCAAAACATGGGCTTTGTGTTCTTTTTTGAGGAAATGTCCAATAGGAGAAATGATGTCCTTATGCAGAAGGATGCAAATAAGGTGTTTGCAAAGTATGATACTGTTCACAAGTCACGGGAACGATCCTCCAATATGTGGGACAAGGGATTCCAGGGACGCTGACAAAATGTTGTGTAACAGCCCTTTTCGTAAATAGTCTCTCAGATCTGAAAAGGTATAAAAAAACATCCAAGAGAACCTCTTAGCCATGATAGGCTAAGGTATTCCTTTTTTGTAAATAATCTATCCCAGCCCAAAAAAGGGGTAAACGTATACTGGGTAGATATCGTTTCGCAGCCATTTAACGAGTTCAAAACAATAAGAGTCTCGGAAATCTTTTAAATTTTTAAGAGTCAAAAAATATCTAAAAGTTGACTCCTCCTGGAGGAAGGAGTGGTATAAAGGGTAGCTATGGGTTTCGGTAATGGTGGAACTCCTAAAAACAAGTAAAGGTTAAGAGGTTGGCTAAAAAGACCACTCATTGCAGCGGTTCCTAAGGAATGGGTAAAACAATCAAGTGAAGGTGTATGATCGGCCAAGCAGATGGTGATGATGGAATGAGAAAACCAAGGTTCATCTAGAAAAAAGGCTGATAAAATGGTGATCACAAGAGGTAAAATGAGAACAGTTTCATTTTTACACAACCTTGAAATCATGAAACTCTGCTTGAGGTTGGTTTCATTTTTACACAAGCTTGAAACAAAGATAAACTATGCTTGAAACTGATTTCATTTTTACACAATCTTGAAATGAAAACAAACTATGCTTGAAAAAAAGTAAGCATGCCCCCGGCATGGTGACTCAATTCGAGGTACATGCCCCCCAAGCTTTATTCCATATGAAAGACAGATGGAGTGAAGGTTAAAATTACGAGATCAAAGAAAGACTCGACTGGGATTTTACGAGATCTGAGCAAAGACTCGAATTGAACAGGAATTTGTTTCATTGTTTTAACGAGGTTGAAACATTAAAAGAACTATCCTCATGAGCTAATTCATTTTTTTAATGAGGTTGACATAGAAGACGAACTATCCTCGGGACCTATTTCATTTTTTTAATGAGGTTGACATAGAAGATGGACTATCCTTGGGACACCTTGTTTCATTATTTAAGTAGCTTGACATAAGATAAGGAACTCTTATCCGTTGACCTTTTATGATGACGAATAAGAGGTCATGGAATCCAAGATGTTCGCATTTGATGGGAGAACAACATCTTGGAAATTAGGACCCAATGCCGCCAACACACGATGCACAATGGCACTATCACTGAATGCGGGCACGGGATAGGTAGCCACATAATTAACTTGCGGCGGGGAAAATACAACCGGTGGATAAAGACTCCGAAGGGATGATGGTGGACAAGATGTCACGTTATGACCAAAGAACGAAAGCTGATCAATGGTCACGATCAGACCTTTATGTGGAAAATAGATCACATGAAAGAGGGAAGAGATGACTACCTCCATGACATAAGTATAGTCATGCCCCAAGAGTAAATTGAAATCTAAGGGGCCTGTAACAACCATCATGTCCATATAGATGGTTTTCCTTCCCAAAGTAATAGGTAATTTCGGAAGGATCCCTAACGGTTGACTGGTTCCTCTATTAAAAGCCAAGAGATTTTGCATAACAGGAATAAGCAGTGGAGAACCAAAAGCTTTCCGAGTATTTGAAGACAAAATACTAACAGACACGCCTTCATCAATAATGGTGTTGGGTACGACCAGATCAAAGGTATGTACCGTTATCTCAAAATGCACATAAGAAGGAATGCAGTATCTTGCAAATCGACTCCAATCGAAGGAAGCAACCAAAATACTTGGAGGGGGTACCATAGAACTAAAATGATGATCCCCCATTGTTACCAGATCAAGAGGAGCATCCTCCAGGACTTCCATCATGGGAGAAGGAGGAGCAGCTTCTTGAACTACAAGGATAGAAGAATCTTTCTCCAAGTCCAAAGAATCTAAAGAAACAAGAAGAAAATGAGAGGGATGAGATCCATTGTCGATGGAAAAAACTTGATGAGCCACAGGCAGGGTCAAATCAACCGATTTTTTGACCAATGATTGGTCGGGAATGGATTCCTGAATTTGAATTTCCGGGGGAGTGGGATTGACCAAGGATGAATCTTGACTGATCATGGAATCAACTAGCGGAGGACTTAAAGAAATTTTTTGGTAACCAGCCAGAAGGAAACGTGCAAAAATAGTATGTTTGTCCAATACTCTCTTGGCTTCATCCATGTATGGAAAAAAGTGAATGGGATGATGCCATTCACACAAATTATAGGTATTGGTAATATTACCCTATTTTTTATGAGTCATATCAGCACTAGTTGAAGATATGCTACCAATATGACTTCTGGAAGCCAAAGGAAATGGTGGACGACCATTGTACCATGCTTTAAGTACCTTGGGAATTCCAGGGCAGTCTCGAAGAAGATGGTCACCTTTGCACAACATGAAAGGGAATTTGACTTTCCATGGAAGGTTGGACGATTTCTCAACGGAAGATGTCCGAGGTGCAATAGCTACAGCATTAACCTCTCACTTATTTGACTTCTTCTTCTTCATCTTCTTCTTATTCTTAGCCACCTGCTTACTGGAATCCAAGCTTTCACCAGGTGAAGTAGAAGAGGAGGATGAAGAAACAGGCGAAGAAGGGGAGAGGTCCACCTTGGAATCAACATGGTGTTTTTCAGGTGGAGGTGATGGTCGAATAGAGATCAAGGTATTTGGGACCACCGAGGTCGAAAAAAACCACATGAGAAAACCAAAAGTTAACCTTGGAAGAGACAACGTTGCCATATAAGGAGCACCAATATTCCCAAAAGTAGGAAAAGGACCAGGATTCCCTTCGGAGGGGATTCCTTGATTGGTAAACTTCGGAAAAGTTGTCATCAGAAACAACGTTAAAAAAACACTAAGGAAGCTAACTTTAATGAGGAATATTTTGCGGATAGTTAATTTTAAGACACTGAAACAAAACTCTGGCATTTCATATTTTAAGAGTCGAGAAATAAGCAAAAAGTGACTCTATCACTTTCAGGTTGAATGAGTGTGAAAGGACAAGTGCTCGATGATATTTTCAAATTTATGGAGTCATTAAATATCGAAAATGACTGCTCAGGTATTCTAGGTAAAAGTGTGTACCAGGTTTCCGTGAACTGCCATATACACCTTGGTAATCAAATGAAAGAAGAATTTGATGAAGGACTTGACGTACGTGCAGGTAATCTCCTTGAATGTTGTGTTCAGTGTATCATGGTTACAAGGCGACAAACTCAGCTTCCTACAGATAAAAGGATTGCAACCTAGAGGGGTCTCCCTTTATATACTCGACAGTACGGGGAACGCAAGTTCGTACTAGTGCTCTCTGAAGCTAGATGGCGAGCGAAAGATACTAGGTTTAAAGACGCTGGAACATGTCTCTAACTTAGACCACTAGATGTTTCATTATGTTTGAATGTTGCCTTAGGTTAATTGAGTAAATTTTAAGTTGATCTTGTATTTGCGTTTCAATTCCAAGGTCCTACCGAATGTTGGATATCAAAAATCCCTAAATGCAAGCTACATGCCAAAAGATACCATTTTTTTCAATGAAAAGCTATCTATGATAAAGTTAGGAGTTTTCAAGCAATAGAAAATAATAATAACACGCAGAAGCATCCACTACAGTATCCGATGCAAGCTAATGAAAATGAGAAATCTTTCCTAGAATTTTCCAATGCTAGATATGCAAAAGACTTTCAATTTCACAATGCAAACAAGAATGCAAACAATTTTTATTATTATTTTTCATTGTAATAGAACAAACAATGTATTAAATGACATGAAAAGAAAACTAAAACACTAGTTCGAGAACGTTAATGTGAGATTTGAAGCGAAATAATTTCAATCAACCCAAAACAAACATAACAAAACTCAAACCAACATTGCAATCTCTCAAATTGAAGGAAGATTTCAAAACAGACCCATGCAAGAAGTGTGATCTATGCTGGGAGTGACAAGAAGAGAAATTGAACAAAAGAGGCAAGAATAATTCAACCAATGCAATCACTAAAACGGATCAAGGGAGATGAATGCAACCAAACCAGAAATGAAGTTGACTACAAAACAAAAGACTCAAACTCCTACAAGAGGCTCAGCATGCCAAAGCACTTAAAAACCATAAGGCTGCAATGTTGATAGGAAACAGACAAACAAATCAAGGAATACAGTTGATCACAGTAAAAAACAATCCCAAAGCACTCAAGACATATCTAAAAATAACCGAGAAGAAAAAGTACTGACCAAAAGTCTTCAAAACAGACCAAACCCTAAAACCTACAGGGGTTGACGTGGCTTTTTGGCTGTAATTAGCACCAAACAGGGGATGGTGGGGGTGCAACACTAGCAATTAGCACCAATAGGCACGACTGTATGAACAAAAAGCACACCAAGCCAGTTCACTAAGGCAAAAGGGAAAAAATTTGAAAGAGAGAGGTCAGATATGTTCCTCTCGGGCTGAACAAGGGTCTTAGACTTAGCAGAATAATCAGAATAGGAAAAATAAGCAAGCAAAGACCAAAAAGAAGACCAAATGGATGAAAGACAAACTCGCACTAATCCCCAACAGAGTCACCAATTTGTTGGTGAGGTAAATCCCCTCTGCGAACAAAGGAAATCCCACTAGCCCTAGGGTGGGTCTAGCAACAAACAAAACAAGCTATAATATTGATTCCTAGTTAACGAATGGACAGAGATTCGATAGATGACTTATCGGAGGTCCTATGCTATTTTTGTCATCGAAAAGAGTGTCATATTTAAGGTTAATGTTGATGATAAGGTCAAGTTCAAGGTTAAGATTAAGTAAAGGTTAAGATAAGGTTAAGGGTAAGTTTAAGATAAGGGTAAGGTTAAGGGTAACATTAAGGTTAAGGTTAAGGGTTTGGTCAAGGTTAGGGTTAGGTTATAGTGAAGGTTAAGGTTAATTTAAGGGTAAAGTCAAGGTTAGGGTTAGGTTAAGGTTAATATTATGTTAAGTGTAAAGTTACGGTTAAGGTTAGGTTAAGGTTAAGGTTATAGTTAAGGTCAATGTAAGATAAAGTTAAGGGTAAGGTTAAGGATACAGGTTTAGTCAGGTTAAGGTTAAGGTTAAGGTTAAGGTTAGGGGTAAGGTTAAGGTTAAGCGTAAGGTTAGGGTTAGGTTATAGTTAAGGTAAATTTTAAGGCTAACGACAAGGAAACCCTTAACCTTAACCTTAACCTTAACCTTTACCCTAAACTTACCCTAACCTTACCCTTAACCTTAACCTTAACTATAACTTAACTGTAACCTTGAACAAACCTTTAACCTTAACATTAACCTAACTAAACCAGTAACCTTAACCTTAACGTTACCATTAACCTTCACCCTTAATCTTAACCTTAGCCTTACCCCCTTAAACTTAACCTTAACCTTAACATTAACATTAACCTTAGCCTAGCTAAACCCGTAACCTTAACCTTAACCTTAACCTTAACCTTACTAAACCCATAACCTTAACCTTAACCTTAATATAACCTTAATCTTAACTTTACCATTAACCTAAACTTAGCCATAACCTTAACCTTAACGTTAACCTTACCCTTACCTAACCTTAATGTTAACTTTACCCTTAATCTTAAAATTAACCTTAACCTTAAACTTTATCTAACCTTAACCTTAACCTTAACCATAACCTTAACCTTTACCCTAACCTTAACCTTGACCAAACCCTTAACCTTAACCTTAACCTAACCTTAACCTTGACCTTAACTATAACCTAAACCTAACCTTGACCAAACCCTTAACATTAACCTTAAACTTAATCTTACCCTAACCTTAAGGTTAAGGTTAAGGTTAAGGTTAAAGTTAGATTAATGTAAGGTTAGGGTTACAGATTTAGTCAGGTTAAGGTTAAGGTTATGGTTAATGCTAGGGTAATTTTAAGGTTAAAGTTGATGTTAAGGTTAGGTTAAGGTTAGGGTTAGGTTATAGTTAAGTTCAAGGTTAAGGTTAGGGTTAATGTTAGGTTAAGTTTAAGGTTAGGGTTAATGTTAGGTCAAGGTTAAGGGGAAGATTAAGCCCTTAACCTTCCCATAACCTTAAAGTTAACCTTAACCTTAATTTATTGTAACCTAACCTAACCTTAACCTTATCCTTACCTTAAAATAACTTTAACCTTGAACTTCCCCTAACCTTAACCCTAACCTTACCATAACCTTATCCTTAACCTTCAACTTAATTTTAACCTAACCTTAACCTTAACTTTACCCTTAACCTAACCTTAACCTCAACCTCAACCTAAATCTAACCTTGACCTTAACCTTAACCTTAACCTTAACCTAACCTTAACCTTAACCTGACTAAACCCATAACCTTAACCATAACCTTAACCTTAACCTAACCTTAACTTTGACTTTACCCTTAACCTAACCTTAACCTTACCCAAAGGTTAGGTTAAGGTTAAGGTTAAGGTTAGGTAAGGGTAAGGTTAAGTTTACAGGTTTAGTCAGGTTAAGGTAAAGGTTAAGGTTTAGGTTAAGGGGGTAAGGTTAAGGTTAAGGGTAAAGTTATGGTTAAGGTGAAGGTTAAGGGTAAGGTTAAGGTCAAGGTTGCAGGTTTAGTCAAGTTAAGTTTAAGGGTTTGGTCAAGGTTAGGGTTAGGTTATAGCTAAGGTTAAGGTTAGGGTTAAGGTTAAGGTTAGGTGTAATATTCCAAAATTTTAGCCTCCAAGCTAAATGGAATATTAGAGTTATTTTATCACTAGGTAGGTGAATAAATGGGTAGTGAGACCCATTAACCTCTTTAGAGGGATCAATAACACTCTTAATGTGAAAGGAGTAAGAACAATTAGCTAATTTAATCACCCTTGGGTGTGAACAGAGATGGTATCATGTTGATTCATTCAACTTTGACCAAGTCAACAAATCTGTTTAGATACATTGAACTTCCTTGATGGACAGCGCAGTTTTGGTGGAGGAAAACTTGCATGAGCTTGATGCCACATGTGTATGGGACCCAATGTGGAGAGGTTCACTTACTATATATGGAGAGGATGGGAGCCTTTGTTATGGATATTTCGCATTTGATCTTTTGATCTTTTCTATTTAGACTTGGCTTTCTCTTGTTGATTAGCAGGGTTGTAGTGTTGTTGAGCAGAGGGTGTTCCCGAGCGGGAATCCCACCTCTTCCATTGAGAGGCCTCTTGGGAGAGCTTGACCTATATTTATCCACATCCATTCTTGCGGCCAAGCACCATTCTTTAGTCCCATCATTATTTCTGTAGCAGAATATTGCTGAGTTGCAGGGTGTTGCAGTGGAGGTTTGTTACACCACTTCCGGGTCTGTTTCTCAATAGAGGTGCCTTCCTTCTCTTGAGATATCAGCTAGGAAGATTTTTGGGCACATTTCATATCTTGGCAGTAAGAAAAAGTATTTCTCATATTCTACAATGCAGTCCCTTGCATGAACTGCGTCATTTTGCATAGATTTTCTGCAGCAGGGTTAAGACCCTTGTTTCTGAGCTAGTTTCCTAGAGAAAGGGCCAACCCTTCTCCCAGAAAGCTAGAGGAAGGGATTCTCATCCCTCTTTTTTATTATTCAGCTATATTTCTATAATGTTTCAATAAGACTGCATTTTCTGAGCTGACTATTTAGATCTGCTCTTTTTGTACTTGTACTTTCATGAAACCCTTGTCGGGTTGGCTTTATAATGCAATAAGGAGGTCATATCTTCATTTTCTTGGCATATTTTCCCATATAGTTCTAGATCCATGTTATTTTATAATTTTAATATAGGAACCCTCATAGAATAATGTTGTACATGCTTCAATATTTTTCTACATAACATAAGTCATGGGATTTGGCTATTTTTAAGCTGATATGAAGTTGGGAGGTATGTTTAACATATCAGAAGGGATTTATTTCTGATGACCTTTTTTATGTGAGGGCTTAACATCATATTATAAGGGAACCAAGTGTTATTTCACCCAATAAAAATGTATATATTCATAAATAATGTTTTCAGGGTCTATTTGCTGCATTTTCCCCACTTGGGAATGTGTAGAAGCTCTTCATTTGTTGTTGTTTCAATAATTTGATGGCTATTTGTTTTTAACACATAATATGAGTCTATTTATCACTGAACATCCATTATTGTGTTCAGGTATTGTTGAAGCTCCAACTTAAGAATATCTTAAGATATTCTTATTGTTGTAGGAATTCCCTATTTTGGGATATTACAGTGATATCGGAGCATAGTATTGGCTCAGCCTATGTAACTCAGCCATGTAGCTATCAAGAGAATAAGATATGAATAGAAATAAGACTCCATTATGTGGAGAAATAAAGGAAGATAGGCTTACAAAGCTTCTTCCAAAGTCTATGCAGTGCATCAAGGAAGATCTTAAGAAGATAAGAGGAGAGATGGGATATCTAGAGGAGATTGGATCTAGAGCTAGATCTAGATTGGCACATGATAGGTGTGAGCATGCAGATACACCCTATTATGCACAAAGAAGTCAAATGCCCAGATCTGCTATGGAAGAGATGAAAGAAGATAAAATTCCAAGGAGGGAAACTCTTAGTAATTTTCTGCAAGAGTATGAATCTCAAACTGAAAATTTCAGAGATCATATCCCTTTCAAAGAGTTTTTCAAGATCAAGGTGGAGAGGAGCAAGTTGCATGACATGGATAGATTTTCTCTATCTACTTTTGATGGATCCCCAACTTGTTCAGCCAAAGCTTGGGTGGAGGATTTGTGTACTTATTTGCAGCAACAACAAGTTTCTGAAGATGAAGCCATCAGAGTTGCAGCACTACACTTTGAAGGTAAGGCCTATGCTTGGTGGATGTTTGAGTCATTTTCATTAAAAAATGTTAATACTTATTCTTTTGAAAATTTCACTAAGATATTGGTAGAAAGGTTTGATAAAAAACATGAGACAATCAAACCAATGAAACTTTTGCATAAGTTGGGAGGACATACAAACTCAAGACCACTTCAGAAACCTATTGGAGGAGAACACATCTTGCATGATACCCTTCTGGAGGCAAGATCCTTGTTTTATAACCTTGGACAAAAGGACATGAAGGTTCCTTTTGCAAAGAAGGATCCTCTTATGGAGAAGTTACCTCTTATTCATATTGAATATGAAGAGAAGGATGGGGGTTAAATGCTATCACATCTAGAGCATATATAGTGCCTCATGTAGAGGAAGGAGGAGCACATGCTCCAACCGGAGGTTTTCTTATGTCATTACAATAAGTTCCCCAGGATATCACATATGGAAGGAAAAGTAAAATCAATGAGCAGCATGATTGTGAGATGATATTGATGGAAGGAGAGGGAGGATAGACATCATCATTTGATGAGGATCGCACACCCCTATCTATTTTAGAGAGATGGTGCAACGATGAGGAAGAATGGTTTGCATTGTGAGGGCAAGGGAAAAATTTCCCAACCATATGAACGGTCTTCTCTTACCATTGATGTCTATGGAGGCATTCCACTAGGGAGGCCACCAGATATGAAGTTGGTAAGAGAAATCTTGCCATTTGATTTACCACTCTTGGATTTTGGAGAGGTGAAGAGTTTGGAGGGAGACTTTGGCATGGGGGATGTCAAAGTAACAGGAAAAAGCATGAGGAGAGCTTCACATGCCAGATCACCAGCGCTGTCTCTTGGGAGGATTGATCCATATTGGAGGTCTTAACTCTTGGTAGAGTACTCCAAGGATCTTGGTGCATGCATGATTCTTGATTACCCTGATAGAGATGACAGATATATGGTGGATGATATGGTCATCTATTGTTATGGAAGAGTCTTCTTGACTAGAGCTTCTAAGCTGAAGGAGAAGCTACTACATGCATCACATGAGGACTTCGTTTCCATGCATTTTGATGCATATCTTTCCTTGGTAGAGGAGTTCATTTGGGAGGGCATTCAGCATGAAATATTTCAGCATATGGAGATATGCATAGCCTGGATGGTGATAGATAGGATGTCACAGCCACTTCGCTACTCTTTGGAGGTGAGGGAGAGTTTCTAGTTGAGCCATTTCAGCTCAAGATCTCAAGTACATGATGGAGAATGTACAATTTCACTTTATTTTTTGTACTTATTTTCTTTATATGAGCAGCATATTGTAAAAGGAGGATTATTCCTTCTTGCATATTGTATAATGATGTATTGAATCCATTTGTAGCATTGATATTGGCTATCTCATTAGTGGTTTGTGGGGGAAGCCACATGATTTTTGGTGTGCACCATTGACACCACTTTGTACTTTCATGTTTATATATTGTAATATGATTGTGGCCACAAAAAAATGGGTGGAAAAGCACTTTTTTTTTATTGATTTGATGTAGGCTAAGGATGCACTACGTTGGTTCCTTGTGTGTGACCTTGATCCACTTTCCGGTTGTCATATGACAACTTGTTTCTATTGGTTTTTGCTTCCATGTACTGCTGATATTTCAATGTTCATGGGAAGCTTTGTTTGAGAGTGGAGAATGAGTTGAAGAAACCCATTGGGAGTATGATTCTCCCTACTTTTCATGATGCATGTTTCAGGAGCAGCAATGGGTAGCCCATGATTGCCAAATTACATCTCTCTTCTTCATGTGGGAGGAGCCATTTGGAGAACATTAGTTTTTGGAGGAGGCATTTCATGGTTTATTTGTTTGATGGGGTAGCTTGGGCCACTCTTGCAGGTCATGATATTTCAGACCAAGATCAGTAAAAAGCCTATACTTATCATAAATGGAGAGAGAAACCACTTGGTTGGGAGGATCCAATCTCTCCATGCAACCCCAACACATTGTATGAACCAGGGGTTGAGGATCTTTTTGAGCTAACTCGATTGGCTTATTTCATTTGGATGATAGCATCGGTGTGGGAGTCACTCATTGGGAATAATATTCCCCTTGTTCATCATCACTCCTACCTTGAGGAGGCCATTAGACAGCAAGGAGGTTTCCACTTACATCTTCTACCTTTTTATGATGTAAGCCATATGGTTTTGCATGCTTGGGAGGAAACATTGGAGGAAATATTTGTAGCAGATCATTTTGAGTAGTGGTGGAGACTTTTGATGAGGATGCCACAAGAAGAGGAGGGGAGGAATTTTTCTCTCCTTATACAATTGCTTGAGGACAAGAAACATTTTGGAGGGGAGGACTGTAATATTCCAAAATTTTAGCCTCCAATCTAAATGGAATATTAGAGTTGTTTTATCACTAGGTAAGTGAATAAATGGGTAGGGAGACCCATTAACCTCTTTATAGGGATCAATAACACTCATAATGTGAAAGGAGTAAGAATAAGCAGCTAATTTAAGCACCCTTGGGCGTGAACAGAGATAGGATCATGTCGATTCAGTCAACTTTGACCAAGTCAACAAAGCTGTCTAGATACATTGAACTTCCTTGATGGAAAATGCAGTTTTGGTGGAGGACAACTTGCATGAGCTTGATGGCACATGTGGATGGGACCCAATGTGGAGAGGTTCACTTGCTATATATGAGAGGATGGGTGCCTTTTTTATGGATACTTTGTATTTGATATTTTTATCTTTTCTATTTAGACTTGGCTTCCTCTTGCTGATTAACACGGTTGTAGTGCTATTGAGCATAGGGATTTCTCGAGCGGGAATCCCACCTCCTCCCTTGAGAGGCCTCTTGGGAGAGCTTGAACTATATTTCTCCACATCCAGGCTTGAGGCCAAGCACCATTCTTCAGTCCCAGTGTTATTTCTATAGCATAATATTGGTGAGTTTCAGGGTGTTGCAGTGGAGGTTTGTTACACCACTTCCGGGTCTGTTTCTCAGTAGAAGGTGCCTTCCTTCTCTTGAGATATCAGCTAGGAATATTTCTCCGCACATTTCATATCTTGTAATGAGGCCAAAATATTTCTCATCTCCTATAGTGCAGTCCCTTGCAGGAACTGCGTCATTTTGCATAGATTTGTTGCAGTAGGGTTAAGACCCTTGTTTCTAAGCTAGTTTCCTAGAGAAATGGCCAACCCTTCTCCCAGAAAGATAGAGGAAGGGATTTTCATCCCTATTTTTTATTATTTAGATATATTTCTATAATTTTGCAGTAATACTACATTTTCTAAGCTGAATATTCAGATCTTCTCTTTTTGTACTTGTACTTTCATGAAACCCTTGCCGGGTTGGCTTTATAATGCGATAAGGAGGTCAGATCTTCATTTTCTTAAAATATTGTCCCATAAAGTTCCATATCCATGTTATTTTATCATTTTACTGTAGTAACCCTCATAAAATAATGATGTACATGCTTCAGCCTTTTTCTGCATAACATAACTCATGGGATTTGGTTATTTTTAAGCTAATATGAAGTCGGGAGGTCTGTTTAACATATCAGAAGGGATTTCTTTCTGATACCCTTTTGTATGTGAGAGTTTAAAATCATATTCTAAGGGAGCCAAGCATTATTTCACCCAAAGAAAACACATATCTTTATAAAAAACGTTTTCTGGGTCTATTTGTTGCATTTTCACCAGTTGGGAATGTGTAGAAGCTCTTCTTTTTTTGTTGTTTCACTCATTTGATGGATATGTGTTTTTAACACATCATATGAGTCTATATATCACTAAAAATCCATTATTTCATTCAGGTATTGCTGAAGCTCCAACTTAAGAATATCTTAATATATTCTTATTGTTGTAGAAATTCCCTATTTTGGGATATTAAATTAAGGTTATATTGAAGGTTAACGTTAAGACTCGTGACATTAACCTTAACCTTAACCTTAACTTTAACTATAACCTAACCTTAACCTTAACCTTAACCTTAACCTTACCCTTACCTAACCTTAACTTTACCGTTAACCTAACATTAACCTTAACTATAACCTAACCCTAACCTTAAATTTAACCTTAACCTTGTCTTAACCTTAACCTTCACTATAACCTAACCTTATCCTTAACTATAACCTAACCCTAACCTTGACCAAACTCTTAAACTTAACCTTAACCTGACTAAACCTGTAACACCTAACCCTAACCTTGACCAAACCCTTAACCTTAACCTTAACTTTACCTTCAACCTAATCTTATCCTTAACCTAACCTTAACCTTGACCTTAACTATAACCTAACCCTAACCTTGACCAAACTTTAACCTTAAGCTTAACTTAATCTTAACCTTTCCATTACCATAACCTTAACCTTAACTTTGCCCTTAACCTTAACCTTAACCTTAAAATTACCCTTACCTAACCCTAACCTTAACTTTACCCTTAGCCTAATCTTAACCTTGAACTTAACTATAACTTAACCCTAACCTTGAACAAACCCTTAAGGTTAGGGTTAGGTTATAGTTAAGGTCAAGGTTAAGGTTAGGTTATAGTGAAGGTTAAGGTTAAGATAACGTTAAGGTTTGGGTCAAGGTTAAGACCCATAACCCTAACCTTAACCTTAACCTTGACTTTACCTTTAAGCTAACCTTAACCAAAACCTTAACCTTCTCTTAACCCTAACCTAACCTTAACCTTAACCTTAACCTTAACCTAACTATAATCTTAACCTTAACCTTAACCTTGACCTTAACTATAACCTAATCCTAACCTTGACCAAACCCTTAACATTAACCTTAACCTTAACCTTAACCTTTACTTAACTTTAACCTTGACCTTAACCTTAACCTTCACCTTACCCTTAACCTTAACCTTAACCTTAACCTTTACTTAACTTTAACCTTGACCTTAACCTTAACCTTCACCTTACCCTTAACCTTAACATTAAAATTAACCTTAACCTAAACCTTAACCTTAACCTAATCTTAACCTTACCCTAACCTTAACCTTAACTTTACCCTCAACCTAACCTTAACCTTAACCTAAACTTAACCTTATCTTAACCTTAACTATAAAATAACCCTAACCTTGACAAAACCTTAACACTAACCTTAACTTTAACCTTAACGCAACCCTAAACTTAACCTTAACCTTGACTTTACCCTTACCTTAAGCTTAACCTTCACTATAACCTAACCCTAACCTTGACCAAACCCTTAACCTTAACCTTAACCTTACCCTTAACCTTGACCTTAACCTTAACTTTAGCTATAATCTAACCCTAACCTTGACGAAACCCTTAACATTAACCTTAACTTAACCTTAACCTAACCTTAACCTTGACCATAACTATAACCTAACCCTAACCTTGACCAAACCCTTAACCTTAACCTTAATCTTAACCTTTACCTAACCTTAACCTTAACCTAACCCTAACCTAGCCCTAACCTTTACCCTAACCATAACCTTAACTTTACCCTTAACCTAACCTTAAGCTTAACCTAACCTCAACCATAACTTAACCTAACCTTAAAGGTTAAGGTTAGGGTAAGGTTAAGATTACGTTAAGGGTAAGGTTAAGGTTAAGGTGAAGGGTAAAGTTGAGGTTAAGGTTACATTAACGGTAAGGTTAAGGTTTGGGTAGGGTTAGGTTATAGTTATGGTCAATGTTAAGTTTAATGTTAAGGGTAAGGTTAAGGTTAAGGTTAAGGTTACGGGTTTATTCAGGTTAAGGTTAAGGTTAAATTTAAGGTTAAGGGTAATGACAAGGTCAAGGTTAAGGTTAAGTTAAGGGTAAAATCAAGGTTAAGGTTGTGTTAAGGGTTTGGTCAAGGTTAAGGTTAGGTTAAGGTTAGGGTTAGGTTATAGTTAAGGTCAAGGTTAATTTTAAGGTTAAGGGTTAGGTTAAGGTTAATGTTAATGTTAAGGTCAATATTAAGGTTAATGTTAAGGGTTTGGTCAAGGTGAGGGTTAGGTTAATTTTAAGGTTATGGTTAATGTTAAGGTTAAGGTTAAGGTTAAGGTTATGGGAAGGTTAATGTTATGGTTAAGGTTAAGGTTAGGTTAAGGTTAAGGTTATGGGAAGGTTAATGTTATGGTTAATGTTAAGGTTAAGGTTAAGGGTAAAGTTAAGGTTAAGGTTAGGGTTAGGTTATAGTTAAGGTTAAGGTTAGGTTAAGGGTAATGTCAAGGTTAAGGTTAAGGTTAAGGTTACGGGTTTAGAAAGGTGAAAGTTAAGGGTAAAGTCAAGGTTAAGGTTACGGGTTTAGAAAGGTGAAGATTAAGGTTAAGGGTGAAGGTTAAGGTTAAGTGATGCAGGAGCATTCAGGCTAGTCAGCAATGTGATAGTATGGTCACATGTTGTGACTAGCAAGGGGCTGAAAGAAAATAATTTAATTAAATTATTTGTTTAAATATCTGAGAGTGTTTATTTATTGAGGAAAGGGTATAGGTGGCTGATTGATTCTCCTTGTATGGAGATCAGGCTAAATAGTTGGATTTATTTGGCTAGAATAGAGTATAAGGGATTTTAAAAGTTTTATTTAGTGTTAGTTTAGAAAAGAGTGGGATTGAAGAGATTTTTTAGGAGAGGTTGAGAGATTTCTGGTTCAGAATCAGAATTGATTCATGAAACCATGTATTTGTATCAATTGTGTTTTCCTTATATAATTAGAGAGAGTGAGGATAGAGGTGGTAAGAGTGCATGAAGTCAGTTTTTAGAAGTTGAAGGGCCATCAAATGAAGATTTGGCCAAGGCGAGAGGAAGTTTGTAAGTGGATTGTGTTTTTGGTAACAGAGTTCATCTTTTTGTGTAAATTGGCCAAGGGCAAGACTCTGTTTTCTTTTATGAATATTGATGTGTGCATAATTGAATTGTAGTGACCTGGGTATTGTTTTTTCCGTGTATTTGTTTGAAGTGATTGCAGCCTGTGTTTTTATTTTAATTGTAAGATTCTTCGTTGGAAAATGCCAGTTCTATGCGGAGAACAAGAGTTTTGCAATCGATGTTGGAATGATTAAATAGTTTTTATGAATTCAGGAATTCAATGCTAATCTATATTGGAAAGACATTGATCCTCTGTTGGTAAACCAACTCTGAAAAGTCGACTACATGAAGGGCGAAATTGATAAATTGAAAATTTGACTGAACTGTTGAGTGCAAAATTAATATTTGAAATCATGGTTGAGTTTATTTATGGATTTAATCACAGGTGTTTAATCTGAACTAAAATTACACCGTTCAGGAACTTTATATGGATTCTTATGTTATGTCACAGTGCAAGGAGTGATGAGGTGCGGTCTTTGACAGAGACGCATGTATGTCTGGTTGTCAAATACGAATTCATTCTATACTTTGTCTAATTTAAATGGAACAATAGATCGATCAGTGGTAGAGGCACTTATACAAAGTTTAAAATTCGACTGTTTGGTAATTGAAATGATTGTATTGATGGTAAGAATGTTGGTTTGAATGGCAGTGAAATTCCGGTTTTCGATTAATAGGATCGGAGCTATGAACCGATTAACACGTTTGGCATTTTGAACGTCAACGATTAGCGATTCTGATTAAGTCAGATTGGGAGTTTGTTGAAGCATGTATTGAACTGGGCGATTTCCGACTCCGATTGAATCGAATCGGAACTGTAGAGAGTGGCATCACATTGGAGACCTCGTGTCGGTGTTGTGGAATCGGCGTTAGACAAATGACATTCTATTCTGGAAAACTGTAATCGCGATTGATTCATATCAGTATTGAATTGTGAATGAATCCAATGTCTTTTTATGCAACTGAAAGGAGATCGATTAGCGCTGAACAATCGAGTAGTAGGTGGAACCCAAAATCCTGCGTTGGAAAAGGTATGAGCCAGCGTTATTATAAATTAAAAGAACACGTTTAAAGATGTTCAAATCAGTATTGTTTGAATTGGTAATTGGTTTATTAAGAATCGATGTGTTGGCATTCGATGAAAGTATGGCTTCTGAATTTCCTTAGCTGGAAGTTTTGCAGGGTACATGTACAAATCAAGGTTTGGTTGACTGAACATAAATGGAATTGCCATGTGGATACAATCGAGTGGAATTATATATTGAAGAGTTGAATTCACATGTCTGAATTTTAATTAATCCTAAGAATGTGTTAAGACAGATTAAATCTTGGGGCTTGATTAAAGTTGAAGATTTTGTGAAAGTATGACAGTGGTATTTTTAATTAAAAGTCGAATGTTCAGTAGTGGGAATGCCAGTAGTTTATACCAATGTTTATTTTGTAACAAAGAGCTTCCGTATGCAATATTAGTGTATGTAATTGTCCAAAGCTGAAGAAGAAAAGGGCAATTGATTTGAAACGCACATTGTTATTAAAGATTCTGGGTATATAGAGGTAACTCTGCACCATTAAGGCTTAACCTTCACTATAACCTAACCTTAACCTTGACCTTAACTATAACCTAACATTGACCTTAACCTTAACCTTACCTTTACCTTAATCTTAACCTAACATTCCCATAACCTTTACCTTAACCTAGCTTTAACTTTAACCTTCCCCTAAACTTAACCTTAACCTTAACCTAACCTAACATTAACCTTAACTTTACCCATAACCTTAACCTTACCCTTAACCTAACATTAACCTTGACAATGACCAAACCCTTAGCCTAACCTTAACCTTAGCCTAACCTATACTTAACCTTAACCTTAACCTCATATTAACCTTAACCATCCCATAACCTTAACCTTAACCATAACCTAACCTTAACCTTGACTTTACCCTTAATGTAACCTTAACCTTAACCTTACCCTTAACCTAACCTTAACCTTAATGTGACCTTAACATTAACCTTACCCTTAACCTAACCTTAACCTTAACCTTAACCTTATCTTAACCTTAACCTAACCTTAACCCTTACTTTACCCTTAACAAAACCTTAACCTTAACGGTAAAGTTAAGTTAACCTTACCGTTAACCTTATATTAACCTTAATCTAACCTAATCTTAACCTTAACCCCTAGCCTAACCTTACCTTTACCATAACCTTAACCTAACCTTAATGTTAACCTTACCCTTAATCTTATCTTAACATTACCTTAACGTTAACCTTCCCAAATCCTTAAATTTAATCTTAACTTAACCTTAACCTTATCCTTAACCTAACCTTAACCTTGACTTTACGCTTAACGTCACCTTAACCTTAACATTAACCTTACTAAACCTGTACCTTTAACCTTATCTTAACCATAACCTTTACTTAAGGGTTAGGTTAAGGTTATGAGAAGGTTAAGGTTAACATTTACTTTACCCTTAACATAACCTTAACCTTAACTATAACCTAACCCTAACCTTGACCTTAACTTCACCCTTAACCTTGACCTTAACCTTAGCCTTAACCTTCACCTTGACCTTAACCTAAACTTAACCTTAACCTTAACCTTAACCTTAACCTTAACCTTAACCTAACCTTAACCTATCCTTAACCTTAACTTTACAATTAACCTAAAACTAACCTTGACCAAACCCTTAACCTTAACCTTACCCTTACCCTTACCCTTAACCTGACTAAACCTATAATCTTAACCTTACCCTAATCTTAACCTTAACCTAACCTTAATCTTGACTTTACCCTTAACCTAACCCTAAACTTGACCAAAACCTAAACGTTAACCTTAACCTTACCCTTACCCTTAACCTAACATAACCTTAACCTTAACATTGAACTTGACCTTAACCTTAACTATAACCTAACCCTAAACTTACCCTAACAATAACCTAACCCTAACCTTAACCCTACCCTTAATGTTATCTTAACCTTAACCTTCAGTATAACCTAACCTTAACGTTAACCTTAAACTTAACATTAACCTGACTAAACCCATAACCTTAACCTTAACCTAACTAAACCTGTAACCTTAACATTAACCTTAACCTAAACTTAACCTTAACCTTAACTTAACTATAACCTTACCCTTAACCTAACTTAACCTTGACCTTAACCTTAACCTTAACTTTACCTTAACCTTGACTCTACCCTTAAAATAACCTTAACATGACTAACCTTAATCTGACTAAACCCTTAATCTTAGGTTAAAGTTAAAGTTAACGTTAAGGTCAAGGTCAACGTTAAGGTTAAGTTAGGTTAAGGTAAGGTTATGGTTAGGTTAAGGTTAAAGTTAAGTTTAGGTTAAGGGTAAATTCAAGGTTACGGTAAAGGTTAATGTTAAGGGTAATATTAAGGTAATGGTAAGGTTAAGGTTACATTAAGGTAAAGGTTATGGTTAACGTTAGGGTCAAGGGTAAAATAAAATTTAAGGTTAGTTTAAGGTTCAAGTTACGGGTTTAGTCAAGTTAAGGTAATGTTAAGGTAAAGGTTAAGGTTAAGGTTACGTTAAGGTAAAGGTTATGGTTAGGGTTAGGGTTAAGGGTAAAAACAAGTTTAAGGCTATGGTCAAGGTTAGGTTAAGTTATAGTTAAGGTCAAGGTTAAGGTTAAGGTTAAGTTTAAGGTTAAGTTTAAGTTAAGGTTAACGTTAAGGGTTTGGTTAAGGTTAAGGTTATAGTTAAGGTCAAGGTTAAGGTGGAGAATAATGTTAAGACCCGTAACATTAAACCTCAACCTTAACCTAACCTTAAAATTAATCTTATATTAACCTTAAGCTTAAGCTTAACCTAACCTAACCTTAACCTTAATTTTACCTTTAACCTTACCTTAACTATAACCTTAACCTAACCTTAACCTTAACCTTACCCTTAACCTTATATTAACCTTACCTCAACCTTAACCTTAACCTTGACCTTAACAATAACATAACCCTAACCTTGACCAAACCCTTAACATTAAACTTAACCTTAACTAAACCCTTAACCTTAACCTTAAACTTAAAATTAATATTAAGCTTAACCATAGCCTTACCCTAACCATAACCTTAACCTTACCCTAACCTTAGCCTAACCATAACCTTAACTTTAACCTTAACCTAACCTTAATCTTAACCTAATGTTAGCCAAACCCTTAACCTTAACCTTAGCCTTAATCTTAACCTTAACCTTAACCTTTTCCTAACCTTAACCTTAACCTAACCCTAACCTTAACCATAACTATAACCTTAACTTTACCCTTAGCCTAACCTTAACCTTAACTTAACCTCAACCATAACCTTAACCTAAGCTTAACGTTCACCTCACCCTTAACCTTATCTTAACCTTACCTTAACCATAACCTTAACCTTTACCTTAACTATAACCTAACCCTAAGCTTGACCAAACCCTTAACCTTAACCTTAATCTTAACTTTACCCTTAACCTAACCTTAACCTTAACCTTAACCTTACCCTTAACGTAAAACTTAACCCTAACCTTAACCTAACGTAACCTTGAATTTACCATTAACCTTAACCTGACTATGCCCGTAACCTTAACCTTAACCTTGACCTTAATTATAACCTGACCCTAACCTTAACCTTGACTTTACCTAACCAAAGTTAAGGTTAAGGTTATAGTTAAGATAAAGATTAAGATAAGGTTAAGGTTAGGTGAAGGTTAAGGCTAAGGTTACGAGTTTAGTTATGTTAGGGTTAAGAGTAAGATAAGGTTAAGCTTAAGGTTAAGCTTAAGTTTAGGTTAAGGTTAAGGTTAAGGTAAAGGTTAAGGATAAATTTAAGGTCAAGGTTAGGGTTATGTTATAGTAAAGTTTAAGGTTAGGTTAAGGGCAAAGTCAAAGTTAAGGCTAATGTGAAGGTTAATAGTAAGGTTAAGGTTAAGCGTTACGCCTTGACTTTACCCTTAACTTAACCTTAACCTTCACTATAACCTAACCCTAACCTTGACCAAACCCTTAATTTAACCTTAACCTTAAACTTCTCATAACCATAACCTTAACCTTAACCTTAACCTAACCTTAATGGTAAGGTTTGGTCAAAGTTAGAGTTAGGTTATAGTTATAGTTAAGGTTAAGGTTAAGTTAAGGTTAATGTTAAGGGTTTGGTTAAGGTTAAGGTTAAGGTTAAAGGTAAAGTTAAGGTTAAGGTTAAGGGGTTAATGTAAGGTTAAGGTAAAGTCAAGGTTAAGGTTAAGGTTAAGGTTAAGGTTAAGGTTAATGGGGTAAGGTTAAGGTGAAGGTTAATGTTAGATTAAGGGTAAGTTAAGGGTAAAGTCAAGGTTAAGGTTAAGGTTAACGTGAAGGTTAAGATTATAGTTAGGTTAAGGTTAAGGTTAAGATTAAGGGTAAAGATAAGGTTATGGTTAAGGTTACATTAAGGGTAAAGTCAAGGTTAAGGTTAGATAAGCTTAAGGTTATGGTTAAGATAAGGTTAAGGGTAAGGTTAAGGTTAAGGTTAGGTTAATTTTATGATTAAGGTAAGGTTAAGTGTTAAGTTAATATTAAGGTTAGGTTAAGGTTAATATAAGTTTAAGGGTAAGGTTAAGGTGAAGGTTAAGGTCAATGGTAAGGTCAAGGTTAAGGTTATGGTTATGGGAAGGTTAAGGTTAAGGTAATGGTTAGTAGAAGGTTAAGCTTAAGGTTAAGTTTAGGGTTAAGGTTAAGGTTAAGTTAAATTTAAGGTTAAGGTTAAGGTTATAGTTAAGGTTAAGGTTAAGGTGAAGGCTAAGGGTAAAGTTAAATTTAAGGTTAAGGTTAGGGTTACGTTATATTTGAGGTCAAGGTTAAGTTTAAGGTTAAGGTTAAGGTTAAAGTTAGGGTCAATGTTAGGGTTAGGTTACAGTTAAGGTTAAGATAAGGTTAAAGGTAAAGTAAAGGTTAAGGTTAAGGCTACAGGTTTAGTAAGGTTAAAGTTAAGGTTAAAGTTAGGTTAAGCTTAAGGGTTAAGGTTAGGTTATAGATAAGGTCAAGGTTAGGGTTAGGTTATAGTTAAGGTTAAGCTTAGGTTAAGGGTAAAGTCAAGGTTAAGGTTAAGGTGAAGGTTAAGAGTAAGGTTAAGGCTAAGAGGTACGCCTTGAATTTACCCTTAACTTAACCTTAACCTTCACTATAACCTAACCCTAACCTTGACCAAACCCTTAACCTAAATTTAACCTTAAGGTTAAGGTTAAGGTTATAGTTAAGTTAAGGTTAATGTTAAGGTTAAGGTTAAGGTTGATATGGTTATGGTTAAATTTATATTAAGGGTAGTCCAAGGTTAAGGTTAGATAAGCTTAAGCTTAAGGTTATGGTTAAGATATGGTTAAGATAAGGTTAAGGGTAAAGTTAAGGTTAAGGTTAAAGTTAGGTTAAAGTTAAGATAAGTTTATGGGTAAGGTTAAGGTCAAGGTCAAAGTTAAGGGTAAGGTCAAGGGTAAGGTCAAGGTTACGGTTAAGGTTATGGTTATGGGAAGGCTAAGGTTAAGGTTATGGTTAGTGGAAGGTTAAGGTTAAGGTTAAGGTTAAGGTTAAGGTTAGGCTTAAGTTTATGGTTAAAGTTATGGTTAAGTTAAGGTTAAGGTTTGGTCGAGGTTAGGGTTAGGTTATGGTTAGTGTTTAGGCTAGGTTAAGGTTATGGTTATGGGAAGGTTAAGGATAAGGTTAAGGGGTTAAGGTTAGGTTAAGGGTAAAGTCAAGGAAAAGGTTAAGGTGAAGGTTAAGATTAAGGTTAAGGATAAGATTAAGGTTAAGGGTTTGGTCAAGGTTAGGGTTAAGTTATATTTAATGTCAAGGTTAGGTTAGGTTATAGTTAAAGTTAAGGTTAAGTTCAAGGTTAAGGCTAAGCTAAGGTTAAGGTCAAAGTCAAGGTCAAGTTTAAGGTTAATTTTAGGTTAAAGGTAAGGTTAAGGTTAGGGTTAGGTTATAGTTAAGGTTATGGTTAGGGTAAGGTTTGGGTTAGGTTATATTTAAGATTAAGTTTAGGTTAAGGTTAAGGTTAAGGTTAAGGTTAAGGTTATGGTAATGGCTATGTGAAGGTTAAGGTTAGGGTTAAGGTTAAGTTAAGTTTAAGGTTAAGGTTAAGGTTAAAGTTAAGGTTAAGGTTAAGTTTAAGGGTTTGGTCAAGGTTAGGGTTAGGTTATAGTTAAGGTTAAGGTTAGTTTGAGTTATAGTTAAAGTTAAGGTTCAGGTTCATGTTCAGGTTCAGATTAAGGTTAAGGATAAGGTTAAAGTTAGGTTATCGTGAAGGTTAAGGTTAAGACCCGTAACCTTGACCTTGACCTTACCCTTATCCTTAACCTTAAATTTAACCCTAACCTTCACTTTACCCTTAACTTAACCTTAACATTCACTATAACCTAACCCTGACCTTGACCAAACCATTAACCTTAACCTTAACCTCACCCTTAACCTTAACCTTTCTAAAGCTGTAACCTTATCCTTAACCTTAACCTTAACTATAACCTAACCCTAACCTTGACCAAACCCTTAACCTTAACCTTAACCTGACTAAACCCGTAACCTTAACCTTAACCTTAACTATAACATAACGCTAACCTTGACCAAACCCTTAACCTTAACCTTACGCTCACTAAACACGTAACCTTAACCTTAGCCTTACCTTAACCTTAACTTTCCCCTAAACTTAACCATAACCTTACCATAACCTTACCCCTAACCCTAACCCTGACCAAACCCTTAACCTTAACCTAACCTTAACCAAACCCTTAACCTTAACCTTAACATTACCCTTCACCTTAACCTTAACCTTCACCTGACTAAATTTGTAACCCTTAACCTTAACCTTACCGTTAACCTTCACTTTAACCTTAACCTTGACTTTACCCTTAACGTAACCTTAACCTTAAATATAACCTAATCCTAACTTTGACCCTAATGTTAACCTTAACCTTAGCCTTAACCTTAACGTTAACTTTGACCTTAACCTTAACCTATCCTTAACCTTAACCTTAACCTTATCTTACACTTAACCTAACCTTAACCTTAACTATAACCTAACCCTCACCTTAACCCAACCTTAACCTTAACCTAACCTTAACCTTCCCCTAAACTTAACCCTAACCTTAACCTTAACTTTACCCTTAACCTAACCTTAACCTTAACTTAACCTAACTTTAACCTTAACCTTAACCTTAACCAAACCCTTAACCTTGACTATAACCTTAATTGTAACCTTAACCTTAACCTGAATAAACACATAACCTTAACCTTAACCTAACCTTAACGTTAACCTTAATCTGAGGTTAATATTATCGTTAAGGCTAAGGTTAGGGATAAGTTAAGGTTAAGGTTAAGGTTACGAGTTTATTCATGTTAAGGTTAAGGTCAAGGTTAAGGTTAGGTTAAGGGTAAAGTTAAGGTTAAGGTGAAGGTTAATGGTAAGGTTAAGGTTAAGGTTATGGGTTCAATGAGGTTAAGGTAGGCTTAGGTTATAGTTAAGGTTAAGGTTAAGTTAAGGGTAAAGTTAAGGATAAGGTTAGGTTAAGGTTAAGAGAAAATTAAGGGTAAGGGTAAGGTTAAGGTTAAAGGTTAAGGGTAAAGTTAAGGTTAAGGTTAGGGGAAGTTTAAGGTTAAAGTTAGGTTAAAGTTAAGGTTACAGGTTTAGTTAGGTTAATGTTAAGGTTAAGGGTTTGGTCAAGGTTAAGGTTAGGTGTTACAGGTTTAGTTAGGTTGAGGTTAAAGTTAAGGGTTTGGTCAAGGTTAGGGTTAGGCTATAAGCTCACCCTTAACCTTAACCTCCACCTTAACTATAATCTAGCCCTAACCTTGACCAAAACATTAACATTAACCTTAACCTTAACATATACTTAACCTTAACCTTGAACTTAACCTTAACCTTAACTATCACCTAATTCTAACCTTAGCCTTACCCTTAAATTTACCTATAACCTAACCCCAACCTTGACCTTAACCAGAACCTTAACCCTAACCTTAACCTTAACCTTAACCTAACCTTAACCTTGACTTTACCCTTAAACTAACCTTAACCTTAACCTTAACCTAACCTTAAACTTACCTTAACCTAACTTAACCTTAACATTGAGCTTGACCTTAATGTTAACTTTAACTTTACCCTTAACCTAACCTTAAACTTAACTATAACCTAACCCTAACATTGACCTTAACTTTGCCCTTAACCGTGACCTTAACATTAACCTTAACCTTTACCCTTAAGGTTAGGTTAAGGGTAAAGTCAAGGTTAAGGTTATGGTTATGAGAAGATTAAGGTTAAGGTTAAAGTTAAGTTTAAGCCTTAACCTTAACCTTAACTTCACCCTTAACCTAATCTTAACCTTAACCTTGGCTTTAAAATTAACCTTACCCTTAGCCTTCATCTTAACCTCAAACTTAACATTAACTATAACTTAAACTAACCCTAAGGTTAAGGTTAAGGTTAAGGTCAAGGGTTTAGTAAGGTTAAAGTTAAGGTTAAGATTAGGTTAAGGTTAAGGTTAAGGTGAGGTTAAGGTTAAACCTAACCTTGAATTTACTGTTAACCTTGAATTTAACCTTAACCTTATATTAACCTTAACCTAAAACTAACCTTAACCTAACCTTAAACTTGACCTTGACCTTAACCTTAACAATAACCTTAACCTTAACCTTAACCGTACATTAACCTAAACCTTGACCTTAACATTAACCTTAACCCAAACCTTAACCTAACCAGAACCTTAACCTTAACCTTAACTTAACCTTATCTTACCCTTGACCTTAACTTTAACCTAAACCCTTAACCTAACCTAACCTTAACCTTAACCTTCCCATAACCATAACCTTAACCATGACCTTACCCTTAATTTAACCTTAACCTTTAACCTTAACTAAACCCTTAACCTTAACTATAACTTAACCTTAACCGTAAGCTTAACCTTAACCTTCACTATAACCTAACCTAATAGTGAAGGTGAAAGTTAAAGTTAGGTTAAGGTAAGGTTAGGGTTAGGTTAAGGTTATGGTTAATGTTAGGTAAAGGTTAATGTTAAGGGTAGGTTATATTGAAGGTTAAGGGTAAGGTTAATGTTAAATCTCGTAACCTTAACCTTCACCCTTAACCTTAACTTTAACCTTAACCTTAATATGACTAAACCTGTAACCTTAACATTAACCTTAACCTTAACCTTGAACTTAACTATAACCTAACCTAACCTTAACCCCAACCTTGACCTTAACGTTAAACTAACCCTAACCCTAGCCTTAACCTTAACCCTAACCTTCACCTTAAACTTGACTTTACCCTTAACCTTAACCTTAACCTTGACTTTACCCTTAACCTTATCTTAACCTTATCCTAACCTTAACCTTAACCCGACTTAACTCATAACCTTAAACTTAACTTTCCCATAACCATAGCATTAACCTAACCTTAACCTTACCCTTAACCTTGACCTTAACCTTAACCTTAACCTTACCCTAAGCTTAACCTTAACTATAACCTAGCCCTAACCTTAACCTTAACATTAACCTTATCTTAAACTTAACTATAACCTAACCCTAACCTTGACCAAACCTTAACCTTGACCTTATCTTTACCCTTACCCTAAACTTAACCGTAACTTTGACCTTACCCTTAACCTTACCATAGCCTTAACCTTAACCCTTATCCTTAAGTTGACCCTTAACCTTGACTTTAACCTTAACCTTCCCCTAACCTTAACCTTAACCTTAACCTTCCCCTAATCTTAACCCCAACCTTAACCTTAACCTTAACTTTAACCTTAAGGTTAATGTTTAGTGAAGGTTAGGGTTAGGTTATACTTAAGGTTAAGGTTAGGGGAAGATTAAGGTTAACGTTAGGGTTAAGGTTATGGTTAGGCTAAAGTTAAGGTTAAGGTTAACCTAAATTTAGGGTTAGGTTAAGGTTAAGGTTAAGGTTAGGGTTAAGTTTATGGTTAGGCTAAAGTTAAGGTTAAGGTTAACCTAAAGTTAGGGTTTGGTTAAGGTTAAGGTTAAGGTTAGGGTTAGGTTATAATCACAGCACAAGTTTAAGGGTATCGTTAAGGTAAGGTTAAGATAAGGTTAAGGGTAAGGTTAAGGTTAATGTTAGGTTAAGGTTATGGTTAAGGTAAGGTTAAGGGAAAATTTAAGGTTAGGTTATAGTTAAGGTTAAGGTTAAGGTTAAGGGTTTGGTCAAGGTTAGGGTTAGGTTATAGTTAAGGTTAAGGTTAAGGTTAAGGTTCAGGGTTTGGTCAAGGTTAGGGTTAGGTTATAGTTAAGGTTAGGTTAAGGTTAAGTTAAGGGTAAAGTTAAGGTTAAGGTGAAGGTTAAGGTTAAGGGGTTAAGGTAAAGTCAAGGTCAAGGTTAGGGTTAGGTTAAGGTAAAGTCAAGGTTAAGGTTAGGGTTAATTTAAGATTAAGATAAGGTTAAGGTTAGGGTTAGGTTATAGTTAAGGATAAGGTTAAGGTTAGGGTAAATTTAAAGTTAAGGTTAAGTCAAGGATAGGTTAAGGTTAAGGTTTAGGTTAAGGTCAAGGTTAGGGTTAGGTTAAGTTAAGGTTAAGGTTCAGTTTAAGGGTAAGGTTATGGTTAGGTTAAGGTTAGGTTAAGTTTAAGATAAGGTTAAGGTTAACTTTAAGGTTAGGACAAGGTCTAGGTTAAGGTTAGGGTTAAGGTTAAGGTTAGTTTAAGATTAAGTTTAAGGGTTTGGTCAAGTTTAACGTAACCTAAAGGTTAGGGTTAGGTTATGGGTAACGTTAAGGTTAGGTTAGGGGAAAGTCAATATTAAGGTTAAGGTCAAGGGGAAGGTTAATGTTAAGGTTAGGCTAAGTTAAGGTTAAGGTTAAGGTTAAGTTTAAGGTTATAGTTAAGGTTAAGGTTAAGGGAAAAGTGAAGTTTAAGGTGAAGGTTAAGGGTAAAATTAAATTAAAGGTTAAGGTTAGGGTTACGTTATAGTTAAGGTCAAGGTTAAGTTTAAGGTTTAGGTTAAAGTTAAAGTTAAGTTAAATGTTATGGTTAGGTTATAATTATGGTTAAGGTAAGGTTAAGGGTAAAGTAAAGGTTAAGGTTACGATTTTAGTAAGGTTAAGGTTAAGGTTAGGTTAAGGTTAAGGGTGAAGGTTAACCTTGCCTTAACCATAACCGTAACCTTGACCTTAACTATAACCTAACCTTAACCTTAAACAAACCCTTAACATTAACCTTGGCCTTAACTTTACCCTTAACCTTAACCCTAACCTTAACTACAACCTAACCCTAACCTTAACCTTAATATAACCTTAATTTTAACCTTAACCTTCCAATAACCTTCACCTTTACCTAACCTTAACCTTAACCTTAACTTTAACCTGACTAAACCCTTAACCTTAACCTTAACCTTCCCCTAACCTTAACCATAACCTAAACCCGAACCTAACCTTAACCATAACCTTGACCATAACCTTAACCTTAACTTTACCCTTAACCTAACCTTAACCTTACCCTAACCATACTAAACCCGTAACCTTAACCTTAACCTTAACTTTACCCTTAACCTAATCTTACCATTAACCTTAACCTTAACCTGACTAAACCAACAACCTTAACCTTAACCTTAACCTTAACTTGACCTTAACTATAACCTAACCCTAACCTTGACCAAACCCTTAACCTTAACCTTAACCTTAACCTTTACCCTAACCTTAACCTAACCTTAACCTTAACTTTACCTTAACCTTGAATTTACCCTTAACTTAACCTTAACCTTAACCTTAACCTCAACCTTATATTAACCTTAACCTTAACCTAACCTTAACCTTAATTTTACCCTTAAACTTAACCTTAACCTTAGCCTAACCATAACCTTAACCTTAACCTAACCCTAACCTTAAATTTACCCTTAACCTAACCTTAACCTTAACCTTAACCTAACCCTAACCTTAACTTTATCGTTAACCTAACCTTTACCATAAACTTAACCTTAACCTTATCTTAACCTTAACCTTAACCTTATCTTTAACCTTAACCTAACCCTAACCTTGACTAAACCCATCACCTTAACCTTAACCTTTAACATTACCCTACCTTAACCATTACCTTAACCTTAACCTTTACTTTACCCATAACCCAATCTAATTATAACCTAACCTTAAACTTAACTTTACCCTTAACCTAACCTTAACCTTAACTTTAACCTTAACTTAACCTTAACCTTGACAAAACCCTTAACATTAACCTTAACCTTGACTTAAACTTAACCTTAACCGTAAACTTAACCTTGAACTTAACAATAACCTAACCCTAACCTTAGGTAAAGGTTAAGGTTAGGTTAAGGGTAAAGTTACGGTTAAGGTTAAAGTTAAACTTAAGGTTAAGGTTAAGGTTAGGTTATAGCAAAGGTTATGGGAAGGTTAAAGTTAAAGTTAAGGTTAAGTTAAGGTTAAGGTTAAGGTTTGGTCAAGGTTAAGGTTAGGTTATAGTTAAGGTCAAGGTTAAGGTTAACCTAACCCTAACCTTAACCTTCACTATAACCTAACCTTAACCTTAACCTTACCCTAACCTTAACCTTAACCTGACTAAACCCATAACCTTAGCCTTACCTTAACCTAAATTTAACCTTAACCTTAACCTTAACCATAACCCTAACCTTGACCAAACCATTAACCTTAACCTTCACCTGATTAAACCTATAACCTTAACCTTAACCTGACTAAACCTGTAACCATAACTTTAACCTTAACCTAACCTTTACCTTAACCTAACTATAACCTTAACCTTAACTTAACTTAAACTTAACATTGACCTTGACCTTAACCTTAACCTTTACCTTAACCTTAACCTTAACCTCACTAAACTCGTAACCTTAACCTTACCGTTAACCTTAACCTAAACCTTTACCCTTAACCTTAACCTTACCCCCTTAATCTTAACATTATCCGAACCTTAACTTTAACTAAAAACTAACCCTAACCTTAACCAAACCCTTAACCTTAACCTGAACTTTAACCTAACCTTAACCTTGAATTTACCCTTAATCTAACCTTAACCTTAACCTAACCTTAACCTTAACCTTGACTTACCCTTAAACTAACCTTAACCTTAACCTTATCTTAAACTTAACCTAACCTTAACATTTACCTAACTATAACCTTACCTTAACCTTACTTAACCTTAACCTTCACCTTCACCTTAACCTTAACTTTAAGTTTACCCTAACCTTAAGGGTTTAGTCATGTTAAGGTTAAGTTTAAAGTCAGGGTTAAGGTTAGGTTATAGTGAAGGTTAAGGGTAAGGTTAGGGTAAAATTTCATGTTAAGGTTAGGGTTAAGGTTAAGGTTAAGGTTAAGCTAAAAATAAAGTTAAAGTTAAGGTTAGGGTTAGGTTAAGGTTAAGATAATGATAAGCTTAAGGTTAGGGTAAAGGTTAAGGTTAAGGTTAAGTTTAGGTTAAGGGTGAGTTAAGGGTAAAGTCAATCCATAAAATTAAGCTTAACCTTCACTATAACCTAGCCCTAACCTTTACCAAACCCTTAGCCTTAACTATAACCTAACTTCAACCCTAACCAAATGCTTAACCTTAACCTTGAATTTACCCTTAACTTAACCTTAACTATAACCTTAACCTTTCCTTAACCTAACTTAACATTAACCTTGACCTTTACCTTAACCTTAACCTTAACTTTACCCTAACCTTAAGGGTTTATTGATGTTAAGGTTAAGGTTAAAGGTTTGGTCAAGGTTATGGTTAGGTTGAGGTTAAGGGTGAATGTTAAGGTTAAGGTTAAGGATAAAGTTAAGGTTAAGGTTAGAGTTAAGGTTAGGGAAGGTTGACGTTAAAGTAAAGGTTAAGCTAAATTTTCAGAGTAAGGATAGGGTAAGGTTAAGGTTAAGGTCAAGGTCAAGGTTAAAGTTAAGTTAGGTTAACGTAAGGTTAAGGTTACGATTAGATTAAGGTTAAGGGTAGGTTAAGGTTAAGGTTAAGTTTAGGCTAAGGTTAAGATTAGGTTAAGGGTAAAGTTAAGGTTAAGGTTAGGTTAAGGTCAGGGTTAAGGTTAGGTTAAGCGTAAGGTTTTGATCAAGGCCAAGGTTAGTTATAGTTAAGGTCAGTTTAAGATTAAGGTTAAGGGTTTGTTCAAGGTAAGGATTAGGTTATAGTTAAGGTTAAGGTTAAGGGTAAAGATAATGTTATGGTTAAGGTTAAGGTTAGGGTTAGGTTATAGTTAAGGTTAATATTATGTTAAAGGTAAAGTTAAGGTTAAGGTTAAGGGTTTGGTAAAGGTTAGGGTTAGGTAAAGGTTAACGTTAAAGTTAAGTTAAGCGTAAAGTCAAGTTTAAGTTTATGGTTAAGGTTAAGGATAAGATAATGTTAAGGATAAGGTTAAGGGGGTAAGGTTAAGGTTAAGATTAAGGTTAGGGTTAGGTGAAGGTAAAGGTTACGTTTAGGTCCAAGTTAAGGGTAAGCTTAAGCTAAGGTTAAGGGTAATATAAGGTTAGGGTTAAGCTTAAGCTTAAGATTAGGTTAAGGGTAAAGTTGAACCTTAACCTTAACCTTATGTTTAACCTTAACCTTCCCCTAACCTTAACCCTAACCTGAACCTTAACCTTAACGTTAACCTAACCTTAACCATAACCCTAACCATAAATTTACCCTTAAACTAACCTTATCCTTACCCTAACCTTAACCTTAACTTTACCCTCAACCTTATCTTAACCTTAACCTAACGTTGACCTTGACTTTACCATTAACCTAACCTTAATCTTACCTTAATCTTTACCTAACCTTAACCTTAACCATAACCTTAACCTTAACCTTAACGTAACCTTAACCTTGACCTTAACTATAACCTAACCCTAACCTTTACCAAACACTTAACCTTAACATTAACCTGACTAAACCCATAACCTTAACCTCAACCTTACCCTTAACCTTAACTTATCCTTAACCTTAACCTTAACCATAATCTTAACCTTAGGTTAAGGTTAAGGGTAAGGTTAAGGTTAAGGGAAAATGTTAAGTTTAAGGTTACAGGTTTAGTGAGGTTAAGGTTAAGGTTAAAGGTTTGGTCAAGGTTAGGGATAGGCTATAGTTAAATTCAAGATTAGGGTTACGTTAAGGTTAAGGTTAAGGTTAAGGATATGGTTATGGTTAAGGTTAGGTTAAGGTTAAGGGTGAAAGTTAAGGTCGAGGTTAAGGTTAAGGTTATGGTTAGGTTAAGGTTAACGTTAAGGTCATGGTTAGGTTATGGTTAGGTTAAGGTTAAGGTTAAGGTTAAGGTTATGGTTAGGTTAAGGTTTAGGTTAAGGTTAGGTTATAGTGAAAGTTAAGGTTAAGAACCACAACCCTATCCTTGACCTTACCCTTAATGTTAACCTTAACCTTTCTAATCCCGTAACCTTAACCTTAACCTCAACCTTAACCTTAACTATAACCTAACCCTAACCTTGACAAAACCCTAACCCTCACCTTAACTTTACCCTTAAACTAACTTTAACTATACCCTTAACCTAATCTTAACCTTAACCTAAGCTTAAACTTACCCTTAACCTTGACTTTAAGCTTAACTTACCCTAACCTTAACCTTAACCTTAACTATAACCTAACACTAACCTTGACCAAACCCTTAACCTTAACCTTATCTTAACCTTATCCTAAGCTTAACCTTAACCTTAACCTAACTATAACCTTACGCTTAACCTTAACCTTGACCTTAACCTGACTAAACCTGTAACCCTAACCTTAACCTTAACATTAAACTTGCCTCCTTAACCTTAATCTTAACCTAATCTTAACCTTAACTAAAACCTAACCCTAACCTTACCCAAACCCTTAACCTGATCCTTAACCTTAACCATAACCCTAACCTTAACCTAACCTTAACCTTAACCTAACTTTAACCTTAACCTAACCTTAACAATAACCTTAACCTAACTATAACCTTACCCTTAATCTTAACCTTGAAATTAACTATAACATATCCCTAACCTTGACCTTGACCTTAACCTTAACCTAACCTTAATCTTAACTTTAACTTAACCTTTACTTTACCCTGAAACTAACCTTAATCTTAACCTAACTCTTAACCTTGACAAAACATTTAACCTTAACCTTAACCTTAACTTTACCCTTAACCTAATCTTAACCTTAACCTAACCTTAACCTTGACTTTACCCTTAACATAACCTTAACCTTGACCTTAACCTGAGGTTAAGATTATGGTTAAGGTTAAGGTTAAGGGTAAGGTTAGGGGTAAGTTTAGGGTTAGGTTAAGGTTAAGGTTAAGGTTATGGTTATGGTTAAGTTTAAGGTGAAGGATAAAGATAAGGTTATTATTCAAGTAAAGGTTAGGGTTAGGTTATAGTTAAGGTTAAGGTTAGGTTAAAGGTAAGATAATGTTAAGGTTAAGATAAGATTAAGGTTAAGGTTATGGGTTTGGTCAAGGTTAGGGTTAGGTTATAGTTAAGGTCAAGGTTAAGATTAGGTTAGAGTGAAGGTTAAGGTTAAGTTAATGTTAAGGTGAAGGTTAGGTTAAGGTTAAAGTTATGGTTAAGGTTAAGGTTAACGTTAGGTAAAGGTTAAGGTTAAGGTTAATGTTAAGGGTTTGGTAAAAGTTATGGTTAGGTTATAGTTAAGGTTGCGGGTTTATTCAGGTTAAGGTTAAGGCTAAGGGTAAGTTTAGGTCAAGGGTAAAGTTAAGATTAAGGGTAAAGTCAAGGGTTTAGTCAGAGTAAGGTTAAGGTTAAGGGTTTGGTAAAGGTTAGGGTTAGGTTCAATTTACAATTTTAGTGAGTTGAGGTTAGGTTTAAGGTTAAGGTTATGGTTAAGATCAAGGTTAAGGGTAAAGTCGTGGTTAAGGTTAATGTTAAGGTTAGGTTAAGGGTAAACTTAAGGTTAAGGTTAAGGTTTGGTCAAGGTTAGGGTTAGGTTATAGTTAAGGTTATGATAAGGTTAAAGTTAAGGTTAAGGTTAAGGTTAAGGTTACGGCTAAGGTTATGTTTAGTTTAAGTTAAGGTTAAGGTTAAGGTTTGGTCAAGGTGAGAGTTGGGTTATAGTTAAAGTTAAGTTTAAGGTCAAGGTTAAGGGTAAGGTTAATGTTAGGTTAAGGCTAAGATTAAGTTAAGGGTAAAGTTAAGGTTATGGTTAGGGTAAGGTTAGGGTCAAGGTTAGGGGAAGGTTAAGGTTAAGGTTAGGTTAAGGGTAAATTCAAGGTTAAGGTTAGGTTAAGGGTAAGGGTTTGGTCAAGGTTAAGGTTTGGTTATAGCTAATTTCAAGTTAACGTTAAGGTTCAGAGTTTGGTCAAGGTTATGGTCAAGTTATAGTTAAGGTTAAGGTTAGGGTTAGGGAAAGGTTAACGTTAAGGTTAAGGTTAAGGGTTTGGTCAAGGTTAGGGTTAGGTTATAGTAAAGGTTAAGGTTAAGGTTAGGGAAAGGTAAAGGTTAAGGGTTTGGTCAAGGTTAGAGTTAGGGTTAGGATATAGTTAAGGTTAAGGTTAGGTTAAGGTTAAGGTTAAAGTTATGGGTTTAGTTAGGTTAACGTTAATGTTAAGGTTAGGTTATGTTTAAGGTTAAGGTTAAGGTTAATGTTATGGTTAAGGTTAAGATTAGGTTAAGGTTAAGGTTAAGGTTATGATAAGGTTAAGATAAGGTTAAGGTTAAGGTTAAGGTTAGGTTAAGGTTAAGGATGAAAACTAAGCGTAAGGGTAAGGTTAATGTTAGTTTAAGGTCAAGGTCAAGGTTAAATTAGGTTAAGGTTAGGTTAAGGGTAAAGTCAAAGTTAGGGTTAAATTTAAGCTTAATGTTAAGGGTAAGGTCAAGGTTAAGGTTACGGGTCTTAACCTTAACCTTCAATATAACCTAACCCTAACCTTAATAAAACCTTAAACTTAACCTTAACTTAACTATAACCTTAACCTTAACCTTACCTTTAACCTTAACCTTAACCTTAACCCAAGCTTATCCTTGACCTTAACTATAACCTAACCCTAACCCTTACCAAACCTTAACTTTACCTTAACATTAACCTTAACCTTCCCATAACCATGACCTTAACCTTAACTTTACCGTTAACCTTAACCTTATCCTTACCTAACTATAACAGTACCCTTAACCTCAACTTTCACATTAACTATAAGGTAACCCTAACCTTAACCTCAACCTTAACCCTAACCTTAACCTTAAATTTACCCTTAACCTAATATTAACCTTACCCTAAGCTCACCCTTAACCTTAACCTTAACATGAGGTTATGATTATGGTTAAGATTAAGGTTAAGGATAAGTTAAGGTTAAGGGTAAGGTAAAGGTTAAGGTTACGGTTAAGGTTAAGGTTAAGTGTTTGGTCAAGGTTAGGGTTAGGTTATAGTTAATTTCAAGGTTAAAGTTAAAGTTATAGTTAAGGGAAACGTTTAGGTTGATGTTAATGTTAAAGGTAAAGTTAAGGTTAAAGTTAAGGTTAAGGTCAAGGTTAAGGTTAATATAAGGTTAAGTGTAAGCTTAAGATAAGGTTAAGGGTAAGGGTAAGGTTAAGGGTAAGGTTAAGGGTTTGGTCAAGGTTAGGGTTAGGTTATAGTGAAGGTTATGGTTAAGTTAAGGGTAAAGTTAAGGTTAGGGTTACGTTAAGTTTAAGATTAGGTTAAGGGTAAAGTTAAGGTTAAGGTTATAGTGAAGGTCAATGTAAGATAAGGTTAATGGTAAGGTTAAGGTTACATGTTTAGTAAGGTTAATGTTAATGTTAATATTAGGTTAAGTGTAAGGTTAAGGTTAGGTTAAGGTTAAGGTTAATGGTAAGGTTAGGGTTAAGTTATAGTTTAGGTCAAGGTTAACATTAAGGGAATGGAAATGCTTAACCTTAACCTTAACTTTAACCTGTACCTTTACCCTAACCTTACCCTAACCTTAACCTAACCCTAACCTTGACCAAAATTTTAACCTTAACTTTAACCTGACTAAACACTTAACCTTAAGCTTAACCTTACCATTAACCTTCACCCTTAACGTTAACCTTAACCTTACCCCCTTAACCTTAACCATAACCTTAACCTAACTAAACCCGTACCCTTAGTCTTAACATTAACCTCACTAAACTCATAACCTTAACCTTAACCTTAATATATCCTTAACCTTAAATTTACCCTTAACCTAAACTTAACCTTAACCTTAACTTTACCCTGACCTAACCTTAAACTTAACCTAACCTTAACCTTAACTTTACCCTTCACCTTAAAATTAACCTTACCCTTAAAAATTATCTAACCTTAACCTTAACCATAACCTTAACCTTAACCTTAACCTTTACCCTAACCTTAACCTTAACCTTGACCTTAACTATAGCCTAACCCTAACATTGACCAAACCCTTAACATTAACCTTAAACTTAATCTTTCCATAACCTTAACCCTAACCTTAACCTTAACTTTACCCTTAACCTAACCTTAAATTTACCCTTAACCTTAATCTCAGACTTAACCTTGACTTTACCCTTAACCTAACGTTAAGGTTAATGTTAAGTTAGGTTAAGGTAAGGTTAAGGTTATGGTTAGGTCAAGGATAAGGTTAACGTTAACGTTAAGGATAAGTTAAGGTTAAGGATAAGATAAGGTTAAGGTTAAGGGTATGGTTAAGGTTAGGGTTAGGTCATAGTTAAGGTTAAGAGTTTGGTCAAGGTTAGGGTTAGGTTATAGTTAAGTTCAAGGTTGAGGTTACGTTAAGGTTATGGTTAAGGTTAAGGTTAAGGCTAAGGTTAAGGTTAAGCTTAGGTTAAGGTTAAGGATAAGGTTAAGGTTATGGTTATGGGAAATTTAAGGTTAATATTAAGGTTAAGTTAAGGGTAAGGTTAAGGTTAAGGTCAAGATCAAGGTTAACGTTAACCTAAAATTAACCTTAACCTTAACCTTGATCTTAAATATAACCTAACCCTAACCTTGACCAAACCCTTAACCTTAACCTAACTTAATATTTACCTTGACCTTTACCTGTACCTCAACCTTACCCCCTTATCCTTGACCTTAACCTCAGCCTCACTAAACTCGTAACCTTAACCTTAACATGACTAAACTCATAACCCTTAACCTTATCTTAATATTACCTTAACATAACTATAACCTTGACCTTAACCTTAACCTAACCATATCCTGAACCTTAACCTTAACTTTACCCTTAACTTAGCCTAACTTTATCCTTACCTTAACCTAATTTAACCTTGACCTAACCGTAAACTTAACCTTAACCATAACCTTAACGTTAACCTTGACCTTATCCTTAACCTTACCCTTAACCTTCACCCTTAACCTTAACCTAAACCTAACCTTAACCTAACCTTAACCTTAACCTTATCTTACACTTAACCTTGACCTTGACCTTAACCTTAACCTTAACTTTACCTTAACCTTAACCTCAACCTTCCCATAACCATAACCATAACCTTCACTTTACCTTTAACCTAAGCTTAACCTTAACCTAACCCTAACTTTGACGAAACCATTAACCTTAACTATAATCTAACCTTAACCTTAGCCTTCCCATAACCATAACCTTAACCTTGACCTTGACTTTACCCTTAACCTAACCTTAACCTTGACCTTCCCCTAAAATTAACCCTAATATTACCCTAACCATAACCTTAAATTTACCCTTAACCTAATATTAACCTTAACCTAACCTTAACCTTACCCTTAACCTTGACCTTAAACTTAAATTTAACTATAACCTAACCCTTTAAATTTAACTATAACGTAACCTTAACTTTGACAAGACCTTAACCTTAACCTTAACCTAACCTTAACCTTAACCTTACCCTTACCCTTAACTATAACCTTACCCTAACCTTAACCTTAAGCTTACCCTTAACCTTAACCTAACCCTAACCTAACCTTAACCTTAACTTTACCCTTAAACTTGAATTTAACCATCACCTTCCCCTAACATTAACCATAACCTTAACCTTAACATTCCCCTAATCTTAACCCTAACCTTAACTTTAACCTTAACCTTAAGGTTAAAGTTATGGGTTTAGTGAGGTTAAGGTTAAGGTTAAGTTTATGGTTATGGGAAGGTTAAGGTTAGGTTAAGGTTAAGATTAGGGTAAGGTTAAGGTTAAGGGTTTGGTCAAGGTTAGGTTAGGCTATAGTTAAGGTCAAGGTTAAGTTTAAGGTTAAGGGTAAGGTTAAGATTAAGGTTAGGTTAGGTTAAGGTAAGGTTAAGGTCACAGTTAAGGTCAAGGTTAAGATTAAGTAAAGGTTAAGGTTAAGGTTAATATTAAGGGTTTTGTCAAGGTTAGGGTTAGGTTATAGTTAAGGTCAAGTTTAAGGTTAACAGTAAGGTTATAGTTAGGTTAAGGTTAAGGTTAAGGTTAAATTTAGATTAAGGTAAGGTTAAGGTTACAGATCTATTCAGGTTAAAGTTAAGGTTAAGGTTAAGGTTATGGTTATGGTTAAGTGGGTAAGGTTAAGGTTAAGGTAAAGTTTAAAGTTATGGTTAATGCTAGGGTAAGGTTAAGGTTAAGGTTAGGTTAAGGTTAGGGTTAAGTTATAGTTAAGGTTAAGGTTAAAGTTAGGGTTAATGTTAGTTTAAGGTTAAGGGTACGATTAAGCCCTTAACCTTTCCATAACCTTAAAATTAACCTTAACCTTACCTTAACCTAACCTAAACTAGCCTTAACCTCATCCTTACCTTAACCTAACTTTAACCTTAACCTTTCCCTAACCCTACCCTAACATTACCCTTAACCTTCAGCTTATTTTTAACCTAACCTTAACCTTAATTTTACCCTTAACCTTAACCTCAACCTAACCCTAACCTCGACCTTAACCTTATCCTTAACCTTAACCTTAACCAAACCCTTAACTTTAACCTTAACCTAGCTAAACCTGTAACCTTAACCATAACCTTAATCTTAACCTAACCTTAACTTTGACTTTACCCTTAACTTAACCTTCACCTTAACCTTAACATAACCTTAACCTTACCTTAAGGTTATGTTAAGGTTAGGTAAGGGTAAAGTTAAGGTTACGGGTTTATTCAGGTTAAGGTTAAGGTTAAAGGGGTAAGGTTAAGGTTAAGGTTAAGGTTAGGTTAAGGGTAAAGTTATGGTTAAGGTGAGGGTTAAGGGTAAGGTTAAGGTCAAGGTTATGAGTTTAGTCAGGTTAAGGTTAAGGTTAGGGAAAGGTTAAGGTTAAGGGTTTGGTCAAGGTTAGGGTTAGAGTTAGGATATAGTTAAGTTTAAGGTTAGGTTAAGGTTTAGGTTAAAGTTATGGGTTTAGTCAGGTTAAGGTTAAGGTTAAGGTTAGGTTATGTTTAAGGTTAAGGTTAAGGTTAATGTGATGGTTAAGGTTAATATTAGGTTAAGGTTAAGGTTAAGGTTAGGATAAGGTTAAGGTTAAGGGTAAAGTCAAAGTTAGGGTTAAATTTAAGCTTAATGTTAAGGGTAAGGTCAAGGTTAAGGTTACGGATCTTAACCTTAACCTTCAATATAACCTAATATTAACTATAAAATAACCCTAAACTTAATAAAACCTTAACCTTAAACATAACTTAACTGTAACCTTAACCTTAACCTCACCTTTAACCTTAACCTTAACCTTAACCCAAGCTTATCCTTGACCTTAACTATAACCTGACCCTAACCTTGACCAAACCTTAACCTTAACTCTACCTTAACATTAACCTTAACCTTCCCATAACCATAACCTTAACCTTAACTTTACCCTTAACCTTAACCTTATCCTTACCTAACTATAACCTTACCCTTAACCTCAACTTTGACATTAACTATAAGGTAACCCTAACCTTAACCTTAACGTTAACCCTAACCTTAACCTTAAATTTACCCTTAACCTAATATTAACCTTACCCTAACCTTGACCCTAACCTCACCCTTAACCTTAACCTTAACCTGAGGTTATAATTATGGTTAAGGTTAAGGTTAAGGATAAGTTAAGGTTAAGGGTAAGGTTAAGGTTAAGGTTACAGTTAAGGTTAAGGTTAAGCGTTTGGTCAATGTTAAGGTTAGGTTATAGTTAAGGTCAAGGTTAAAGTTAAAGTTATAGTTAAGGGAAATGGTTAGGTTGATGTTAACGTTAAAGGTGAAGTTAAGGTTAAGGTTAAGGTTAAGGTCAAGGTCAAGGTTAAGGTTAATTAAAGGTTAATATAAGGTTAACTGTAAGCTTAAGATAAGGTTAAGGGTAAGGGTAAGGTTAAGGGTAAGGTTAAGGGTTTGGTCAAGGTTAGGGTTAGGTTATAGTGAAGGTTAAGGTTAAGTTAAGGGTAAAGTCAAGGTTAGGGTTACGTTAAGGTTAAGATTAGGTTAAAGGTAAAGTTAAGGTGAAGGTTTGGTTAAGGTTAAGGTTATAATGAAGGTCAATGTAAGATAAGGTTAAGGGTAAGGTAAGGTTACATGTTTAGTAAGGTTAAGGTTAAGGTTAATATTAGGTTAAGGGTAAGGTTAAGGTTAAGGGTAAGGTTAGGGTTAGGTTATAGTTAAGGTCAAGGTTAACATTAATGGAAAGGAAACCATTAACCTTAACCTTAACCTTAAGTTGTACCTTTACCCTAACCTTACCCTAACCTTAACCTTAACTATAAGCTAACCCTAACCTTGACCAAAATTTTAACCTTAAATTTAACCTAACTAAACCCGTAGCCTTAAGCTTAACCTTACCATTAACTTTCACCCTTAACCTTAACCTTAACCTTACCCCCTTAACCTTAACCATAACCTTAACCTAACTAAACTCGTAGCCTTAGTCTTAACATTAACCTCACTAAACTCGTAACCTTAACCTTAACCTTAATTTATCCTTAACCTTAACTTTACCCTTAACCTAAACTTAACCTTAACCTTAACCTTACCCTTACCTAACCTTAACCTTAACCTAACCTTAACCTTAACCTAACCTTAACCTTAACTTTACCCTTCACCTTAAAATTAATCTTAACCATAAAAATTCTCTAACCTTAACCATAACCTTAAACTTAACCTTAACCTTTACCCTAACCTTAACCTTAACCTGGACCTTAACTAACCTAACCCTAACATTGACCAAACCCTTAACATTAACCTTAAACTTAATCTTACCATAACCTTAACCCTAACTTTAACCTTAACTTTACCCTTAACCTGACCTTAAATTTACCCTTAACCTTAACCTCAGTCTTAACCTTGACTTTACCCTTAACCTAACGTTAAGGTTAATGTTAAGTTAGGTTAAGGTAAGGTTAAGGTTATGGTTAGGTCAAGGATAAGGTTAAATTTAACGTTAAGCATAAGTTAAGGTTAAGGGTAAGATAAGGTTAAGGTTTAGGGTATGGTTAAGGTTAGGGTTAGGTTATAGTTAAGGTTAAGAGTTTGGTCAAGGTTAGGGTTAGGTTATAGTTAAGGTCAAATTTGAGGTTAGGTTAAGGTTACGGTTAAGGTTAAGGTTATGGTTAAGGTTAAGGTTAAGCTTAGGTTAAGGTTAAGGATAAGGTTAAGGTTATGGTTATGGGAAATTTAAGGTTAATATTAAGGTTAGGTAAAGGTTAAGGTCAAGATCAAGATTAACCTTAACCTTAACCTTAAACTTGATCTTAACTATAACCTAACCCTAACCTTGACCAAACCCTTAACCTTAACCTAACATAATATTTACCTTTACCTTTACCTTTACCTTAACCTTACCCCCTTAACCTTGACCTTAACCTCAACCTCACTAAACTCGTAACCTTAACCTTAACCTTAACATGACTAAACCTGTAACCCTTATACTTATCTTAATCTTACCTTAACATAACTATAACCTTGACCTTAACCTTAACCTAACCTTAACCTTAACCTTAACCTTAACTTTACCCTTAACCTAACCTTAACTTTAACTTTAACTATAACCTAACCTAACCTTATCCTTACCTTAACCTAATTTAACCTTGACCTAACAGTAAAATTAACCTTAACCATAACCTAAACCTTAACCTTGACCTTATCCTTAACCTTACCCTTAACCTTCACCCTTAAACTTAACCTAAACCTAACCTTAACCTTAACCTTATCTTACACTTAACCTTGACCTTGACCTTAACCTTAACCTTCCCATAACCATAACCATAACCTTGACTTTACCCTTAACCTAAGCTTAACCTTAACCTTAACCTAACCCTAGCCTTGACCAAACCCTTAATCTTAAATATAACCTAACCTTAACCTTAGCCTTCCCATAACCATAACCTTAACCTTGACCTTGACTTTACCCTTAACCTAACATTAACCTTGACCTTCCCCTAACCTTAACCCTAATCTTACCCTAACCATAACCTTATCTTTACCCTTAACCTAATATTAACCTTAACCTAACCTTAACCTTACCCTTAACCTTGACCTGAAACTTAAATTTAACTATAACCTAACCATTTAAATTTAGCTATAACCTAACCCTAACCTTGACAAGACCTTAACCTTCACCTTAACCTAACCTTAACCTTACCCTTAACCTTAACCTTATCTTAACCTTACCCTAACCTTAACCCTAAGCTTACCCTTAACCTTAACCTAACCCTAACCTAACCTTAACCTTAACTTTACCCTTAAACTTGAATCTAACCTTCACCTTCCCCTAAAATTAATCCTAACCTTAACCTTAACCTTCCCCTAATCTTAACCCTAACCTTAACTTTAACCTTAACCTTAAGGTTAAGGTTATGGGTTTAGTGAGGTTAAGGTTAAGTTTAAGTTTATGGTTATGGGAAGGTTAAGGTTAGGTTAAGGTTAAGATTAGGGTAAGGTTAAGGTTAAGGGTTTGGTCAAGGTTAGGGTTAGGCTATAGTTAAGGTCAAGGTTAAGTTTAACGTTAAGGGTAAGGTTAAGATTAAGGTTAGGTTAGGTTAAGGTAAGGTTAAGGTCACAGTTAAGGTCAAGGTTAAGATTAAGTAAAGGTTAAGGTTTAGGTTAATATTAAGGGTTTTGTCAAGGTTAGGGTTAGGTTATAGTGAAGGTCAAGTTTAAGGTTAACGGTAAGGTTATAGTTAGGTTAAGGTTAAGGTTAAGGTTAAATTTAGATTAAGGTAAGGTTAAGGTTACAGATTTATTTAGGTTAAGGTTAAGGTTAAGGTTATGGTTAAGGGGGTAAGGTTAAGGTTAAGGTAAAGTTTAAAGTTATGGTTAATGCTAGGGTAAGGTTAAGGTTAGGGTTAAGTTATAGTTAAGGTTAAGGTTAAAATTAGGGTTAATGTTAGGTTAAGGGTAATATTAAACCCTTAACCTTTCCATAACCTTAAAATTAACCTTAACCTTACCTTAACCTAACCTAACCTAAGCTTAACATCATCCTTACCTTAACCTAACTTTAACCTTAACCTTCCCCTAACCTTACCCTAACATTACCCTTAACCTTCAGCTTATTTTTAACCTAACTTTAACCTTAACTTTACCCTTAACCTAACCTTAACCTTCACCTCAACCTAACCCTAACCTTGACCTTAACCTTATCCTTAACCTTAACCTTAACCAAACCCTTAACCTTAACCTTAACCTGACTAAACCCGTAACCTTAACCATAACCTTAACCTTAACCTAACCTTAACTTTGACTTTACACTTAACTTAACGTTAACCTTAACCTTAACATAACCTTATCCTTACCTTAAGGTTAGGTTAAGGTTAAGTTTAAGGTTAGGTAAGGGTAATTTTACGGGTTTAGTCAGGTTAAGGTTAAGGTTAAGGTTAGGTTAAGGGTAAAGTCATGGTTAAGGTGAAGGTTAAGGGTAAGGTTAAGGTCAAGGTTACGGGTTTAGTCAGGTCAAGGTTAAGGTTAAGGTTAAGGGTTTGGTCAAGTTTAGGGTTAGGTTATAGCTAAGGTTAAGGTTAGGGTCAAGGTTATAGTGAAGGTTGAGGTTAAGACTCGTAACCTTAACCTTAACCTTAACCTTAAATTTAACTATAACTTAACCTTAACCTTTACCTTAACTATAACCTTAAACTTAACCTTCACTTTAACCTTAAATTTACCCTTAACCTTAACCTTAACCTTACCCCCTTAACCTTAACCTTAACCTGACTAAACCCGTAACCTTAACCTTAACTTTACTGTTAACCTAAGCTTAACCTTAAATATAACCTAACCCTAACCTTAAATTTAACCTTAAACTTATCTTAACTTTAACCTTCACTATGACCTAACCTTAACCTTGACCTTAACTATAACCTAACCCTAACCTTGACTAAACCCTTAACCTTAACCTTAACATGACTAAACCCGTAACGCCTAACCCTAACCTTGACCAAACCCTTAACCTTAACCTTAATTTTACCCTTAACATAATCTTAACCTTAACCTAACCTTAACCTTGACTTTACCCTTAACCTAACCTTAACCTTGACCTTAACTATAGCCTAACCCTAACCTTGACCAAACCTTAACCTTAACCTTAACCTTCCCATTACCATAAGCTTAACCTTACACTTACCTAACCTTCACCTTAACCTAACCTTAACCTTAACTTTACCCTTAACCTAACCTTAACCTTGAACTTAACTATAACTTAACCCTAACCTTGAACAAACCCTTAAGGTTAGGGGTAGGTTATAATTAAGTTCAAGGCTAATTTTAGGTTATAATTAAGTTCAAGGTTAAGTTTAGGCTATAGTGAAGGTTAACGTTAAGATAAGATTAAGGTTCGGGTCAAGGTTGAGGTTAAGGTTAGGGTAAAGGTTAAGGTTAAGGTTAAGGTTAAGGTTAGGTTATAGTAAAGGTTAAGGTTAAGACTTGTAACCCTAACTTTAACCTTAACCTTTAGTTTACCCTTAACCTAACCCTAACCTTAACCTTAATCTTAACCTTATCTTCACCTTAACCTAACCTTAACCTTAACCTTAACCTAACTGTAACCTTTCCATTAACCTTAACATTGACCTTAACTATAACCTAACCCTAACCTTACCAAACTGTTAACATTAACCTTAACATTAACCTTGACCTTAACCTTAACCTTAACGTTACCCTTAACCTTAAGATTAACCTAAACGTAAACCTTAACCTTAACCTAGCCTTAACCTTAAACTTACCGTAACCTTACCCTAACCTTAACCTTAACTTTACCCTTAACCTAACCTTAACCTTAACCTAACCTTAACCTTATCTTAACCTTAACTATAACCTAACCCTAACCTTGACAAAACCTTAACATTAACCTTAACTTTACCCTTAACCTAGCCTCAACCTTAACCATAACCTTGACTTCACCCTTAACTTAAGCTTAACCTTCACTATAACCTAACCCTAACCTTGACCAAACCCTTAACCTTAACCTTAGCATTACCCATAACCTTGACCTTAACCTTAACTTTAACTATAACCTAACCCTAACCTTGACCAAACCCTTAACCTTAACCTTAACCTTAACCTAACCTTAACCTTGACCTTAACTATAACCTAACCCTAACCTTGACCAAACCCTTAACCTTAACCTTAACTTGACTAACCTTAACCTGACTAAATCCTTAATGTTAGGGTAAAGTTAAAGTTAAGTTTAAGGTCAATGTCAAGGTTAAGGTTAAGTTAGGATAAGGTAAGGTTATAGTTAGGTTAAGGTTAAGGTTAAAGGGGTAAGCCTTAACCTTAACCTGAACAAACCCTTTGTTAGTGTGAATCTTAATTCCAAGCGTACGAAAAAATACCACTTTAGCTGTGCATAAAAAATAACCCTAACAACAAAGATGGCTACCAATATCTTCAGATCTGTAGTTAAGTGATCAAGATAAATGCTGCAAAAATATAGATCTATGCATTAGAAGACATTAAGCAGTAGAAAAAACAAGATTTACTCCATGAATCCAATAGACAAGACAAGAATATGTTGAATGAATTTTGTATTAATGGCACCCGGGAGGAAAACACAGGAGGATGTTCCTAGTTCTCCTCAATGGGATGGGTTGTTGTAAGTCCTCAGCACTTCAGATCTACAATTCCTCTCTCTTGATGGTGTAGAAAACCCAAACAAAAATGGTAGAAAAATATTACTATGATGGTGGATCAATAGTAAGACCAAAAGTATAGATCCAAAGTGATCTTTAGGCAACAAAAGGTGGTAAATGAATGGAAAAACCCTTCTATTTATAACAAAATATTGAGTTAGTCTAGATATTGGTGCATAATTAAAATATTATTAACCAAATCAAGATCCAACTTTTATGGAATATTTTATTATATTTGTTGGAGGGAAAAGGAATTTGACTTGGGTCAAATCCTTTATTTGTAAATAATAAATAAATAAATGATTTATTTATCATTTTAAGGATGTGGTTGAGTAATAATCAAATAAATAATGATTTATTTAATTATTTAAGTGTGATTTAGTCATATTTAACAAAGAATATTATTTAAATAAGGTTTAAATAATTATTCTTAGAAAATAATAAGATAAATAATGATTTATCTAATTAATTTCCTTGTTTTGGGTTAAATATAACTAGGAATATTAATTAAACTATTGTTTAACTAATTATTCCTTGAGGAAAATAAAAAAAATGTAGATTTATTTAATATTTCCTCATGGGGTTTCCTGTTTAGACCATAAACAACTTAATAAAGATGGTTTACTAAGTTATTTTCATAGTGAAAGCAATTTTACTTAGGGTAAAATTGGTCTTACATGGTGTACTTGGGTCCATCTAATGATAATAGGTTAGATGACCAAATAAAAGTTTAATAGATTGTCCCCCAGTGTGCGAGAGTTAGGATATAATCGTATGACCGCAGTACGTTGTAAGACCTCAATCATTAGACACCGAAGGGGAAGTCAAAGAGAGAGAAGTATAAGATTGACCAAAGTGTTGAAAGGACTAGATCCTGAGGAGGTGAGACTTACAGGTGTGACAAGTTTCTATTATGAGTGAGTACATGTGCTATAGGTGGAGGGGGAGGCATACCTATGCCCGCCAAGGAAAAGTAAAAAGAATAAGGCATCCAGTAAATAAAATACTGAAAAATATAATACATGTTGGCATAAAAATAAGCCAAATAAACAACATGATAATGAATCCCACATACATATTTTGCCTGGGATAACAGCCAGGACTTCTACAATAATATCTAAGTACATGAGATATAAATACAACCGAGATTCCCCTGTAAACAAGAAAGGGCTCTGAAAATCTGACTGATATATGCAATAAAAAAGGTGCTGCAAGTGATTGAAGCCGAAATCATCAAATCTATGGAGTTGCATCGAAGGTTGAAAGGAAGAGGTCACCCGGACATGTGGGGGGCTACCTGTAGGGCCACCCCCTCATGAGGGTTGAGACATCTCACACACACCCGGGAATCACTGATATCAGTTGCTGCATCACTGGACCATCAAGTATACAGATCTCAATCATGCTGAAAAGGTGCTGGAGCTGAGAAACAATCAATTCAAAGGGAAATAAGGAGTCCCTTTGCCTGATCAGAGGCACCGAACAAGAGTGGAATCTAGAACCAAGGTACACCGCCCTCTAGACCTGTCTTCTGGAATGAATGAGCTGATGTCAACAGAAGGAGGTCTGCCATAGGTGAGGAAATAAGGGTTCCTAAACTAAGGCATGAGAGAAAATAGTAGAGTGACTAACAGACTGACACCATGGATGATGATGAAATGGGGGATACTGAGTAGCAGACAGATGACTTCCTAAACTAAGGCATGAGAGAAAATAGTAGAGTGATTGACAGACTGACACCAGGGATGATGATGAAATGGGGGATACTGAGTAGCGGACAGATGACTTCCTTTGTTTAGAGCATAAAGGGCATGGATGACCTGGCAGCAACTGACACAAAATCAAGAGGGATAGGGTACAATGGGACTGAATGCCATATTGTGTGACACGAGAGAGGAATCAAGCAATGAAGGATGGAGGACTATAATGAGATACAAAGGGACTCTGGATAGACTCCATGAATGCACTGATGGCTCAACTCAGATGCTCTAAACAAAGGCGACTCAATGGTGTTGCCACAAAGGAAAAAGGTCCAATAGAGACCATCAAAACACGAGAACATAATGGTTACTCACAACGAAGATCGATACAAGCATGGATAAGTATGAAGGAAAAGGTGTGCCCCATGGTACAAGTGTGGCAGGTGAAGAAATTTGATTGTGAGGAGTGGTAAAGTGACCATTCTTGGACAAAATGTATCCTGATGAAGTAAAAAATCATGAAAAACTAACAGATACCCATTTGAGGGCTCGGTGAGAGCTTTCCAATGGTACAGACAGTTTGGCAAACGGGGCTATGGCTTGGCCGAAGCAGGCGAAAGAAAAATCAGTGGTTTCTCTTTTAATAAGGCATTTTCCTGCCAAATACTGACAAATATGATGGTTTTGTGTAGATACGGAAGAATTACAGATCAACTGCAGAGAGAGAGACCTGGGCGCATTACGATCGAAGATTCGGGAGGATCAAGGTGTCCATAGTGGATTGGTCGGATTTGGGGTTCTAAAGTTTGTGGAGAACCCTTTGATGAGAGTTGAAAAGCCCTTATTGGCCTGGATTTTCAGATATTGGGATCTGGACCATGAGGTCTTTATAGTGCAGGGGTATCGGATCGAGTTGACGGTCCAGGATATATATTTCCTGACTGGTCTCCCACCACTTGGTATGGTAGGGAATACTCAGCCAGTATTACTGTGAGGACAGAATATCATAGAGTTTGTAGAGTGCCATTTTTGACCAAGTCTCCAAGTCAATGGGACTCTTACACCCATCGAGGAATTGGAGAGGTTAGATACCCATGTTGTGGATCCAGGGAAACCAGGCACTCCACCACATCACCGGAGGGAAAATGATGCTTGTGGAGATTTTTTTGAGTGGGACCTACTATGGGTGGGCCTAGATCATGTTGTCATCATTGAAACGATAGTTGTCACTATGCAAGTGGCAAGTGAACCATGACTATGCATATGGTACAGTTTTGTGCTCGTTCTTCTTTGAGAAGATCCTGACACTTCGACTTCGCATATAGCTCCAAGATGGTGGCCCGAGATAGCCTAGGATGCGTCGATGGGACCGACTACTGTGCAGAGGAGGAGGTGGGGTAGTTGGACAGGTGTTTCGACATGAATTCTTTGTTCATTGGGATCATATGCCGCTGTATATAGACAACTATCTCTATAGTGGGATGAGTTATTGTGGGGACCTGGATTTTCCACTACCGCCTGGTCGAATATGGGGGTTCGATGGTAAGTGACAAATTGCTAATATTTTATGTGCATGTAAATTTATAGTATATTGTATGTGGCACTGATTCTTTCACTTTTGGTATGCAGATATAGCACCGGTAAAACCAGGCGGGTATATGGGACGACTTTCAGTATCAGGGACCGCAGGACCTAGTGGACAGAGGGCACAACAAAATGAGGATGCAGTAGCCCTCTTGGAGGAAATCCGTCATATACGTGAGAGCCTTCTGATCGGTGTTTCAGAGCATGACTGGCAATACTTATATGACCATTACATAAAGTGATGTATTGGTCTACCCTCTGAGTGGTGAGGGGTCATGCAACTCATGGCGATGGTCAGATAGGGTATGCGTGATCTACGAGATGCAGGAGTAGAGCCACTAGCTCAGGATCCTCCAAATAGTGATTAGTGTGTAGGGGCAGATGGTGCCCCTAGTTTTGAGTTTTGTAGCATGCTATGGGCATGTCATATGTATCAGAGTGGATGGAATCTAAAACATTTTATACGACACATATTATGGATATGCATCGTTTTGATATTTTTATGTTATTGTCTTGTGTTAAATGTGTGTGCTAAATGCCAATCTAGAATATGGTTTTCAATGCTATCTACATAGTGATTTTTTTCTCTAGGTACATGACTAAATGTAATGATTTCAAATTCACGCATCAAAAGCTTCACTCGTAAATATCTTCTGAAAATGATAGGATTATGCACATGATAGACACCATTCAATTGCATGACAAGAAGCAGGAAATCTAAATGAACATGGAGGTGGAGGATGTGATGCGAAAAGGCATTGACTAATAAACCTCGCACTGCATCATATTCAGCCTGATTATTGGTAGCAGTACCAATGCATACACCATTCGAGAGAACAAGCGAATGCAAGGGGGTAAAAATGGCCCAACCTGTCGAGGCTAGATTCCGAGAATAGTGACTTGTGCCATCAAAAAAACCAATATAAGGTGTGGATGGTAGGTCCATCTGAAAGGTGCCACAAGATAATAAATGGGAGGATGATGAACAATGCTGGAAACCTAAGCTCAAAGTAGAAATCGAACACACTCTACGGGAGGGAGTGATCTGGGTAGGATGTCTACTACTCACACGTCGACAGTGAGGTGGAGTGTGAGAGCTATCGGAGGTGTAGCTTGTACTCAGGCCTTAAAAGTCACCATAGGTATGGATGGTGCCATCCCATTTATGGGCAGGAGAGATGAAGTTAAGCGTGGACATGGCTTCCATGATGTCATCATCACAATAGAAGATGGAGTGACTAGAGGAAGGGAGACCACATGAGACGGCGAAGCTACCTGACTCATCATCATGAGATGAAAGGTTAACATGCGCATTGTCATGGGGGATGACATAAGTACAAGTAGATAAAGGATCTACTGATGTTGAGCCCAGGGTGATCGCTGAAGGGAGGTCAGACGAAACAACGAGGGAAGATTCAGAGGGAGCTTTTGCCGAGGGTCTCATGGATGATGATAGGTAGAGGATGGTGGCTGCAGGATCCATCATCTCGACATCAGAAGGGGGAATGTAAATAGGAGTGGGTAAATCCTCTATCTGGCCTGTAGCATACTGCGCAAGTACGAGAGAGGTAGACTGGATCTATTCAATCTCGTACTCCCGAACTACCTCTAAAGAGGCATGGTAATGCGTAAGGTGGGGACAATGGTAGGAATAATGGCCATGGAGATCACACAAAGCACAAGGTTGGTTGGTGTGAATAGTTTTAGGATTCTTGGCTACATTCGAGGAAGAAACAAAGGCTTCAGGGGCCGTAGACTTAGGGAACACAAATTTAACCATGGGCTTGATACAAGGCAGTTCAGGATAGTTATGGGTGGCATGGCCGATGAAATCACACAAAGTACAGGGCTTTGTAGGTGGGGGAGGTGCAAGGTCAGTCGGGGCAGCCTTGTCCTTGGAGGCCCTCTTGCGAGCTTTGCCCTTCTTACCTGAAGAGGCCGCAATAGGAGGAGGTTCCTGTTGAGGTGGTTGAGGCACTGTTGTAATGGGAGAAGTCATGCGGACCGGTTGAACCGGGGTCAAAGCAAGATAACGTTTGGGTTGACCTAGCGGGGTAGCAGCTGGAGGATCAAGGTACCAGACGAGAATCCCAAGGGTCAAGTTAGGAAGATAGAGGGTGGCCATGACAGGTGCCATATAAAATCCTGGTGGGGGAGCTAGGAACAATATCTGACCGGAGGGGTAATGGCCAGGTGGGATGACTCCTAAATGGTTAAGGCTTGGAGGAACCATTCAAGGAAGGTAGAGAGGATCATGGATACCAGCTGAAGGGCCAAGAGGAGGAGGTCTAGAAGGCTAAATCAAAGGGCTAGGAGTAGGCTACTGAGGGTGAGGAGGCTGCTGACTAGCCAAGGCAGGCAGCTTGAGAGCAGCCCAAGATGATTGCATCATGCAAAAATTTGATGAGCTAGGATCAGAGACAGGAGGAGGAAGACTAGGGAATGTACCAAGCAACGAGTAATATTTTTAGACTAAGGGTGAGACACTGGTCTAAGGATTGACGGTTTTCTTGTTTGCCATTGAAGAGATAGTGGACTTAGGGGAGGTTTGAGACTTCGGTTCGTAATATGTCAACTGGTCAATGGTGACTATATTTTCATTATGATGGAATGACATATTGCATAAGTGTAGCTATGACCCAATAGAATGTTGTAATCTAAGGGGGCATCTATAACTTCTACATCAATGCAAACAGTCTTGCCCGCAAGAGTAATAGGACAATTGCAGAATAAGCCTATGGGTTGGGAGGTGTGGCCATCCCACACTCGGAGAGTGATCATGGAAGGAGCCAACTCACGTGACCCGATTTACTTCCAAATCAAAATGGACATCACATAAGTGGATGCCCCCTCATCAATAATGAACCAGGAAACATTAGTGTTCCGGATCTTGACTGGGATTTGGAAGGCGACAGAAGCAGGGAGAGGAGGATGTTCTGACCGGTCAACATCAAAGACAATCAATCGATCGTCGGAAGTATCTACAGTGCCCATGGTAGATAATAGAGCTTTTTTTTGTGAAGGGCGCGACTGGAGGAGTTCAATCATTGAAATGGCAGCAGGGGATTGTGCCAAATCATCTACTATGCTATATGAATGGGTAGCTTTACTAGAAGCAGCATTTCGGTGAAGTGGTCCCTTAGGGATCTTGGTATGAACCTTCACCTTAGGTTGAGGGATCTGCAAGGGACCAGTAGGTGTCAAAAGAGGCTCTGTAGAGACCGAAGGAGGCAACTCAGGGACAGACATGGCAGGAGGCTTGTTTTACTAACGGGACCGAGTCTGAAGATTTATGTCTATGGTTACAGGTTGATCAGATTTCATCATGAGAATTTGGTAATCGGAGGTACCAGATGGAAGAGTTTGACTGGCCACCTTACCTTCAGGTGGTTGGGTAGCCACAAATCCTTGCTGAGGGAAAGGATCGGTAAGCACAGTTAGTTGACTAGGTGCAGCACGGATGGAAGGGGAGGTTTGTTGTCCTTGAAATGTTGCTTGATACTCCCACAATTGCCACATATATGGTAAAAGAGGATAATCATGTGTGTAATGACCATAAACACCACAACAAGAACAAGGTTTGTTCATGCGAACAGGCATGTTCTTCTTGGGCTGGGTGCCCTGTTGCTGGTTAGTATTGTTAGGAGCATTATTTTGAGGATTAGGTCCAGGATTACCAGGAGCAGGCTGATTTTGAGTGCCTTTCCTCTTCTTTTTGGAGGGAGGAAGATTAGTCGCGCCCTACTGTGCATATACCTGCCCCTGAGGAGGTGGTGGCTATTTTTTCAGGGGTTGAGAACACAACGGAGGAATCAATGCTAATGATGGAGGAGTTGGAGCACCAGGCTGTGGATACAGATAATAAGGAGGTTGGGTAACAGTGTGGTAAATAGGAGGTTGGGAAAAAAGAGGAGGCATGATGTATCCTGGATACGTGCTACTGGGAGGGGGAAAAGTGCAGGAGGTGTTGGCCCTAGCCTAAGGAAATCCATAGCCCATGGGAGGTTGAGCGTACGAATTAGAGACAACTCCAAAGATACCGTTGGTGGTGTGAGATGCCCCCGGTGGATTAGCACCACTGGGTCTAGGAAGCTCAGGTAGAACAGTATAAACATAACCCGACTGAGCGTAGATCAGGTCATATTTTAACTCAATTTGGAGAGTGGCTTCTTCAGTTTGAGGAAAGTGTGATGCAACATCTTTTCTGATAGGTGGTAAAAGATATCTAAGGAACTAGTCCATGTAGACACAGTATTTGAAGGTAGAAGCTCGACATAGGCTCTTTCTTTTCTGCCATTCCTAAACATGGTCGAAAATTCGGGTCGCAAACGATTTATGGAAAGAAGTCAAGAGTTCAGTACTAGTGTCATAACGAAGGGGAAGTTGGAAGTAAGACAGAAAAGCCCGGGAAATAGTCACAAAGGTGGTATGAGAGGAAGAGGCCTGATCAACATACCACTTAGAAGCTTCACTTGTAAGTGTACATTGGAACAACTGAAGATGGACAGAGTCATTGGTAATGGAGTTAGACGAACACCACATGTGGAAAGATTGAACATGATTTTTAGGATCTTCTCCAACATGATTTGTAGGAGCTTCGTTGGCATAGCAGGCCAATTAGCATCATGGTATATAGGGTCATTTATCAACTGGTCAAAATCGGGGAGGCTCAGGCCTGTCATGAAGGGGAGCAAGGGCGCAGCCAGGGTAGTGTCTATTGAGGTCCCACTAGTGGTATTACCAGCATGAGGGTCGGGGTTACCACCAGCATTAGGTCCTGCACCAGATATGGTGAAGGTGACAGGGGGAGAACCGAAGGCAGAACAAGAAGGAGAACCCAAAGGACCGAAAGAAGAGTCGGTGTGTGGACTCGGTGGAGGACTAACTCAAACACTACGCGAAGGAGTAAGTCTTCCTACCAGAAACTGAGGATGAAGGCCAAGAAGTCTCCCGGATAAACGCCTTGGTGGCGCAATGATGATGACACAAACATGAAACAAAGGGAAAAGAGACTGACAAGGGCTGGCAAGTGTAGGATCAACTAATTACAATGTCGAAACAAGGGCAGAGAGGTGTAGGATCAATTGATTTCAATGTTTTAGAGTCTTTGCTTGGTGGTTTTAACCAAGCCCTTTTCGCTTAGGGTGTGTTTGTGAAGTGTGTAAATTTTAATTTTTAAACTGAGATGTTTGTAGAGAAAAATAAAAAGTGTGTTGTATAGCTGTAAACAAACCTACAAATGACAGTATATAAGCCTGCAAAAATAGAAAATAAACAACTAATAATGCAATAATCTAAACCCAAGGAGGCGGGCCTCTCAAAAACTAGTCTATAGGTGAGTAAAAAACTAATCAAAACACACAAAAAAATCTAATAGATATAAGTTGAAGAGGGACAAGGATCTAAAGGACAAAATCTGCTGGAAAGCGGTGCAGAAAACAACAACAAATCAGAGGAAAAATTGTTGTAAAAAGAGGTGGCGAAAGGCTATCTCCAGGAGGGAAATGGAGTGAAACCTAGAGGAAAACCAAAACAAAGATAAATGAGGTGATATGGATGGATAAAAAGCCGATCTGAAGTGGATCTGAAGGTGAGGTATCAAATCTGAAAAATGGCTGAAGACTCTAAAATTTCAGATAACCTACAACAACAAAAAATCTTCCACAAGAAGTTGAGGGTACTGAAGCCCTAGTGGGCTAGGTTCCCACTTAGTTGAGAAAAATAGAAAAAATATAGGTCCAAAACGAGTGGAGATGGAGGTCAGACAACCTTGAACAGAGGCTCAGACAAACCCACAAAACTTTCAGAAAAAATCACGCAAAATGTCCAAGTCATAGTTTTTGACTTGTTTTCAGTAGAGGCCATAGTTTTTGGGGCTGAAAGGTGTGTCCTGAGTGTCCAGGTTGTAATTTTTGGGTCAAAAGAGTGACCTTCACTTCCAACACTCTCGTAAGTAGATTTCAGAAAAAATTGTCATCTCAGCTGCGACTGATGTCTGTCACCTACACAATAGGTCCGAAAACACACAGAAGTTATAATTTTTATCATTTTGGGGTTTTATAGGTTAAAAAGAACATCAAGAAAAGAAAAAAAAAATTATGAAGAGAAATCTTAGGGTTTGAAGCAGCTGGATATGCAAGGATCAGAAAAACGACAAAGGTTGTCATTGTAAACCTGTGTGGAGTCGCCAGTTGTTAGTACGAATCTTAATTCCAAGAGTACGAAAAAAGACCACTTTAGATGTGCATAAAAAACATCCCTAATAGAAAATATGGCTACCAATATCCTCAGATATGTAGTTAGGTGATCAAGATAAATTCTGCAAAAATCTAGATCTATGCATTAGAAGACATTAAGCAGTAGAAAAAACAAGATTTACTCCATGCATCTAATAGACTAGACAAGAATATGTTGAATGAATTTTGTATTAATGGCACATGGGAGGAAAAAACAGGAGGGTGTTCCCAGTTCTCCTCAATGGGATGGGTTCTTGTAAGTCCTCAGCACTTTAGATCTATAATTCCTCTCTCTTGATGGTGTAGAAAACCTAGAGAAAAATGGTAGCAAAATATGACTATGATGGCGGATCAATAGTCAGACCAAAAGTATAGATCCAAAGTGACCTTTAGGCAACAAAAGGTGGTAAATGAATGGGAAAACCCTTCTATTTATAACAAAATATTGAGTTAGTCTAGATATTGGTGCATAGTTAAAATATTATTAACCAAATCAAGATCCAACTTTTATGCAATATTTTATTATATTTGTTGGAGGGAAAAGGAATTTGTCTTGGGTCAAATCCCTTTATTTGTAAATAATAAATAAATAAATGATTTATTTATCATTTTAAGGATGTGGTTGAGTAATAATCAAATAAATAATGATTTATTTAATTATTAAAGGGTGATTTAGTCATATTTAACAAAGAATATTATTTAAATAAGGTTTAAATAATTATTCTTAGAAAATAATAAGATAAATAATGATTTATCTAATTAATTTCCTTGTTTTGGGTTAAATATAACCAGGAATATTAATTAGATTGTTGTTTAACTAATTATTCCTTTAGGAAAATCAAACAAATGTAGATTTATTTAATATTTCCTCATGGGGTTTCCTGTTTAGACCATAAACAACTTAATAAAGGTGGTTTACTAAGTTATTTTCATAGTGAAAGCAATTTTACTTAGGGTAAAATTGGTCTTACATGGTGTACTTGGGTCCATCTAGTGATAATAGGTTAAGTTAAGGCTAAAGTTAAGGTTAAGGTTAGGTTAAGGGTAAAGTTAAGGTTAAGGTTAGGGTTAAGGTTAGGGGAAGGTTAAGGTTAAGGTTAAGGTTATGGCTAAGGTTAGGTAAAGGTGAAGGTTAAGGGTAAGGTTAAGGCAAGGTCAAGGTTAAGGTCAAGGTAAAGGTTAAGGTTAAGTTAGGTTAAGGTTAAGGTTAAGGTTATTGTTATGGGAAGGTTAAGGTTAAGGTTAAGGTTAAGTTAAGTTTAAGGGTAAGGGTTTGGTCAAGGTTAGGGTTAGGTTATAGTTAAGTTCAGGTTAAGGATAAGGTTAAGGTTAGGTTAATGTTAAGGTTAGTTTAAGGATAAAGATAAGGTTATGGTTAAGGTTATATTTAGAGTTAGGTTATAGTTAAGGTTAAGGTTAAGGTGAAGGTGACTGTTAAGGGTATGGTTAAGGTTAAGGTTACGTTAAGGTTAAGTTTAGGTTAAGGTTAAGATTAAGGGTTTGGGATGGTTAAAGTTCATGTTAAGGTCAAGGTAAAGGTAAGGTTAAGGGTAAAATTTAGGTTAACCTTGACCTTGACCTTAACCTTAACCTTAACCTTAACCTTAACCTAACCTTAACCTTAACTTTAACCTTAACCTTAACCTTGACCTTAACCTTACCTTTACCTTAACCTTAACCTAACCTTAACATTCCCATAACCTTAACCTTGACCTTAACTATAACCTAATGTTAACCTTGACCAAACCCTTACCAATAACCTTAACCTGAACCTAACCTTAACCTTAACCGTAACATAACCTTAACCTTAACCTTAACCTTTAGGTTAAAGTTATGGGTAAGGTAAGGGTTAAGGTTAGGGTTATGTTTGTTAGTCATCAGTATTTTTTACTTGTTGGTGATGACTAGTTGTAACAGCCAAGTTTTCCAACATCCAATCTAAAAATTTGTCAAATTTGCCAGCTGGGAAAACACCCATAAAGCTTTTTCGCCCTCCTACCTTTCATTCCGCCCATGATGAGATGAAGCCTCATTATCAAATCCTACCTAGCCTCAGCCACACTAGTCTGCCCATCAGCTCTAAAAGAGACAATCCAAATCTATTCAGACAGTCTCCCCTAAGTTAAGAAGTGGCACTTTAAGGCATTTCTCCCTTGGCAAACTATCAAAGAGCCAAAAACCTCCATCTTTTATGGACCAATCATAACAGACCTTCCCATTCTACAAATAAAGTTGGTTACAGCCCTAGGTCGCGCCACTAATACACCCTTAAGTCTCAACAATACATAGACCAGAAGTCAAGATGATTTTAGGTGTTTTTATAGTGTTTGATGGATCTTTCAAGGATAGAAACATATCAGCATCTCAGAAGACAATTTTTGGCTCCACATGAGAAGACAGTTTCTTCTCGATGTGATCTTGAGCCTGGGATGCAGCTACAAAGAAAAGAGTTTTTCATCAAGCTCTCACGATCACATTCAAAGCCTAAAAGGATAGTGAAAGAAAAAATAACACTATCACAGGGCTGATGATACAACATGACTGAGAAACCTCCTTCATCTATAAATATAGGGTTTGAAGACTGAATAACCTCCTTCATCTACAAGCAAAGGGTTGAAAGCGCCTCCTTCATCTATAAGAAGAGGGTTTGAAGACTGAAGAACCTCCTTCATCTATAAGAAGAGGGTTGAAAGCACCTCCTTCATCTATAAGCAGAGGGCCAATGTAGTGACTGATTTCAGGTTTTGACTTATCAAGAGAAAAATAGTAAAAGCATCAAAAGGCAGTTTGAAGTTTCCAAACAAAGCAAGCATGCAAGAAACAAATAAGGAAAATATGGGTACCACTGTGATCCAAGAGAATAAACTTGTCTCTTATCAAGGTTTCTTTCAAAAAGGCAGTCTGGAGCCAAATTAAAACAACTTTCCTGATGATTAAGGGAGCCATGACACAGGTCATAGATGATGATTATGTTTCAAAAAATGCTGACCTTCCTACTCATAGGGGAATTTCTTTAAAATTATACATCATAGTGGACAGAAGGCAATTTGAATATGCATGCCACTGTTACAAAGGAGAGTAGTTTTCCTTGTTCACTTTCTAAATCTAGTACATCATCTCCTATTTTATTTTCTACCCACAGTCAAAGAAGATTCTCAAATAATACCTGCCATCTCATTCAGTTTCCACAGTGGGCAAGACCGTATCCGTAGCATCAGGAGCAGGCATGGTCAATGAAACTTGTCAAAATGACAGCAAATGAGCAACACAAAGGCAGGAGATGAGGAAAGAAATATAGAAATCACAGTTAAGTTTTTGTCCATAAAAAAGGTGGTCACCCTCCAAAGGAAAATCTGCAAATCCTTCATAGTAGCTCAAAGCAGATTTTCCCTCCCTAGCACAGCTATCAGAAAAGAAGGACCTTTTTATTCCTTAAAATAAGAAGCAGTCAAAGTTCCAAGTTCTCAAAGGGGTTGTTTTCATTTCAAGAAGGGGTCAGGTTCATAAAAGAGCTACTCATTTCCACTGTGACACATATCCAAACAAAAGGTATCAGGCTGTGTTTTAGAAGATAAAGGTTCAAACTTTTGTTTAAAAACAAAGGCCTTTTCAAAAACTTTCAAAGACCCTCATGAGTCAAAGTCAAGAGATTTTTACTTATTCGCTTTCAAAGGGACAAGAGACTATTTTTGATCCATTTTTCAAGTTCCCCAAGTGCAAAAAGAGCTCCTCTCGTTACCCTCAAGACCAAAAAGAAGTGTTTGAGAAAAAATCACAGGTTTTTTGAGATTTTTAACCCGCGCGGCACGTCTAGAAAAGTGCGCGGCGCGCTCAGAGGCAAGAATACACAGGCGTATAACTGTGGTATGACATGCCTGTAGGTACGCATGGCGTGCTTTTACACTTTGGTTGCATTGACCCGACACCTCTCCATTCGCGCGACGCTCTTTCACACAAACATGTCGCGCATCTTGCAACGGTTCTAACGCCTCCAAATCACTTTTAAAAGCTGCTCCAACTCCTCAAGAAGCATTGTCATCAATTTCAAAGGCTGGAAAAGGTAGCATTCTGAAGGAACATGGATCTAGAACTTCAAAGGAAGATGAAAAAGCATTACCAAAAGCTAAATCAGTTTGCCCGTCGCAAGTTAAAGGCTGCCCAAGAGAAGCTAAAGAAGGCTAAAAGGAAGTGCCCGGAACGGAAAGTGAAGAAAGAAATATCTGGACTTCATATTTTGGCTTCTGCTTCAGAGCATGTTGCTAAGGACCCTTGAGGGTCATACTCACCGATTTTGGGCACATTTTGACATACTTTGGTTTTTTGGCATTTTTGAGTTTTTGGTGAAAACTCATGAAATTCGCCATTTCATTTTGGGGATTTTTCAAAGGAGGAAAATGGTATCATTGGATGCCATAGTTTCAGGAGCACACCCTCAGTGATTTTCAGGACATTTGGAGATCATTTTCTTCCCCGAAATGGCGAAAAATGCTCACTTTTTGCACACTCTGCCTGGTCTATCAGCAGACTGTAATTTTTGGTTTTTTACACATAGGTGTAGTTTTGGAAGACTTCTAGGCATTAGATTGAGAAAATTTCAGTTGTTCCAGAAATTAAACACTCGGAGCTTTCCAACGAGCTATCATAAGCCTCATTTTGACATGGGGAAGGCTGCCAAATGTTGTCAGAAATTCAGGGAACCTTTTGCTGATGTAAATTTGCATTTTTTTTGTAATTTTTGAACCTCTAAAAACTGTTTTTTCCAAATGTGCGATTAGCTATTTTTGCACATGAAAAATGATGCAAAGTCAATTATTTTTCCTTTTTTAGCATTTTTTAGATATTTTATGAGATATTTTGTGCTTTGGTCTTTGCAAAGCCTCAAGGACAAGTTTAGATATTTTGATTAGCCCAATGGGATAGCAAGTTGAACCATGAGGTTTTCCTCACTTGAGCCTATATATTCCAAAGACTTTCATTGTAAAACAAGGCTGAACTTGATGAGAGAAGAAATATATGGTCATATAAGCTTTGGAAGAAATACTTGTCTTATGCTTTTGGATTGCCTCTTGGATGTTCTTGGATGAATGAAGAAGGATTGTTGTTGGATTCCATGACTTGGTAGAATGGTATAATGTCTCTTTATTCATTTTGTCTTCTAGTTTTCATTCATGAATATATGTTTCTTGCTTGCTATAGATCAATAGAGAAAAAATTTGAGACATTCCCTTGGAGGTACCTCAAATTTCCTGTTTCTTCATAGCTTTCATGTTTTCTTCCTCCTTAGTCATATTAAAGAATTATTAATTGCTCTTTAGTTACTTGAGGATATTTTTGCTTGTTTCATTCATAGTTATATGTATTTCTAAGTATGATTTACAGTACGCCCTGCTTACCTATGGCTTTCCATAGCTCCATCCATGAAATTATCTCTTTGAATGATTAGATTATCATTTTGTTGAAACAAGGAGGCCTAGTTTCGATCTAGCCCTTTGTCTAAAACTATGCCAATATTGTTTTCAAAGTGCCCAATAACTTGAAGTACTATGTTTAGGGATTCTAGCATAGTGTTTTGATTTTTTTTTCTGTCTTAAGTGTTTTCCCCAAAGTCTGATAGCCATTTCCTGAAGTTAGAGAGTTATATATCTCTATGCATGGCTTGAATGTTTATTTCTATGTATTGATTAGCTTATAGTTATATTTTGCATGATTAATGGTTTTCCCTACCATGTTGATGTCTGCTATTAAACTAGTTATGCTTGAAATCCTTTGTTGTTCACAAACTTGATGTCCATTTACTCCATTTTGCCCAAAGATCCTTTCTACCTTGAATCAAATCGGCCCTTCAACAGCCTTGTATCACCATCTAATAGTTTTCTTGACCATTTCGACCCCATAGCCCAGTTAATATGACATCTTTTTACCTATCCTATATCTTTTATCAGTTTCATCCCTCACAACCCAAAAACTAAAACCAAAAAAACTTACTTCATAACTAGCCTAAAATCAGAACAGAATAAGAAAACACACATATATCCCTCACACTAATAGAGAGAGCCCTCTCTGAGTCCAGGAAGGCTAGGTCCTCGGGCTCCAAAGACTGGTTTGATGTTACACTATCATTTGGTTTGCCAATCATCCAAATCATGGGACCCTAACATAATGGCGATCATGGTGGGACTTATTGAGTACATGACAGTCTAGCAAACTCTTATAAACTTTTTAGTCCTTCAACATTTAACTTAGACCATCAACCTTTAGAATCATTTAGAGTAAATTCTCTGTTTCACCATCTTAGCAAAGTGATGAATTAGGTTTATAACACTCTTACATACTAGGCTGCACATAAAAACTCAGAAAAACCCCAAAAACTCCCTTAGATTGGTTTTTGTCAGTACTGGTGGTGGACCATACACATATACCTCAAAACAACTAAAAATCCACCTGGCGACTCCACTAACTTCTAGTAGGCCTTACTACTTTACTAAACTCTAGGCTACTATCTGACTGAGCCACCTCATTGCCACACTAACATAATGGCGATCACGGTGGGACCCTGAGTGATAAACAAGCTTAGTTTCCCTAAACCTTTAGAGACCTTTGAGAATACTATCTGATTGACTTATCCCACTGCTCACTAACATAATGGCGATCGTGGTGGGACTTATTGAGTGCATGACAGTCTAGCAAACTCTTATAGACTTTTTAGTCCTTCAACATTTAATGTAGACCATCAACGTTTAGAATCATTTAGAGTAAACTCTCTGTTTCACCATCTTAGCAAAGTGATGAATCAGGTTTATAACACTCTTACATACTAGGCTGCACATAAAAACTCAGAAAACCCACAAAAACTCCCTTAGATTAGTTTTCCCTGGTTATTGGTGGTGGACCATAGCTACATCTTTATAAAAACAACCAAGTTCCACCTGGCGACTCCACAACTCTCAATAGACCTAAAGACTCCACTGGAGGAAGAACCTAAAACATGACCAGTCATCATAGAAATAAAAATCACTCAGGCCTTAGTTGGATTCAAGAAATTATTTTCTTTATCTATAAGTATGTTCTATCCTACTTTGAGCCTGATCAAGAATACACCGATGAAATCTACATTGATCATTGGAAAGATCTCAAACCTCGAAAAGCGAAGCCTCAAATTTGAGACCATGAGAAGGCTTATACACCTGTACTTACCCCAGATTCACCTATGGAAAACCTAGCCAAACATGAGCCCCATGCTACCTTTCCCACTATGTCTGAAACCTCAAATAGTCATAAATCTATTTTTACACTACCTATATCCACAAAGGTCCCAGAAAGATACAAGCCTCTGGTTTTACCTCCCATCTTTCGAGCCCTTGCTACAAATCTTCAAAATAAATTACCCAGATTTGATGGAGAAAGCTCCAAAGTCACCGCTACAGAGCACGCCCAAAATCTTGAGGATTTACTTGACCTTTATGAAATAGAAGAAGATGATGAGCGTATTAGAATGTTTGCCTTATCATTACAAGGAAAAATTAAGAGTTGGTTTAAAGACCTTCCCGCTGCAAGAATTACCAATTTTCATCAGTTCACTCAAATCTTCCTAGATAGGTGGGTGGTCATGGGTAATAAGGTTCTCATCATAAAGGAATACAATCAGTTAAAAAGACAACCAGGGGAAACAATACAAAAATTTTCAGCTAGGTTCAATAAAGTAGACCATGCAATGCCTGCTAACCTAAAGCCACCCATCGGATGTGCTCTCTTGCACTACCCAGATTCTTTTGACCCAGAGTTGGTTTTCCAGATAAGAAACAAAGATCCTTTGACCCTAGAAGAAATGCAAATGATAGCAGTTGATGAATAATTCAACAAACTAAATAGGGAGGCACAGCTAAGAACCATATAGAAAGACAAAGCAAATCAAGAGAGAATAATATCTTCCAAGGAAAAGTTGAAAAAATTGGTATGTATGTTCGGCAAAATAGAGCATCTACTTAGGAAAAGAGAAAAACACAAAGTTAAGGTTAACACTGCTTATTGAAACCAACTTACACTTCTTCCTCAGGATGAACACACTCAACTATTACAAGACAAGAGTTATAAACAAAATGTGCCTAATGGGAAAGTTGGAAATAAAAACATAGAGGAAAGCTCTAAAGAGAATATCAGCCATTTTGAAATCACAGATTCTGAAATGGAAGAAGAATCAAAACCTTTAGGTTCTCTACCCTTATGCTTTAAATCATTCTAGACCTTGAAAGAAAATTTGCATCCTAAAGATCTCTCAGCAATTATTCAGGAAAACCCTGCTCAAGTTAACTCTCACCTAAATCAAGAAGAGCTGATTGAAGAGGAATTCAAATATAAGATAGAAAATAAAGAAAAACCTATAGGATATTTACCTTTATGCCGGGAGTCATTTTAGTTCATAAAATAAAACTGGCCTCCTGAAAATCTATCAGAAAAAACTCATGAATTACATGCTAACTATCCTCAACATCACAAAGAATTGATTAAAGATGAAAACAAGCAAGAAATGAAAGAGAACCCACAGGATCTCTCTAAGGGCATAAGTGATGATTCATCATCTCTCATAGGTGAAGCCCAAAAAGACATTCATCCTTCAAATCATATTTCCCAAGAGAAAAAGGATTATGTTAGAGAAATGAAAATGCCTCCCTTTTTAACTGAAGAGGAAATAGACCAACTTATAAACATGCAGATAGCCTCTGAAGCTTCACATAACCACAAATTTTCTAATCTTTCTCCTGTTAATCTTGCATATCATAAATCAAAAAATAGATTTGTAAATCAATTTGAAGAAAATAAATCTGATATTCCAATGTGCATGGTTGATGACATTAATTATAATGATGATTTTCCAAGGTTTGATCAATATTTGGATAATGATGATGATTTCCAAACAGAATCTAACTTTGCAGAAAACTCAGTTTTTTATTTTTGGGAGGAAGCTCAATTTCATAAACTTGAGAAAATTGAGCAGCCATTACAGGTCATCTATGACACTGATGAGGAGAGCCTTGAGAGTTTAGAAGTAAGTGAAGAGTCCCGGACTCTTTGCTCTACTTCACTTTAGTCCTTCAGAGATAACATTCACATAATTGGAAATCAACAGTTTTTCAGCTTTGATGATGAGGTTGAGGAAGATGATGAAAGTCTCGAGCATGTTGTAAATGAGAAGCCTTCTCCTGAAATAGGTGAAGAAATCATTTTGAGAATGGAATCTTCCTTAACTCCAGATTTGCAGCCACCAAGTTCCATTGAGTTACAAATTGCAGATGAAGAAATAGAGGTTGATAAACACATGAGAGTTGTCACACTATCCTTTCAAGATAATTTATTGTCAAGGTGTATCCTTTCTCATCAACCTAATGACCTTCACATAGTTTCCAGTCCACTTAATCAGAACACATCGGCTTGGAAAGAAAACTACACTGCAATACCTAATGAGTCTGACAGTTCGAGTGATCATAAGCAAGGGGAAGAGTTGCTTTACCAGGGAAGTCCCAAATATAGTCAAGTGGAAGAAAGAGTAGTCTTGAATGAAGCCTATATCTCAAATCCTCTATATCAGGTATTATTCCAAGATTCATTTGTTGTTTTCCTTGAGAAGTCTGAAGGAGTAGTGGGTTCTACCATGAACAAGTTGCTACCAAGAATGAGAAAAAACTTAAGCACTACTGTCCGAAAACAAGCCAAATGGGAGTGGCCTTTTCATTACTTCAGCATCATGAAAGAACTAAACCAAGATCAACCATGCAATCATCTACTTGACTGGCTACATTGGAAAGAAGACTTCACCAAATGAATGTATGTTGTGTATAGTTTAGACTAGGATAGATAGATAGCTATGAAAAATAAGCTCAGCCTTGTGAGCATCTTTTCAGTTTTAGTTTTTTTGAAGAAAAAAGTGAAAAAGAATAAAATAAAAAAAACAATAGAAGATAGAAAAGAGGGCGGTTGAAAAATAGAAAAAGACCCCATGTTCCAAAAAATAGTCCTCCGTAAAGCTCGCAAGTCTAAACGCCGCTACTAATACTAAAATGTCTTGTTCAACCATCCAACCTAATCATAGCTGAACATGTTTAAATTTATTTGCTGATAAGTTAGTGAGTGAAAAAGATGGTCAACATTGTGTAAGATTGACTTATCAAAGAGAGTAGATTAGGAAACGATACTGGTTCCACATGCCTAAAACAGAACCAAAGAGAGAAGAGGGGATGAAAAACACATTGTACATCTTAGCCCCGTTTTTATAGATGTCATTTTTGCACAATAATATTTGTGTGCAGTTTGTCCTTTCATGCTGCAAATACATGACAAATCAGAATGTTTAACCCTGATTTGATCATTTTAAATTTCATGTTTTAGATTAGAGAACAAAATCCCGTCAAACAGCTTAATCTTGACAGTTGATCTAGTTTAGGTAGAGTAATGAAGGAGTTCATCAATTTAATCTGAACTTCCGGTAGATATAAGTGTAGAGTTAGATAGGTTCATTTTGAAAAAAAGGAAAAATATGCATTGTCAAAAGGCTGCTAGTTCAAATGCGCCAAAAAGAAGAAAAAATGTTAGGAAACATAGTGGGGTAGGTAGAAATATCATTTATGCTGATAATGTTGTCTCTTTTCAAAAGTAGCATCAGGCAAGAGTGAAATTTGCGCCAACGGGTAAGGAACTGGTATTCATAAGCCAAAGATCTGAAATTGTGGACACCTCCTGAAAAGGAGCTGCCCTCCCTAAATGGAGCCACTGTTAGTCATCCGTCTTTTTCACTTGTTTGTGATGACTAGTTGTAACAGCCAAGTTTTCCAATAGCCAATCTAAAAATTTGTCAAATTTTCCAGCTTGGAAAACACCCATAAATTTTTTTCGCCCTCCTACGTTTCAGTCCCCCCATGATGAGATGAAACCTCATTATCAAATCTTACCTAGCCTCAGCCATACTAGTCTGCCCATCAGCTCTAAAAGAGACAATCCAAATCTATTTAGACAGTCTCCCCTAAGTTAAGAAGTGGTGCTTTAAGGCATTTCTCCCTTGGAAAATTATTAAAGAGCCAAAAACCGCCATATGCTATGGACTAGTCATAATAAACCTTCCCATTCTGCAAATAAAGTTGGTTACAGCCCTAGGTCGCGCCACTAATACACCTTTAAGTCTCAGCAATACATAGACCAGAAGTCAAGCTGATTTTAGGTGTTTTTACAGTGTTTGATGGATCTTTCAAGGAAAAAAACATACCAGCATCTCAAAAGACAATTTTTGGCTCCACGTGAGAAGACAGTTGCTTCTCAATGTGATCTTGAGCCTGGGATGCAGCCACAAAGCAAAGAGTTTTTCATCAAGCTCTCACGATCACATTCAAAGCCTAAAAGGACAGTGAAAGGAAAAATAGAACTGTCACGGGGCTGATGATACAACATGACTGAGAAACCTCCTTCATCTATAAACAGAGGGTTTTAAGACTGAAGAACCTCCTTCATCTACAAGCAGAGGGTTGAAAGCGCCTCCTTCATCTATAAGCAGAGGGTTTGAAGACTGAGGAACCTCCTTCATCTACAAGCAGAGGGTTGAAAGCGCCTCCTTCATCTATAAGTAGAGGGACAATGTAGTGACTGATTTTAGGTTTTGACTGATCAAGAGAAAAATAGTAAAAGCATCAAAAGGAATTTTGAAGTTTCCAAACAGAGCAAGCATGCGAGAAACAAAGAAGGAAAATAGGGGTACCACTTTGATCCAAGAGAATAAAATTGTCTCTTATCAAGGTTTATTTCAAAAAGGCAGTCTGGAGCCCAATTAAAACAACTTTCCTGATGATTAAGGGACAGGCCATGACACAGGCCACAGATGATGATTATGTTTCGAAAAATACTGACCTTCCTACTCATAGGGGAATGTATTTCAAATTATACATCATAGTGGACAGAAGGCAATTTGAATATGCATGCCACTGTTACAAAGGAGAGCAGTTTACTTGTTCGCTTTCTAACTCTAGTACATCATCTCCTGTTTTATTTTCTACCCACAGTCAAAGAAGAAGCTCAAATAATACCTACCATCTCATTCAGTTTCCATAGTGGGCAAGACCATATCCGTAGCATCAGGAGCAGGCATGGTCAATGAAACTTGTCAAAATGACAACAAATGAGCAACACAAAGGCAGAAGGTGAGGAAAGAAATATAGAAATCACAGTTAAGTTTTTGTCCATAAAAAAGGTGGTCACCCTCCAAAGGAAAATCTGCAAATCCTTCATAGTAGCTCAAAGCATATTTTCCCTCCCTAGCACAACTATCAGAAAAGAAAGACCTTTTTATTCCTTAAAATAAGAGGCAGTCAAAGTTTCAAGTTCTTAAAGGGGTTGTTTTCATTTCAAGAAGGGGTCAGGTTCATAAAAGAGATGCTCATTTCCACTGTGACACATATCCAAACAAAGGGTATCAGGCTGTGTTTTAGAAGATAAAGGTTCAAACTTTTGTTTAAAAACAAAGGCCTTTTCAAAAACTTTCAAAGACCCTCACGAGTCAAAGTCAAGATATTTTTACTTATTCACTTTCAAAGGGACAAGAGACTATTGTTGATCCTTTTTTCAAGTTCCCCAAGTGTGAACAGAGCTCCTCTCGTTACCCTCAAGACCAAAAAGAAGTGTTTGAGAAAAAATCACAGGTTTTTTGAGCTTTTTAACCCACGCGGCGCGCCTGGAAAAGTGCGCGGCATGCTCAGAGGCAATAATACACAGGCGTATAACTGTGGCACGGCGTGCCTATAGGTGCGCGCAGCGTGCCTATACACTTTGGTCGTGTCGACCCAACACCTCTCCATTCACGCAACGCTCTTTCACACAAACATGCCGCACATCTTGCAACGGTTCTAACGCCTCCAACTCACTTTTAAAAGTTGTTCCAACTCCTCAAGAAGCATTGTCATCAATTTAAAAGGCTGGAAAAGGAAACATTCTGAAGGAACGGGGATCTAGATCTTCAAAGGAAGATGACGAAGCATTACCAAAAGCTAAATCAGTTTTCCCGTCGCAAGTTAGAGGCTGCCCAAGAGAAGCTAAAGGAGGCTAAAAGGAAGCGCCTGGCACGGAAAGTGAAGAAAGAAATATCAAGACTTCAGATTTTGGCTTCTGCTTCAGAGCATGTTGCTAAGGACCCTTGAGGGTCATACTCACCGATTTTGGGCACATTTTGACATACTTTGGTTTTTTGGCATTTTTGATTTTTTGGTCAAAACTCATGAAATTCACCATTTCATTTTGGGGATTCATCAAAGGAGGAAAATGGTATCATTGGATGCCATAATTTTAGGAGCACACCCTCAGCAATTTTTAGGACATTTGGAGATCATTTCCTTCCCCGAAATGGTGAAAAATTCTCGCTTTTTGTACACTCTGCCCGGTCTATCAGCAGACTGTAATATTTGGTCTTTTACACACAGGTGCAGTTTTGGAGGACTTCCAGGCATCAGATTGAGAAAATTTTGGTTGTTCCAGAATGTAGACACTCAGATCTTTCCAACGAGCTATCATGAGCTTTTTTTTGACATCAGGAAGGCTGCCAAATGTTGCCGGCAAGTCAGGGGACCTTTTGCTGATGTAAATTTGAAATTTTTTTGTAATTTTTGAACCTCTAAAAACTGCTTTTTCCAAATGTGCGTTTAGCTATTTTTGCACATGAAAAATGATGCAAAGTAAATTATTTTTCCTTTTTTAGCATTTTTTAGATATTTTATGAGATTTTTTGTGCCTTGGGCTTTGCAAAGCCTCAAGGACAAGTTTAGATATTTTGATTAGGCCAATGGGATAGCAAGTTGAACCATGATGTTTTCCTCACTTGAGCCTATATATTCCAAAGCCTTTCATTGTAAAACAAGGCTGAAATTGATGAGAGAAGAAATATATGGTCATATAAGCTTTGGAAGAAATACTTGTCTTATGCTTTTGGATTGCCTCTTGGATGTTCTTGGATGAATGAAGAAGGATTATTGTTGGATTCCATGAGTTGGTAGAATGGTATAGTGTCTCTTTCTTCATTTTATCTTCTAGTTTTAATTCATGAATACATTTTTCTTGCTTGCTATAGATCAGTAGAGAAAAAAATTGAGACATGCCCTTGGAGGCACCTCAAATTTCCTGTTTCTTCATAGCTTTCATGTTTTCTTCCTCCTTAGTCATATTAAAGAATTCTTAATTGCTCTTTAGTAACCTGAGGATATTGTTGTTTGTTTCATTCATAGTTCTATGTATTTCTAAGTATGATTTATGGTATGCCCTGCTTACCTATGGCTGTCCATAGCTCCATCCATGAAATTATCTCTTTGATTGATTAGATTATCATTTTGTTGAACTAAGGAGGCCTAGTTTCGATCTAGCCCTTTGTCTAAAACTATGCCAATCTTGTTTTCAAAGTGCACAATAACTTGAAGTATTATGTTTAGGCATTCCGGCATAGTGTTTTGAGCTTTTTTTCTGTCTTAAGTGTTTTCCCCAAAGTCTGATAGCCATTTCTCGAAGTTAGAGAGTTATATATCTCTATGCATGGCTTGAATGTTTATTTCTATGTATTGATTAGCTTATAGTTACATTTTATATGATTAATAGTTTTCCCTACCATGTTGATGTTTGCTATTAAACTATTTATGCTTGAAATCCTTTGTTGTTCACAAACTTGATGTCCATTTACTCCATTTTGCCCAAAGATCCTTTCTACCTTGAATCAAATCGGCCCTTCAACAGCCTTGTATCACCATCTAATAGCTTTCTTGACCTTTTCAACCCCATAGCCCAATTAATCTGACATATTTTTACCTATCCTATATCTTTGATCAGTTTCATCCCTCACAACCCAAAAACTAAAACCAAGAAAACTTACTTCATAAGTAGCCTAAAATCAGATCATAATAAGCAAACACACAGATATCTCTCACACTAATAGAGAGAGCCCTCTCTGAGTCTAGTAAGGCTAGCTCCTCGGGCTCCAAAGACTGGTTTGATGTTACACTGTCATTTGGTTTTCCAATCAACCAAATCACGGGACCCTAACAAGGTTATAGTTAAGGTCAAGGTTAAAGTTAGGTTAAGGTAAAGCTTACAGGTTGAGTGAGGTTATGGTTAAGGTTAGGTTAAGGGTAAAGTCAATGTTAAGGTTATGGTTATGGTAAGCCTAGTGTTAAGGTTATAGTTAATATTAAGGTTACGTTAAGGTTAAGATAAGGTTAAGGTTAAGGATAAGGTTACGTTAAGGGTAAAGACAAGGTTAAGGTTAGGTTAAGGTTAAGATAAGGTTAAGGTTAAGGTTAAGGTTAGGTTAAGGGTAACGTTATGGTTAAGATTAGGGTTAAGGTTAAGGTTAGGTTAAGGGTAAGGTTATAGCTAATTTAATGTCAAGGTTAAGGTTAGAATAAGGTTAAGATTAGGTTAAGGTCCTTACCCTTAACCTTAATCTTAACCTTAACCTAACCTTAACCTTAGCCTTGACCTTAACCTTAAACTTAACCTTACCTTAACCTAAATTTAACCTTAACCTTCCCATAACCTTAACCTTTACCTAAAATTCCCATAACCATAACCTTAACCTTACCTTAACCTAAACTAATGTTAACCTTACCCTTAACCTTCACCTTAACCTTAACTTTGACTTTACCCTTAACCTAACCTTAACCTTAACTATAAGCTAACCCTAACCCTAACCTTAACTAAACCCTTAAACTTAACCTTAACCTTAACCTTAACCTGATTAAACCCAAACCTTAACCCTAACCTTAACTTTACCCTTAAGGTTAAGATAAGGGTAAGATTAAAGTTAAGGTTAAGGTTAAGATTAAGGTTAAGGTTAAGATTAAAGGTTAAAGTTAGGTTAAGGTTAAGTTTAAGGTTATGGGTTTAGTTACGTTAAGTTTAAGGTTAAGGTTAAGGTTAAGGTTAAGTGTAAGGGTAATATAAGGTTAAGGTTAAGGTTAAGGTTAAGGTTAGGTTAAGGTCAAGGTCAAGGTTAAGTTTAAGGTCAAGATTAAGGTTAGGTTATGGTTAGGTTATAGTAAAGGTTAAGATAAGGTTAAGGTTAGGTTAACGTTAAGGTTAAGGTTATGGTTATGGTTAAGGTTAAGGTTAGTGACCTAACCCTAACCTTTACCAAACCCTTAACCTTAACCTTAACCCTTAACCTTAACCTTAACCTTAACCCTTACCCTAACCTTAACCATAACTTTACCTTAACCTTGACTTTAACCTTAACCTAACCTTATCCTTAACGTTAACGTTAACCTTAACCTAACCTTAACCTTAACCTTAACCTAACTATAACCTTACCCTCAACATTAACCTTAACCTTAAAATTAACCTAACCTTAATCATAACCTTAACTATAACCTTATCTTTACCCTTAACGTTAACCTTAACCATAACCTTAACCTAACCCTAACCTTAAATTTACCTTTAACCCAACCTTAACCTAACCTTAACCTTAACCTTAACCTAACCATAACCTTGACCAAACCTTAACCATAACCTTAACCTAACCCTTAAACTTAACCTTAACCTTAGCATTTACTTAACCTTAACCTTAGCCTTCCTGTAACCTTAACTATAACCTAACCCTAACTTTGACAAAACCGTTAACCTTAACATTAACCTTAACTTAACCTTAACCTAATTGTAACCTTAACCTAAACTTAACCTTAAACTTAACCGTATGATTATCTTAACCTTAGCCTAACCTTAACCTTGACTTTATCCTTTATTTAACATTAACCTTAACCTTACCATTAACCTTACCTTAACCATAACCTAACCTAACACTTAACATTAACCTTAACCCTAAGATTGACCTTAACCTAACCTTACCCATAACTTTAATTTTAAGGTTAGGGCTAAGGTTAGGGTTAAGGCTAACGTTAAAGTTAAGATTAGGTTAAGGTTAAGATAAGGATAAGGGTAAGGTTAAGCTTAGGTTTAAGTTAAGGTTAAGCGTAAGGGTAAGGTTATGGTTAAAGTTAGGGTAAGGTTAAGATTAGGTTGAGGGTAAGGTTAAGGGTAAGGTTATGGTTATGTTAAGGGTAAGGTTAAGGTTAAGGTTTGGTTAAGGTTAGGGTTAGGTTATAGTTAAGTTCAAGGTTAAGTTTAAGGTTAAGGTTAAGGTTGCAGGTTTAGTCAGGTTAAGGTTAAAGTTAAGGTTAATGTTAAGGGTAAGGTCAAGGTCAAGGTAAAGGTTATGTTAAGGGTAAAGTTAAGGTTAAGGTTACGTTAATGGTTTGGTCAAGGTTAAGATTAGTTTAAGGTTAGGTTTAGGTTATAGTTAGGTTCAAGGTTAAGTTTAAGCTTAAGGGTAAGGCTAAGGGTAAGGTTCAGGTTAAGGTCAATGTTAAGGTTAATGTTAAGGGTTTTTTCAAGGCGAGGGTTAGGTTATAGTGAAGGTCAAGGTTAAGGTTAGGTTATAGTTAAGGTTAAGGTTAAGGCTATCAGAAGGTTAATGTTAAGGTTAAGGTTAAGGTTACTAGTTTAGTCAGGTTAAGGTGAAGGTTAAGGTTAAGGTTAGGTTAAGGGTAAAGTCAAAGTTAAGGTTAAGGTTAAGGGTAAAGTTAAGGTTAAGGTGAAGGTTAAGGGTAAGGTTAAGGTTAAGGTTAAGATAAGGTTAAGGGTAAGGTTAAGGTTAAGGTTAGGTTAAGTGTTAAGGTTAAGGGTAAATTTAAAGTTAAGGTTACAGGTAAGGTTGACGTTAAGGTTAACTTTAAGGTCAAGGTCAAGGTAAGGTTAAGGTTACAGTTATGGTTATGGTAAGGTTAGGGTTAGGTTATAGTTAAGGTTAAGGTTAAGGGTAAATTTAAGGTCAAGGTTAGGGTTAGGTTATAGTTAAATTTAAGGTTAGGTTAAGGGTAAAGTCAAGGTTAAGGTTAAGGTTAAGGTTACGGGTTTAGCAAGGTGAAGGTTAAGGTTAAGGTTAGGTTAAGGTTACGGGTGAAGGTTAAGGTTACGGGTCTTAAAATTAACCTTACTCTTAACCTTCACCCTTAACCTTAACCTTAACCTTCATTATAACCTAACCTTAACCTTGACCTTAACTATAACCTAACCTTAACATTAACCTCAACCTTACCTTTACCATAACCTTAACCAAACCTTCCCATAACCTTTACCTTAACTTAGCTTTAACTTTAACCTTCCCCTAACCTTAACCTTAACCTTAACCTTAACCTTAACCTTAACCTAAAATTAACCTTGACCTTGACGAAACCCTTAACCTAACCTTAACCTTAACCTTAACCTTCCTAGAACCTTAACCTTAACCTTAACAATAACCTAACCTTAGCCTTGAATTTACCCTTAACGTAACCTGAATCTTAAAATTAACCTTAAACTTAACCTTAACCTTCCCATAACCATAACCTTAATGTTATCCTTAACTTTACCCTTAACCTAACCTTAACCTTAACCTTATCTTAACCTTAACCTAACCTTAACCTTGATTTTACCCTTAACGTAACCTTAACGTTAAGGGTAAAGTTAAGTTAACCTTACCCTTAACCTTATATTAACCTTAACCTAACCTGATCTTAACCTTAACCCCTAACCTAACCTTACCTTAACCATAACCTTAACCTAACCTTAACGTTAACCTTACCCTTAACCTTATCTTAACATTACCTTAACCTTAACCTTCCCAAATCGTTAACCTTAACCTTAACCGAACCCTAACATTACACTTAACCTAACCTTAACCTTGAATTTACCCTTAACATAACCTTAACCTTACTAAACCCGTACCCTTAACCTTATCTTAAACTTAACCTTTACTTAACCTTAAGGGTTAGGTTAAGGTTAAGGTTATGGGAAGGTTAAGGTTCACCTTGAATTTACCCTTAACATAACCTTAACCTTAACTATAACCTAACCCTAACATTGACCTTAACTTTACCCTTAACCTTGACCTTAACCTTAACATTAACCTTGATCTTGACCTTGACCTAAACTTAACCTTAACCTTGACCTTGACCTAAACTTAACCTAACCATAACCATAACTATAACCTTAACCTAACCTTAAACTTAACCTCACAATTAACCTAACCCTAACCTTGACCAAACCCTTAACCTTAAACTTAACCTTACCCTTAACCTTAACTTGACTAAACCCGTAATCTTAACCTTACCTTAATCTTAACCTTAACCTAACCTTAACCTTGACTTTACCCTTAAGCTAACCTTAACCTTAACGTTAACCTTAACCTTAACCTAGCATAACCTTAACCTTAACCTTAACATTGACCTCAACCTTAACCTTAACTATAACCTAACCCTAGCCTTACCCTAACCATAACCTAACCCTGACCTTAACCTTCTCTTAACCTTAACCTTCATTAACCTAACCTTAACCTTAACCATAACCTGACTAAACCTATAACGTTAAGCTTACCTTAACCTAACTTTAACCTTAACCTTAACCTTAACCATAACCCTAACCTTGAACAAACCCTTAACCTTAACCTTAACCTGACTAAACCCATAACCTTAACCTGACTAAACCTGTAACCTTAACCTTAACCGAATTATGACTTTACCCTTAACCTAACTTAACCTTAACCTTGACCTAGACCTTAACCTTGACCTTGAACTTGACCTTGACCTTGACCTTGACCTTAACCTTAACCTTAACCTTAACCTGACTAAACTTGTAACCCTAAACCTTAACCTTACCCTTAACCTTCACCTTAACGTTAACCTTGACTTTACCCTTAACCTAACCTTAACTGTAACTTTGACCAAACCCTAACCTTGACCTTAACTTGACCTTAACCTTTACCCGAACCTTAACATTAACCTTTACCTCGACCTTAACCTAACCTTGAAGTTAACCTTGTCTTACCCTTAATCTAACCTTAACCTTAACCTTAAATTTAACCATAACCTAACCTTAACCTTAATTTTACCTTAACCTTGAATTTACCCTTAACCTTAACCTTAACCCGACTAACTTTAACTTGACTAAACCCTTAAGTTTAAGGGTTTAGTTAAGGTTAAGGTTATAGTTAAGGTCAAGGTCAAGGTTAAGGTTAGGTTAACCTTAACTATAACCTAACCCTAACCTTGACCAAACCCTTAACCTTAACCTTAACCTGACTAAACATGTAACCTTAACCTTAACCTTAATCTTAACCTTAACTTTACCCTTACCCTTAACCTAATCTTAACCTTAACCTTTACCTAACCTTAACCTTTACCCTAACCTTAACCTTAAGCTTAACCTAACCTTAACCTTAACCTTAACCTTTACCTAACCTTAACCTTAACCTAACCATAACCCTAACTATAACCTTAACTTTACCCTTAACCTAACCTAAACCATAACCTTAACCTAATATTAACGTTAACCTTACCCTTAACCTTATCTTAACCTTACCTTAACCATAACCTTAACCTTGACCTTAACTATAACCTAACCCTAAGCTTGACCAAACCCTTAACCTTAAACTTCACTTTAACTTTACTCTTAACCTAACCTTGACCTTAACCTTACCCTTAACCTTAACCTTAACGTGAACCTTATCCCTAACCTTTACCTTAACCTAAAATTAACCTTGACTTTACCCTCAACCTTGACCTTAACCTGACGAAACCCGTAACCTTAACCTTAACCTTGACCTTAACTATAACCTAACCCTAACCTTAACCTTGAATTTACCCTTAACATAACCTTAACCTTGACCTTAACTATAACCTAACCCTAACCTTAACCTTGAATTTACCCTTAACGTAACCTTAACCTTACTAAACCCGTACCCTTAACCTTATCTTAACCTTAACCTTTACTTAACCTTAAGGGTTATGTTAAGGTTAAGGTTATGGGAAGGTTAAGGTTCACCTTGAATTTACCCTTAACATAACCTTAACCTTAACTATAACCTGACCCTAACATTGACCTTAACTTTACCCTTAACCTTGACCTTAACCTTAACATTAACCTTGACCTTGACCTTGACCTAAAATTAACCTTAACCTTGAACTTGACCTAAACTTAACCTAACCATAACCATAACTGTAACCTTAACCTAACCTTAAACTTAACCTCACAATTAACCTAACCCTAACCTTGACCAAACCCTTAACCTTAAACTTAACCTTACCCTTAACCTTAACTTGACTAAATCCATAATCTTAACCTTACCCTAATCTTAACCTTAACCTAACCTTAACCTTGACTTTACTGCTAAGCTAACCTTAACCTTAACGTTAATCTTAACCTTAACCTAACATAACCTTAACCTTAACCTTAACCTTGACCTCAACCTTAACCTTAACTATAACCTAACCCTAATCTTACCCTAACCATAACCTAACCCTGACCTTACCTTACCCTTAACCTTCTCTTAACCTTATCCTTCATTATAACCTAACCTTAACCTTAACCATAACCTGACTAAACCTGTAACGTTAACCTTACCTTAACCTAACTTTAACCTTAACCTTAACCTTAACCATAACCCTAACCTTGAACAAACCCTTAACCTTAACCTTAACCTGACTAAACCCATAACCTTAACCTGACTAAACCTGTAACCTTAACCTTAACCTAACTATGACTTTACCCTTAACCTAACTTAACCTTAACCTTGACCTAGACCTTAACCTTAACCTTAACCTTGACCTTGACCTTGACCTTGACCTTGACCTTAACCTTAACCTGACTAAACTTGTAACCCTAAACCTTAACCTTGCCCTTAACCTTAACCTTAACCTTAACCTTGACTTTACCCTTAACCTAACCTTAACCGTAACTATGACCAAACCCTAACCTTGACCCTAACTTTACCTTAACCTTTACCTGAACCTTAACATTAACCTTTACCTTGACCTTAACCTAACCTTGACGTTAACCGTATCTTACCCTTAATCTAACCTTAACCTTAACCATAAATTTAACCATAACCTAACCTTAACCTTAATTTTACCTTAACCTTGACTTTACCCTTAACCTTAACCTTAACCTGAGTAAAATTAACCTGAATAAACCCTTAAGGTTAAGGGTTTAGTTAAGGTTAAGGTTATAGTTAAGGTCAAGGTCAAGGTTAAGGTTAGGTTAACCTTAAACCTAACCCTAACCTTTACCAAACCCTTAACCTTAACCTTAACCTGACTAAACCCGTAACCTTAACCTTAACCTTACCCTTAACTTTACCCTTAACCTTAACCTAACCTTAACCTTAACCTTTACCTAACCTTAACCTTTACCCTAACCTTAACCTTAAGCTTAACCTAACCTTAACCTTAACCTTAACCTTTACCTAACCTTAACCTTAACCTAACCATAACCTTACCCTAAGCATAACCCTAAATATAACCTTAACTTTACCCTTAACCTAACCTTAACCTTAACCTAACCTAAACCATAACCTTAACCTAATATTAACGTTAATGTTACCCTTAACCTTATCTTAACCTTACCTTAACCATAACCTTAACCTTACCCTTAACCTTAACCTTAACCTTAACGTGAACCTTATCCCTAACCTTTACCTTAACCTAAATTTAACCTTGACTTTACCCTCAACCTTCACCTTAACCTGACTAAACCCGTAACCTTAACCTTAACCTTGACCTTAACTATAACCTAACCCTAACCTTAACCTTGACTTTACCCTTAACATAACCTTAACCTTGACTTTACCTAACCAAAGTTAAGGTTAAGGTTAAGGTAAATGTAAAGGTTAAGATAAGGTTAAGGTTAAGGTTATGCGTTTAGTCAGGTTAAAGTTAAGTTTAAGGTTAAGGGTAAGGGTAAGATAAGGTTAAGGTTAAGGTTAGGTTAAGGTCAAGGTCTAGGTTAAGGTTAAGGTTACAGTCAAGGTTAAGGGTAAGGTTAAGGTTAAGTGTAAGGTTAATATTAAGGGTTAGGCCTTGACTTTACCCTTAACTTAACCTTAACCTTCAGTATAACCTAACCCTAACCTTGACGAAACCCTTAACCTAACCTTAACCTTAACCTTAACCTTCCCATAACCATAACCTTAGCCTTAACCTTAAATTTAACCTTTACCTAACCTTAAGCTTAAGTTTAAGCTTAAGCTTAACCTTAACCTTGACCTGAAGGGTAAGGTTTGGTCAAGGTTACGGTTAGGTTATAGTTAAGGTTAAGGTTAGGGTTAAGGTTAATGTGAAGGGTTTGGTTAAGGTTAAGGTTAAGGGGTTTAGGTAAGGTTAAGGTAAAGTCAAGGTTAAGGTTAAGGTTAAGTGGGTAAGGTTAAGGTGAAGGGTTTGGTTAAGGTTAAGGTTAAGTTATGTTTAAGGTTAGGTTAAGGTTAAGTTAAGGGTAAAGTCAAGGTTAAGGTTAAGTTAAGGGTAAAGTCAAGGTTAAGGTTAAGGTAAAGGTTAAGGTTATAGTTATGTTAAGGTTAAGGTTATGGTTACGGTTATGGTTACGGTTAAGGTTAAGGGTAAAGATTAGGTTACGGTTAAGGTTACGTTAAGGGTAATGTCAAGGTTAAGGTTAGGATAACCTTAAGCTTAAGGTTATGGTTAAGATAAGGCTAAGGTTAAGGTTAAGGTTAAGGTTATGGTTAAGGTAAGGTTAGGTGTAAAGTTAAGGTTAAGGTTAGGTTAAGGTTAAGATAAGTTTAAGGGTAAGGTTAAGGTCAAGGTCAAGGTTAAGGTTAAGGTTAAGGTCAAGGGTAAGGTCAAGGTTAACGTTAAGATTATGGCTATGGGAAGGTTAAGGTTAAGGTTAAGGTTAACGTTATGGTTAAGGTTAGGGAAAGGTTAAGGTTAAGGTTTGGTCAAGGTTAGGGTTAGGTTATGGTTAATGTTAAGGTTAGGATAAGGGTAAATTCAATGTTAAGGTTATGGTTATTGGAAGGTTATGGTTATGGTTAAGGGGTTAAGGTTAGGTTAAGGGTAAATTCATGGTAAAGGTTAAGGTGAAGGTTAAGGTTAAGGTTAAGGTTATGTTTATGGGAAGATTAAGGTTAAGGTTAAGGGTTTGGTCAAGGTTAGGGTTTGGTTATAGTTAATGTCAAGGTTAGGTTAGGTTATATTTAAAGTTAAGGTTAAGGTAAAGGTTAAGGATAAGTTAAGGTTAAGGTTAAGGTTAAGGTTAAGTTCAAGGTTAAGGTTAAGGTTAGGTTACGGGTAAGGTTGAGGTTAGTGTTAGGTTATAGTTAAGGTTATTGTTAGGGTAAGGTTAGGGTTAGGTTATAGTTAAGGTTAAGGTTAAGGTTAGGTTAAGGTTAAGGTTAAGCTTATGGTTATGGTTATGGGAAGGTTGAGGTTAAGGTTAAGGGTTTGGTCAAGGATAGGGTTAGGTTGTAATTAAGGTTAAGGTTAAGGTTCAGGTTAAGCTTAAGCTTAAGGTTAGGTTATAGTGAAGGTTAATGTTAAGACCCGTAACCTTAACCTTTACCTTACTCTTATCCTTAACCTTAACTTTAGCCCTAACCTTTACTTTAACATTAACTTACCTTAACCTTCACTATAACCTAACCCTAACCTTGACCAAACCCTTAACCTTAACCTTAACCTTAAAATTAACCTTAATAAAGTTGTAACCTTAACCTTAAGTATAACCTAACCCTAACCTTGACCAACCCCTTAACCTCAACCTTAACCTGACTAAACCCATAACGTTAACCTTAACCTTAACCTTAACTATAACCTAACCCTAACCTTGACCAAACCCTTAACCTTAACCTTAACCTTCCCCTAACCTTAACCCTAACCTTAACCTTAACATTAAATCTTAACCTTAACCTTACCCCCTTAACCTTAACCTTAACCTTAACCATAACCCTAACCTTGACCAAATTCTTAACCTTAATCTTAACCTTAACATTAACCTTGACCTTAACATTAACATAACCTTAACCTAACCTAACCCTAACCTTGACCAAACCCTTAACTTTAACTTTACCCTTAATCTAAAATTAACCTTAACTATAACCTAACCCTAACCTTGACCAAATCCTTAACCTTAACCTTAACCTGACTAAACTCGTAACCTTAACCTTAACCTTAACATTTCCTTAACCTAACTTTGACCTTAACCTTCCCCCAACCGTAACTTTAACCTTAACCTAACTAAACTTGTAACCTTAACCTTAACCTAACCTTAACCTTGACCTTATCCTAACCTAACCTTAATCTTAAAATTAATATAAACCTAACCTTGATCAAACCCTTAACCTTAACTATAACCTAACCCTAACCTTGACCTTAACTTTACCCTTAACCTTGACCTTAACCTTAACCTTAACTTTATCCTTAACGTAATCTTAACCTTAACCTTGACTTTACCTTAACCTAACATTTAATTTCACCTTAACTATAACGTAACCATAACCTTGACCAAACCTTAACCTTAACCTTAACCTAATCGTAACCTTAACCTTAGCCTTAACCTTAACCTTAGCTTAACCATAACCTTAATATTAACGTTAAACTAACCCTAACCTTAACTTTACCCTTAACCTAACCTTAACCTTATCTTAACCTTAACCTTACCCTAACCTTAACCTTAACATTAACGTTAACCTTAACCTGACTAAACCCGTAACCTTAACCTTACATTAACTTAACTTTAACCTTAACCGTCCCCTAACCTTAACCTTATCCGTATCCTAACCTTAACCTTAACCTTACCCTAACCTTTCCCTAAGCTTAACCTTAACTTTACCCATAACCTAACCTTGACCTTGACCTTGACCTTAACCTTGACCTTGACCTTAGGTTAGGGTTAGGTTATATTTAAGGTTAAGATAAGGTTAAGGTTAAGGGTAAGGTTAGGGTAAGGGTAAGGTTAAGGTTAAGGTCAAGGTCAAGGTCAAGGTTAAGGTTAGGTTAAGGGTAAAGTCAAGGTTAAGGTGAAGGTTAAGGGTAAGGTTAAGGTTAAGGTTGCGGGTTTAGTCAGGTTAAGGTTAAGGTTAATGGTTTGGTAATGGTTAGGGTTAGGTTATAATGAAGGTTAAGGTTAAGTTAAGGGTAAAGTCAAGGTTAAGGTTACGTTAAGGGTAAATTCAAGGTTAAGTTTAGGTTAAGGTTAAGGGTAATATTAGATTAAGGTTAAGGTAAATGTTAAGGGTTTGGTCAAGGTTAGGGTTAGGTTATAGTTAAGGTCAAGGTTAAGGTTAAGGGTAAGGTTATAATTAGGTTAAGGTTAAGGTTAATGTTAGGTTAAGGTTAATATAAGGTTAAGGTTAAGGGTTTGGTCAAGGTTAGGGTTAGGATATAATTAAGGTTAGGTTATGTTAAGGTTAAGGTCAAGGTTAAGGGTAAGGTTAAGGTTAGGTTAACGTGAAGATTAAGGTTAATTTTAATGTTAAGGTTTGGTCAAGGTTATGGTTAGGTTATAGTTAAGGTCAAGGTTAAGGTTAGGTTAAGAGTAAAGTCAAGGTTAAGGTTAGGTTAAGGTTAATATTAGGTTAAAGGTAAAGTTAAGGTTAAGGTTAGGTTATGGTTAAGGTCAAGGTTAAGTGTAAAGTTAAGGTCAAGGTTAGGGTTTGGTTATAGTTAAGTTTAAGGGTTTGATCAAGGTTAGGGTTAGATTAAGTTTAAGGTTAAGGTTAGGTTAGGATAAGGTCGAGGTTAAGGTTAGGTTAAGGTTAAGTTTACAGGTTTAGTTAGGTTAACTATAACCCTTAACCTTGACCTTAACCGTAACCTTAACCTTAACCTTAACCTTAAATTTAATCTGACTAAACCCGTAACCTTTACCTAACCTTAACCTTAACCTTAACCTCCCCATAACCATAATATTAACCTTAACCTTTAACATTCCCTTAACCTTAACCTTACCCCATTAACCTTAACCTTACCCAAACCCCATTAACCATAACCTTTACCCAACCTTAACCTTAACCTTTACCTTAACTATAAGCTAACCCTAACCTTGGTAAGGTCAAGGTTAAGGTTAAGGTTATGGTTACGGGAAGGTTAAGGTTAAGGTTATGGTTAAGGTTAAGGTTAAGGTTAAGGTTAAGGGTTTGGTTAAGGTTAGGTTTAGGTCATAGTTAAGGTAAAGGTTAAGGTTAGGTTACGGTTAAGGTTAAGTTTATGGGTTTAGTCAGGTTAAGGTTAAGGTTAGGGGTAAATTAAAGGTTAAGGTTAGGGTTAAGGTTTGGGTTAAGGTTAAGGTTAGGGTTAGGGGAAGTTTAAGATTAAGGTTAAGGTTAAGGCTAGGGTTAGGTAAAGGTTAAGGGTGAAGGTTAAGGTTAGGGGTCTTAACCTTAACCTTAACCTTAACCTTCACCCTTAACCTTAACCTTCACTATAACCTAGCATTGAGTTTGACCTTAACTATAACCTAACCTCTATCTTAACCTTAACCTTTCCTTTACCTTTACCTTAACCTTAACCTTAGCCTTAACCTTAACCTTAACCAAACCCTTAATATTAACCTTAACCTAACCTTAACCTTACCCTTAACCTTGACCTTAACCTTAGATTACCCTAACCTTAACCTTAACCTTAACTATAACCTAACGCTAACCATGACCAAACCCTTAACCTTAACCTTATCTTAACCTTAACCTAACCTTAACCTTAAACTTAACCTCATTATAACCTTACCCTTAACCTTAACCTTGACCTTAACTATAACCTAACCCTAACCTTGACCAAAATTTTAACATTAACCTTAACTTAACCCTAACCTTGACCAAACTTTTAACATTAACCTTAACTTAACCCTAACCTTGACCAAACCCTTAAAATTAACCTTAACCTTAACCTTGTTACACAGCATTTTGTCATTGTCCCTGCAATCCCTCATCCTGTACATTGGAGGACTATTCCCATGACCTGCGAATAGTAAAATGACCTGAAACCACCTTCATGGCATCCTCTTGCATAAGGAAAAACATTCTCCTAAGGAAAATTTCCTCTGAAAAACCTTATAAACAAATGTTTTAGCCAATTCATCTCTCGCGCTATGGGGGAAATCCACACTAGAGGCCGCACCAACTGGCATGCTGTCCCTGTGTTTCACTCGTGCCAAGCTTATTAAGGGATTTAAAAAATAAATAAATGGTGGAAGTTTGATTCTAACAAACTCCTGAATGAATCATCAAAAGGAGTTGAGTGGTTTGGCTCTGGATCTCCATGTATAGGAAGTGGTTTTCCACCTATCATGGAACCTTCCTAAGAGAAAGGGCCTATCCCATGATTATAGGGATCCCAACTTCCTTTCCTCCATCTATAAAAGTTTTCCCTCTCCATTAGCAAGCTAGTTGAGATTTTAGGAAGGAAACTATAGCCGAACAACTATTGAGAGCCAAGACAAAGAGAATCTCGTAAGAGAGAGAGCTTCATCCAAATTCCCAACAGGATTTTTTGAGACAGGCTCCGCTGCAAGCCCTACCAAAGGAAGATCATAACATTAGAGCATTTGGTTGTAATCTCCCTTTTTTCATTTATAATATAAGCGACTCTGATTTTGGTTCCATTCATGTGTTCATTTCTTTACGTAATGTAATGAATTATATCCTCTCTGACTGATATATAGTTACATGCTTTAGATTTTACGTTTTATGTCGTCATTTCTTTGCATGTGTATAGGTGTTCGGACGTGTCGAAAAGAAGGATTATGATCTGTCAAGCGATGGATGGAAAACATCATCTTTTCTTCAATGACAATTGCATGGGATTTGAGGTGGGCTACTTATCGCGATCTTTGTCTTTCTATAACTAGGAACCAACTTCATTGTGTGACTTGACTGTTGCTAGACCCGATCTGGGCTAGTGGGATTGCCTCTGTCCGCAGAGGGGATTTACCTCCTCAAAAAACCTTAACCTCATCTTAGCCTTAATCTAACCATAACCTTAATCTAACCTTAACCTTAACCTTAGACTAACCATAACCTTAACCTTAACCTTACCCTAACCCTAACCTTAACTTTACCCTTAACCTAAACTTAACCTTAACCTTAACCTAACCCTAACCTTAACTTTACCCTTAACATTAAACATAACCTTAACTTTAACCTTAACATGACCTAAACCTTAACCTAACTGTAACCTTAACCTAACCTTAACCTTAAACTTAACCTTAACTATAACATAACCCTAACCTTGACCAAACGCTTAACCTTAACCTTAACCTAAACCTTTACCCTAACCTTTCCCTAACCTTATCTTAACCTTAACCTAACCTTAACCTTGACTTTACCCTTAACCTTAAGATAACCTTAACCTTAACCTTACCTTCACCTAACCCTTAACCTAATATTAACCTTAACCTTGACCCTAACCATAACCTTAACCCTTAACCTTAACCTCTACCTAACCTTGACCTTAACTATAACCTAACCCTAACATTAACCTTGACCTTAACTATAACCTAATCTTAACCTTGACCAAACTTTTAATGTACCTTAACCTTCAATTTACCCTTAACGTCACCTTAAACTTGACCTTAAACTTCCCTTAACATTAACCTTAACCTTAACTTTACCCTTAACCTATCCTTAACCTTAACCTTGACCTTAACCTTAATCTTAACCTTACCTTAAGGTTAGGTTAAGGTTAAGGTTAATGTTAGGTTAAGGTTAAGGTTAAGGGTTTGGTTAGGGTTAGGGTTAGGTTATAGTTAAGGTTAAGGTCAAGGTCAAGGTTAATCTTAACCTAACCTTCCCCTAACCTTAACTATAATCTAACCTTATACTTAAGCTAAAACTTTACCCTTAACTTGATCGTAACCTTAACCTTAACCATAACCTTAACCTTAACCTTGAACTTAACCTTAACCTTAACCTTTACTTAACTATAACCTTAACCTTCACCTTAACCTTAGCCTTGGATTTACCCTTAACTTAACCTTAACCTAACCTTAACCTTAACCTTACCCTTAACCTTTACCTTAACCGTAACCCTAACATTAACCTTAACCTTAACCTTAGCCTAGCCATAACCTTAACCTTAACCTTAACTGAACCTTAACCTTAACTTTACCCTTAACCTAAAATTAACCTTAACCTTAACCTTAACCTTTACCTTAACTTTACCCTCAACCTTGACCTTACCGTTAACCTTCACTATAACCTAACCTTAACCTTAAGGTTAGGGTTAGATTATAGTTAAGGTCAAGGTTAAGTTTAAGGTTACGGGTTTAGTCAGGTTAATGTTAAGGTTAATGTTAAGGGTAAGGTCAAGGTCAAGGTTAAGGTTACGTTAGGTAAAGTCAAGGTTAAGGTTACGTTAAGGGTTTGGTCAAGGTTAAGGTTAGGGTTAGGCTATAGTTAAGGTCAAGGTTAAATTTAGGGTTAAGATTAAGGTTAAGGGTAAGGTTATGGTTAAGGTTAAGGTCATTGTAAAGGTTAATGTTAAGGGTTTAGTCAAGGTGAGGGTTAGGTTATAGTTAAGGTCAAGGTTAAGGTTACGTTATAGTTAAGGTTAAGTTTAAGGTTATGGGAAGGTTAAGGTTAAGGTTAAGGTTAGGTTAAGGGTAAAGTCAAGGTTAAGGTTAAGGTTAGGTTAAGCGTAAAGTTAAGGTTAAGGGTAAAGTTAAGCTTAAGGTTAGAGGTAATGTTAAGGTTAATGTTAAGGATAAGGTCAAGGTCAAGGTTAAGGTTAAGTTAGGATAATGTAATGTTAAGGTCATGGTTAGGGTTAGGTTATAGTTAAGGTTAGGGTTATGGTTAAGGGTAAAGTTAGGGTCAAGTTAACCTTACCCTTAACCTTAACCTTAACCTTCACTATAACCTAACCTTAACCTTGACCTTAACTATAACCTAACCTTGACCTTAACCTTAACGTTACCTTTACCTTAACCTTAACCTAATCTTCCCATAACCTTTACATTAACCTAAGTTTAGCGTTAACCTTCCCCTAACCTTAACCTTAACCTTAACCTTAACCTAACCCTAACCTTATCCTAACCTTAACTTTAACTTTATCCTTAACCTAACCTTACCCTAACCTTACCCTAACCTTAACTTTCTAGTTTTTGATTCATTGATTTTGTTTTTGTTCGTTGATTTGTTTGCTCACAAACTATTTGCTCTCTTCCCTTAGTAGCTAGGTTCTTCATTGAAAAAGCTGAAAGTGAAAGTTTGTTTATCATTCTTAGCTTGGATTTTAGGAATTTCATATAAATCATCGCAGTGAACCTTTAAAAGGAAAATTTTTAAGATCAACATAAAATAAATCTCAATTTACTTCACAACGCATTGGAACCATAATGATAAAATTTAGAAGTTCTAGGCTAGAGACATGTTATGGCGTCGTAAAACATAGCAGATGTCGTTAACTTGTGTGTGATACATTCCAAGTATGATACCTCTCTCCATGTACATAAGAATATTGTAGCTCGTCCACGTACTTTTGGGTATATCGGGCGGTGTTATAGTACGATAAGTATAAAGCGGTGCTCTCACTGTGCGGTTTCGCATCAAACAGTGATTAAATGGAATTGTGCCTCCATGTACCTTCAAGTATATTTGGGAGGAAAAATTTTAGGTGCTATCCATCCATAGTGAACCAATTCATCCACCTTGAAATTGTGATACACCGAACATAGAATTCAGGGAGATTACCTGCCCATACTTCTTGGTTCGCCATGAGGTATTCTGCAGTTCACAGTTTCTTGGTAAACCCTTTTTCCTAGCATTACCATCTTTTTGTTTATTTGTTTTTTGGTTAAAATAAATCAGTAATCGTGGAAGAAAAAAATCCTATCCTCCGTCGTTCGCATAGATTAGCTTTAAAACCACCTTTACCACCTGAAGTTACTTCTGGTAGGCGAAGGTGATCACGATATGTCGAATCAAGTACAATTCGTACCTCTGGAGAAACATCATCTTTTAAGCCAGAGTTAGCTCAAATATTTTCCACACATCCCAGTTCGTTTACTGTTGTCAAAACGGAGTCTTCAGAGCTACCCGTGGTCACGATCCATTCAATCGCTAAGACCATACCTCATGGACCTGACGTTGTTCAATCACAAATTGATCCAGATCCTGTCTCTTCTTTGCTAGAAAATATGAATCCTGAAGTTGAACAACCAGAAGTTGTTCCTACCTTGGTCACCCCATAAATTTATATAGCCACTGAAACTCCTATATCACACATTCAACCGTCTGAAATATATTTTGGGCCTGACGGTCAAGTTCTTCCTCCTAGTTTAATTGCGATTGAAGAAATCCGACAAGACAATACACCTTTAAATCCAACCCATTTTGCGGGGGGGGCTTTACCTGTACCAGTATTTTCCTCAATCGTTTCGATCTACTTTTGTTGATCCTATTTCCATTCAATCTCCCATCAATTTTTGAGGGTATACATTTGGTCAAACAATTATGTCTGAACCAACATCTTCAGTTGGGTCTGTTGTTCAAATTATGCCGACATAAAACCCACAATGCCATATTTCGTCGTAAAAGATTACTTTAGCTACGCATAACAAATAGCCCTAACATCGATTATGGCTGCAAAATATCTTTTAAGTTTGCTGCACAAATCCAGATCCAAGCACAAAAGACATTAAGCAGATAAAATATAATATGGCTCCATGCATCCAATAGACAAGACAAGAACAATGTATTTAAAAGAATGTATTATATTATATTAAATAATGGGGCACCTGAGAGGAAAACAAGAAAGGTGTTTTCCGGTTCTCCTCAATGGGATGGGTTCTTGAAAGTTCTCAGTGTTTCAGATCTAGAATTCCTCTCTCTTATTGTGGTAGAAAACCCAGACAAACATAGAACTCAATGGGAGTTCACAAAGCAAAAATGGAAAATGGTGACCAAGAGTAGATCCAGTGATCTAATGCGATGAAGGTGACTAATGAATGGGGAAAACCCTTCTATTTATAACAAAATATTGGGGTGTTCTAGAACTCGGTGCATGAATAAAATATTATTAATCAAATTCTAGAATCACCCTTTAGGAATATTTTATTATATTTGTTGGAGGGAAAAGGATTTTTGACTTGGGTCAATTCCTTTATTTATAAATAACAAATAAATAAATGATTTATTTATTATTTAAGGGAAATGAGGGGAATATAATTAAATAAATAATGGTTTGTTTAATTATTTATATGTGATTTAGTCAAATTTAACTAAGAATATGATTTAAATAATGATTTAAATAACTTATTCTTAGGAAATAATTAAATAAATAAGGATTTATTTAATTAGTTTCCTTGTTTTGGGTTAAATATGACCAGTAAATGTAAACAAACAAGTTATTGTACATGGTGAAAGCAATTTTACTGACCTCAATAGAGTCGTTCAGTGCATATTTCTGGCACTTTCTCTAGTGCATATTCATGTTCATGGTCTTTGCCAATGTCATCATCTGGGATTTTAACTAGTAGTCCTATCGTTAGTACTGAACGACTTGATTCATTACATACATCATCAGGGTAATATCAAGTCGGTCTTTTTGGGTCAATTCCTTTAAGTACCATATCAACTGGACTCCCAACATTTGGAGAAAATTATTTTCCATCTTCTTATCCTCCTTATGCTGGGGGGAAACCTTTGGTCACCCAATATGACATGAATGTTTGTCAATGGCAGCCCACTCTACCTATCCAACCAGAAACGGTTGTACACTTGTATCATCCAGTTCAACTTGTTACACCCACTTCATTACCACCTGTTAATACATCTATACCCCTGTTACAGAATCAAAATATTGTACATCAACCTTATCAGGCGATTTCTTCGACTAAATATCATCAAATGTTGGGTCCACAGACTCAAAATACTTTGGTTAATTTACAACAACCTGTATCAGGGATCATTTATTCACAAGTTGGTGTATCATTTTATGGGATGTCACAAACAAAACCTGGTTATACATATCAACCAAATCCAACTTATACTAATTTGGGTCATAACATTGGCGGACGGACCTCTTGGCAGCCACAAGTGCAAATGCCTCAAACTTCATTTCAAAAAGTATCATATCTAGGTTTTGGTCAACAGAATTCTCAAGCGTTTGCTATGCAAAACAACCCCTATCTAGGTTATCAAAAACAAATTTCATATGTTGGTGCTCAAAGACCTGTTGCCCAAGCAATTCCATCTTACCCTGGCTATGCTCAACGTGACCTTAATAGACAGTTGCATTTTGTTGCAACCTTGGAATTACTAGATTTAAACCAGTTAACCAATGATCCTATCAATTATGCTCCTTCGTGGCCGGTGATACCTCATAAATTACCTTCTGATATTTGTAAATTCAATGGAAACCCTGGAGAAGATCTGTCGACTCATTTCATGACTTATCATTTATCGTGTTCATCAAATTCCCTGAATAATGATTCTGTTCGACTACGTCTTTTTCAGCGTAAGCTCATAGGTCTGGCTTCTAAATGGCACATTGAGTTACCTAGAGCTTCTTTCGAGAATTTCACTGCTTTAGCTACTATCTTTTTGACCCATTCCCAGTTACCGATCATATACAAAACTGGAATGGAGCTCTTGAAAAATTTCAAACAGACTAATTCTACTCACATTTCTGATAATATTCACGAGTGGTGTCACCATGGACGAATGGTTAAGACATTTTTTCCCGATTATCTCCTTGTTGAATGGTTTATTAAGTCCATGTTACCATCTATAACTAAGGATGTGGCTAAAGGTGGCGTCGTCACATAAGAGCAAGTTATCGCTCGTGCCCAATATTTAGACTTGATTTACACTCAGTCTGGTACGCTCTATGAAAAAATCCCTAATGCGACGAGATCTAATTTCAATGTTCCTCCTCAAATAAAGGACTCTCATGCTAGAGATGGCTTGATAGGCACTGCAATCACACACCATGCTACTGCATCTGCTCCTACTCTTACTTCCAAAATTAAATTTGTATCATTTGACAAAGGAAAAAGTGACAAGAAACCAGGAGGTAAGAAAAAGGGGAAATCAAAGAAAAAGAAAACTTCTAACCCGCAAGAAAGATCATCTGATCAACCGTCTGGACCACAGAAACCTCATTATCCATGCATAATCTGTAATGAGGAACACTTTGTTAGGGATTTTCCTCTGCGTTAAAGTCTCAAAATCATCAAGACTTCTCATGCATCGGCTTGTGTTGAACGGACCCATTTCAAATCGGACACAAATTTGGTTGCTACGGATCCAACTCCTAGTTCCCAAGTGTTGATGTTATCCACCACAAAACCTTCACAATATATTTTGGTGTCAACACGGAATAAAGGATATGGTAGTTGCCACAAGCACTATTACGACCTACTACCTCGACAACGAATCCATCTAATGAATCAGTATCACCTACTGTTATTCTTGAATTGAAAATTAAACCACCAAAGGGAGTAATTCATAAATCGACATATAATCCTCGAGAAAGAGCTGCAAAAAATTATGATATAGTTGAAGATTTGGCTCAATCCCCTTCAGCTATGTCTTCTCGTGAGGTATTACAAAATTTTCCCTCCCAGAAGCAAGCTTTATTGTCATCCATTGGTGGAATTGATCCGACTGATTCTAATCTTGTCCTCTTTAATCATACCGGCTATGTGCCGCAATTACAAGCAGAATTGGCATTATCCATACAAGTAAATGTTCTCAATCACCTTATTCATCATACTATTACTGATGAGGGAACATATATGGGCATAATGTCTCTAAACTATTGGAAGTCACTTGGCTCACCAAGATTATCGCAATAATCAACGACGTTGAAGGATTTTGATGGAAGAACATATAAACCTTGTGGTATTATCAATAACCTCCAAGTTGAATTAGGGGGGAAAACAGTAAGTATTGATGTTGAGGTTGTTGAAGGACCCCTTGACTATAATATTTTACTTGGAAGACCATGGGTATATGCAATGACTGCCATTTTTTCTACATACTTTAGAAAGATTGCCTTTCCACATAAAGGTACAATCACAGTCATTAATCAATTATCCTTTTTTGCCTATGGTTCGCAGGTAACTCAAAGCATTCTGTTTGTTCACTTACCCCAAATATAAATTCAAAACATTGGTGTAGGACTCTTAAAGGATTCCAATCTTATGGGAACCTTCGCATTACCGCCGCTTGCGACGTCGACATAAATTGCAAGCATAGAGACCTGCTACATGATATTTTCCACTCTATCTGGCTTAAGGGAGAGTACAGGTGATTCTGATATTTCTACGTTGGATGATGTTTTACCACCCAGCCCCATTGAGATGGCATAACAATCAATCTATTTGGCTTGGGTGACAAATACAAAATCAACGTCGCAGAGTGTTTGGGTTGATCGTTCGTTAGATTTTGGTACTCCATCTGATCCATTTTACTCAAAATTTTTGACAGATGAAAATATTTTGGAAGCTATGATGTTAGAAAGTGAACCATGGGAAGATTATCATCATCATTCCCATCTTCTTGATTACGAAGAAAAAAATTGCAGTGAAATATGTCACCCATCCCTCAAAACTTTCTTTTCGAATTCTTTACCGATTAATGTAATTGACTCTGAGCGAAATTTATCAAATATCAAAGAAACAATTTCTACTAATATTTCGACCAAACCTGGCATTGTAGAAAATATTCATGTCGGTATTTCTTGTTCTCCATCAAAACTTGATTCATATTGCTCTCTTTTTAATGAATTTCGTGACATATTCGCTTGGTCTTATGAGGAAATGCCAGGCATAGGTACTAGTATAGTTGAACACATTGTTAATATGTATCCTGATGTCAAACTAGTGCGTCAATGGCTTTGTCCTGTTCATCCAAAGAAAGCCGCTGCCATCAACGCAGAAGTTCAAAATTTTTTGCGTGCTGGTTTCATTTACCCTATTCTGCTAACTGAGTGGGTTTCCAATATCGTTCCTGTTATGAAAAAACAAGGAACCATTAGAGTGTGTTTCGATTATCAGGATGTCAATCAGGCTTGTCCAAAAGACAACTATCCTACTTGCTTTATCAACCAGATTATTGATTATTGTGCTGGATGCGAAATATTTTCGTTCATGGATGGATTTTCCAACTACAATCAAATCAATATCCACCCAGATGACCAACATAAGACAACATTCATCTGTCCCTGGGGCACATTCACATATAGGAAACTTCTGTTTGGTTTAAAGAACGTTGGGGCAACTTTTTAGAGAGCAATGGATTATGCTTTCAACGACATCAAGCACATTTTTCAACCATATGTAGATGATTTACCAATGCATTCACGAAACCGGACTGATCACCCGATGCATTTGAGAGCCATTTTCTTACGCTATCGACACTATAAGAGACGCCTCAATCTACACAAATGTGTGTTTTGTGTTGGTTCTGGTCAATTACTTGGATTCGTAGTCTCAAAAGAAGAAATTCAAATAGACCCACTGAAGGTACAGTACATTCTTGATTTGCCTACACCATCAAACTTACTTCAGATACAGAAACTTCAAGGAAAGGCTAACTTCCTGAGAAGGTTCATTCCAAACTACGCCGAAATGGCTAAAGGATTTACTCAACTATTGAAAAAGGGAGTTCCCTTCCATTGGTATCAAGTTGCATAAGCTTGTTTTGATGTTGTCAAGAACCATCTTGTTCGAGCGTCATTAATGTATCCTCCTAATTATCAAAATGATTACTTCTTATATATTTTCGCGGCTGAAATGACCATTGCTATTGTTTTGGTCCAAGTAGAAGATGGAATTGAACATCCGATCTATTATTTGAGTCGTAATCTCAATGATACGGAAGTTAAGTACTCGTACATGGAAAATATTTCCTTGGCAGTTGTTCAAGCTTTCCAAAGATTTCGCCATTATATCCTACTCCGGAAAACAACAATAGTTTCGGATTGCAACCCCATGACTTACATCTTATCACGTCAATTGCTGGGGGGGGAATATTCAAAATGGATTGTCATTTTGCAGGAATTTCATTTGGAATTCATCAAATCCAAGTCAAAGAAGTCTTTAGTTTTGGCTGAGCTTCTTTGTGACCTTCCATATGATAGTATTGCTACTACGTTGGAACCATCTATTCCAGACGAGTCTTTGTTTCTGATCGGATCATTTGATCCTTGGTATGGGGATTTCATCATTTATCTCCAAACCCAAACTTTTTGAACTAATACCTCTCGCTCTGACCAGTGACTTATTCGATACCAAGCCAAAGATTATCTGATCGTCGGTGATACACTTTATCGTCGTGTTGTCGATACCATTTTAAGGCGGTGCCTCACTCATGAGGAGGCCGAAAAAGTGTTAATGATTTTCATGCTGGGCTTGTGGTGGGCTTACTATTTTTCGAGATTGCATCGTTGCAGTCAGAAGTTGTCATGCATGCCAGATTTTTTATCGTAAAATATGCAAACTGCCATCGCCAATGCATCCTGTTGTCTCTACTAGACCATTTATGAAATGGGCTATTGACTTCATGACCTGTAACCCTCCTTCGTCCGGGTGGCATGGTTATATTATTGTCGCAGTCGACTATTTTACCAAATGGGATAAAGTGATGCCTACATTCAATAACACAGGACAAACAACTGCATTTTTTTTCTTCAACCACATTATTGCACAGTTTGGGGTCCCACAGGCTATAGTTACGGATCATGGGAAGCATTTTTGTAAACCATATGATGTCTGAATTGACTGCTAAGATAGGATTTTCACATGATAATTCTACTCCTTATTATCCACAATCAAATGGACAAGTTGAGGCTATTAACGAAATTCTTAAATGAATGATTCAACGAATGATAGGATCTGTAAAAGGAACTGGCACTTGATCCTATACTCCACTTTGTGGGCATATCTAACCTTGGTGAGAAATGCAATCGGATTTACTCCTTTTCAATTGGTGTATGGTCTAGAAGCTATATTACCAATCCAATGTGAAATATCATCGTTAAAACTCGTGATAGACTTGTTACCTGACACCTCAGAAAAAGAAGCGCGTCTCCTTAACCTCATCCATCTAGATGAAACATGTCGTGAAGCCCAATTGGCCAATGAAGCACATAAGAGATGTATAAAGGTGCAATATGAAAAAAATGTCCAGCCTCGCATCTACTTAGAGTGTGACTTGGTCCTTCTTTATGATCAAGAAGCTGATGTAATAGGTACAGGGAAATTTGAACCATTATGGCATGGCCCCTATATTGTCAATAGAGTTCTTGCTAAGGGTGCCTATAAGTTAGATGATTACGATGGAATTCCGTTGACACAACCAAGAAATGGGTTGTATTTGAAACGTTACTATGCTTAATCATGAGCGTAGTAATTTTTTGTATTATATTGTTATATGTTGTTGATTTGCATTCACTATCTTAATTTGTTTTTAGAGTTTTCTTGACGTTAGTAATACGCTTTACATTTCATCCCAAATAGCTGAATTTTTGGAACCATTTGTTGGATATGCTGATGGTGCTAGTCATAGTATGCAGAATCTATCCTCTGCAGCATGGGCCATTTTTGCTCCAAAAGGCGAGTTAGTGAGTTTTCAAGGGATTTGTATTGGTAGATCGACAAAAAACATCGTTGAGTATAGCGCTTTCATCAAAATTCTCTCTGATGCCATTTCATTTGGTATTAACCACATAATCATAAGGTTAGACTCATAACTTGTGGTATTATAGCTTACTAGTATTTATACTATTAGAAATCCAACACTTCTTAGATTTTTCCTAAGAGTTTGAATTTTGAAGAGACATTTTGATTTCATTCAATATCAACATATTTCTAGAAATTTGAACACTTTAACTTATTCATTAGCTAATCAAGTTTTAGATAGACATTTACGACATAGGTAAAGAAAACATTCACATCATTGAATAGGATTGTGCATTAAACACAGGAAAAACTCTGAAATCAAATAGATAGATAGTTATAGGTTTTTACAAAATTTGTGCCCAAGACACATTGGTCATCTAACCTCAAAATGTATGCAAAAATTCATAAGTAAACTAGTGGTTCTTATGGTAACATGCTATAGATCTAGTAATCCTACGAAGCAACCGCATCCAATGGTTAGGAACCCCAATAGTTTGTCACTACAGTTTCATGGGAAGCTTTTTGATCCAGCAATCTGGAATCCCGAAGGTCAACCCTTCGATGTGCTGCTAAAGCTCATCCAGAGTCTCAACCATATCAAGGTCCTGAAGGACTGCTCTCCCGACATCCCTCTCTATTAGCACATCTGCTTCGCGCTCTAGTTCCTATACTAGTTGAACACGACCAATATCTGCATTACATCAAAAATTTAGTTTAGTCTTAGAAAGAAATAAAAACACAAAACATTTCATAAACCTTATAAAAATCAAAAAACATAGTCAAATCATTCTTACCTATTACACCCCACTGAGTGCCTTCTGGTAATACTATATCTGGATCTCCTCGGAAGTCGACACTTGTGTATGCATACTCATTGATGGCGACGATATGTCGTCGGAACCAGGTGAAGAATATAGTAGAGAACACAACGGTTGATTGGCCTACATGCTGACCCATGAGTTCTACCCATCTCTGCATTTGAGGATCTCTAGGACTAGATACATCCAATGTTACATGTTGTGGCTGCATCAGTGGAATCTGTTCCAAAGCGAAGGAGATAAGGATTGAACCATAATTGAAATTTTTCTTCCTTCCTCCCTTTGCTTTATTTCTTTGTTCCTTTATCTGAGATAGAACAGCTTCAGACCAGTTGAAGACTATTGGCTCTAAGCACTCTACTGCATACTACATATACGATCTGTTCGCTACATGTAGTGTAACAGTGCCAACAAGTTTAGCAATCATGAAAAAGGATGGTTCTCAAATGCAAATCCTTGACATCCTGGATGTTTATTTTTCCATCTTTGCTAGGTTCTTCCCCTAGATAGCAATACTGCATAACATAATCCCTCATTGTCTCTCCTCCAACGGTAGGCCCTGTGAGAGAAATGGGCAAACCTCTCTGCGGCAAACCTATGAGAAAATACACATCCTCAACTGTTATGGGAACTAATTTGTTTTTAATGTGAAGTGCCTCTATCACCGGATCCCATGCTCGAACTAAGAACTCCAAGAGTTCTATTTGTTGCCTCATTCTCGACAATTTGAAGTACTTAAGTAGTCCACAATATCTTAGGGCTATTACAGTACCCAGATCATTCAAGGAAATCATATCTTGTTCTTCATGTTCTCTTTCCCTCCATGTCATCATCATTATAATCGGATGGAAACCTGAAATACAACCATAAGATCCAATAGATTACATTCATTGCAAAAAACTAGGAAAATTTTAGACACAACATGAAAATAAAAAACCTGAACTGCACCCAACACACTCCCTTGGCCTAGACAGTGCATTGCACATGCAGGTACCCTTCACTTTACCTGCTATGCAATGCAAGTCAACATTCAAGGGTGCATTGCCCTCATTTTGGGTAGAATTTACCCTAGGGACCTCAAAACCCTAATTGCAAAGAATGGAAATGAGATGAAAACTAAAAGGAAGAGGAAGTATATGACACTAACCTAGATCAAACGGTGATGAAATCCATCCACAGAAATGATCGCAGTCAATGACTGAAGTTCAGGGGAAAAATCAGGTTCAGAGCTCCAAAATGCAAATGGTAACTATGGAATGGTAGAAATGAATAATGAAACTACTTTTTATAGTCATTTAATTGTTTGCAAGTTAAATTTATTGCTATCACTATAGTTTTATTATGTTTTTATCATGAAATGGGTATTTTTAATCCATTTGATGTTGTTCTGAATAGGAAATACAATTGATGAATAGATTAGTCGTGCAGATTTATTCAAAGAATGAGTTGACCACAAAGCATACTTTTTCTCCTTATTTTTCGAGCTTCGTTAAAAATGAAAAAGGATTTGAAGCGCACTTTTATCTCTTTTTTGAGCTTCGATAACAGCAAAAGGGAAACCTTGGAGTCTTCTTTCATCTCTTTTCAGACACTGATAATGTGAAAATATTGCCGAGTAGTTGTCTTTTCGAGCTCGCTAAAGTAAATGAATCGATATCTACTCGGTATAAGTTTAACCCTTTTCTGGACTGAGATAGATTATTTACGAAAAAGGAATACCTTGGTTAAACATGACCAAAGAGGTTCTCTTAGATATTATTTTACACTTTTTCGGATTTGCGTGAAAAATTTACGAAAAATTACTTTTGGAGTTCTCTTTCATCCTCTTTTTTAGACTCTCTAAATATGGAAAAGGACCGGACTATCACCATCGTTAAGCTTGTTAAAACATAAAATAGCGACGGGCTTGTCAACCATGGCAAGAATCGAGTTTCATTCATCGCTAGACTCATTAAATTATTAAATAGCGATACACTATTTTCCCAAAGGGTTGAATTATAGATAAAGCAAATGTTATCCTCCTTAAGCTTGTTAAACAATAAAGAGGTACTGGTCGACAAATGACTAGGGAAAATTTGGGAAAAGTAAGCAAAGTTTATTTTTTGTAGCAAGTCGCTCTTGAACATGACACTTCTTTCACTCCATGTCCATGACTGTTTGGGTTGGGTAATCATCTTGAAGGTTCATTCACACCTATGGTTCATCATACCTTCTCTTCAGTTTTGGATCAATGCTACCAACTCATCACAGTGTCGCTGATATGTTCAAGAGAAGTCACCCACTGATTATAAACTCATTCATCTGCAATACTCATAAACCTTAATTTTCATGACCGTCATCCCTGAAAATTGCTATATCAAGTCATACCCTTGTCTCCTAAATCAGTAACTCCAGTTTTGAAATAAGGTGACTTCCTGTCAACGACAAATCAATATCTAGGAAGTTCACTTAGAAACATCAGATTCCAGTACCATGAGGCTTGTTACAGCATTGACAAGATCCTCACTTCTAGACCTTTGACTGAAAGATTTTGTTTTCCGTTCGACATCAAATCATCTATTCACGCCTTACAAAATGTACTGCAGTACCTTGAAGGCCATTGACATTAATGGTGGTTATCTCACGTTTGTTAATAGCATGCATCATTGGATGGTAATCAAATGATGTATTTCTATGTTCAACTAAAAATCATATATTCGCATGGCTAGACTTGTACCCAAATGATCGAGTGAACGAGATAAGAAGACCCCAGATATAGTTTCATCCATCCAGGCTGCGATTTCAGGATTGTTGTACACATCATCTGTACGGTGACTTTACATACATATTGTCATCCAAACATGGGCCTATATGCATGGGCATGTATGCACTCTTGAGAGAAAATTTTAAGGATGGACATTTATCTTAAAGTTTAAAAACTTGGCGAATCTTAGTAGTCCCCAATATGTGAATTTTAAAAATTTTGATGTTATTTTTGTAAAAATATTTAGTTTTGTAATCATTTTATATTAGTATATATAAATTTTTGGCGATTTTTAGGGTAAAATATTTTTATACTATAAAATTTGGTCGAATCAATTTTTAAAAAAAATGGGAATTGGCGAATATTTTTTTTGGAAAAAGCATGGAAAATTAGCCCACCTGCGAATATTAGCCCCTAAAATTTTCCATGGTCTGCATCTGGGAAACATTCCAATGTAGACAAATTTTTGAATTATGTACATGTTATTATATTGTTTTATGTGCTAAACATGGGAATGCGTACCCTCAGCAATTATGATCAAAAGAAAATATATCATGATGTAATTTATTGTAATATTGATGCAGGTGACCATTCCGCTTTGTTTCCAGGCTCATCACAGTGTAAAGCATCTCAATCAAATGTTCTTATTATTTGGATCTCATGCTTTAGGGGGAAATTGTTATAGGTCAATTTGGGCACCATTCCCAATGACCTGGTTAACTGGACATCATCTCTAGGACCAATGATCAAGGGTCTATCATTCCCTATAATTTCAGTTGCTACATGCCCTAAGACAAGAAACAAGACAGATCAAGGAAGACTTTCATCAAGTAAAGGTTTCCATGGTGTGAAGCTTATTATATAGCATATGAGAGCTCACCAATGTAGGCTCTAAGGGGCCTAAGTGCATTGCATATGTAGGTAGCCCCATGCAAGGCTGCTCTGTGAAACACTTCCCAACATTCATAGGTGCGTTGATCACATTGGGAGCGAAATTCTCATTGTACTGGAATCTCCACTTGGCCAGTGCCTTCTAGAAGAGTTCACATGTGTCAAGCTTCAGATCCAAGTGTCCATTTGACATCTACATGAATGGAAACATGTCTTGCCTATTTTTGGAAATTTATTGATTGTAAAACAACCTACAGCTCATCTATAAATTGAACACATAGCTAAGTGCTTGAGAAGGAAGAATTTGAGTACAGAAATGCTGGAGAATTTTCAATTGAGAGCTATATTTGTGAAGCTACTGCTGGAGAGATTTATACTATGATGAGGCTTGGGAACATTGCTGGAAGGTCACTTCAAGTAGTCACTAGGTTGTAACCTCTCCTTCTATCATTAATAAAGACTACTACTTATTTTTCCCTATATACATCTATATTGGCTTTGATTTTCCATATTGCAAGATCTTGGTTGATGTATATGGTTTATGCTTTACTGATTTAGCTAACTAGCTTGAATAGATATCTATATTATTGCATCTTCTGTTGTTTCAGTGTTCTTTCTTGCCTGAAGAATTCAGCTCACAAACCGCTTGAATTTTAAGCTGCAACGGAAAATACAAAAGGACTCATTTGGAAGAGACTGAACAAATAAGCCTCCAATATTCTCTATGTATCTGTTCTGAGTTAGGAGAAATAGTCGTATAGTCTTTCACCTGTTGTTCTAGACTAGCACATATCTAGGGAAGCGTGATTTATTCGTAATTCACAATTATGGCCCAACACTTAACCTTAACATTAATATTAACCTTAAAATTAACCTTTACCTAACCTTAATCTTAACCTAACCCTAACCATTACCCTAACCATAACCTTAACTTTACCCTTAACCTAACCTTAACCTTAACCTAACCTTAACCATAACCTTAACCTAACCTTTACCTTAACCTTAACATTAAAATTAACCTTACCCTTAACCTAAACTTAACCATAACCTTAACCTAACCTTAACCTTAACCTTACCTTAACTATAACCTAACCCTAACCTTGATTAAACCCTTAACCTTAACCTTAACCTTAACTTTACCCTTAACCTATCTGTTAGCCACCTATAAAATTTTGGCATAACAAACAGGTGGCTAAGTATGTTTCTAAGTCTTCAAGGGAAAAATTCCCTTGAAAATATTTCATTCTTGAAGCCTTCATGTGTCTTCAGCCCTTTGAAGAAATCTTCACCGATGTTTCCATTGGAAAGCCCTGCTGTTTTGAGAAAAAGATTGCTTTAAAAGGCCTCCATTTGCTCCATCTCATTCCCACAAAATTTCCCATTTTCATCCTTATTCCATTTAAAAAAATCCACTATAAGACCTTCACTTGCCTTCTAAATCATCCCAAAATCCCTTTTGGACCTTATGTCTCCCTTATTTGGTTTAAAATATGCCTCTTCTAGTCTATCGGACCCTCCAAATTCTGTGGAAAACCCTTCAAAATCATTGAAAATATTCATTTTCACATTAAGGCCTTAGGACCATTTGGCCTTAGCCCTAGCTCATTCTCCTCGCATATGACTCAAAGCCATAACCTAGAGCTAGCCCCCATCGCGCAATCGCAATCGGGGTTTCCTATATCTTGTCGCCTTTTACTTAGAAATTTCGATGCGATGAGCTTTGTTTCAAAATTTTGATGCGATAAGCCTTTCCTTCTAAGCCCCCAGTATCCTCACCCTTTACACAGGACCACACCCCACCATCGTAATCACAAAAGGTTATGCTCTATGGTATTTCTCCCTGACTCTCCGATCCTCCGATTCGATCCCGACTGTCGAATCCACAAGAACCGACCGTCGAGATTCAATCGCACTGCACCCTAGCCCAACATACCTCTACCCTAAAAAAATATCTTAGCCGTCCAAATCTAAAGATCCAACGGTCAGGAAAAAACCCGATGGCTCACCTCCACCCATGCATCTTACCTTTTATCGCACTAAACTTGCACCGTCAGATCTTCCACCCTCCATCCAATGGCTAAGAACACATATCGCGTAAATTTTACATCCAGGCTTTATCATTTTGGAATCACATGATATAAGCAGTTTTGGTTTTCCACGTGGTGATCACTGAGTGGAATCGCGTTATTTTTGCAAATTCCACTTACCACCCTCAGCGCCGCACGAAAACCACTCTAGTTTTCCACTTACCGCCCTCTGCATTGAGTTTTTGAGTTTAATCCTAGCCGTTGATGGGGTCTAATCTGATGGTCCTAATCTGATCTTGCATTTTCCATTTTCCTTCCATATAACCTCTTAAAGGATTTCACCGAGTGAACTCCGTCGTAGATCTGTTCCGATCTGATGACCCTAATACAACCTCGCCCCATTCACTTAATTCTTCATTCATCCTCCAAATAGTCTCATCGATGAATATCAACCATTCATCATTGTGGATTGATCTAATCCAGCAGTGCGCAATGCACAATGCTTCAAACCCCATCATACCTATTCTTTCACCCTATGACAGTTTTTCAGCCATTTTTCCACTGCATACACCTTTCCTCCATTGCTCTTTCATCCTCCATGAGCCTCCGCAGCAGTCCTCCTCTCATTCCCACAGGTTTTTATAATGATTTTATTGTGTTTTGCAGGGTTTATAGGTGGTGATTTCATTCCGCCTCGACAGTCACTTTCATGGTGATTTAGAGCGCAGATAGACTGTTTCAAAGCCAAGAAGAGCAGAGGAAGACATCCCTGATAAGGTGTAAACATGTTTTTCATTGAATACTAGCTTTATTGACCCTGTTTCAAACCCTCCAACGACTCCAAAACTTGTACATTCATAGAAAAACAGGTCAACAGAAGCAGCAAAGAGTATCAGTAAGAGATTAAAAGGATTAAAGCCTATTATTGAAGAATTAATTCTCAATTCAATGTTCAAAAGGATAAAGACACAGATGAAGACCACAAGAATGATCAAGAAGACTTAATGAATTCTAAAGCACATAACAAGCCTTATCAATGCTTTAATGTCAACAGAATGTTTGTTCCCTAAGGAAGGACTAACCACACAACTTGTTTCATTCTCCATCAAGCTCCTGAGAAGTTATTACCCTGACAGAAGTCCTTAAATTATCAATGCATTAGTTATAAGACATGGAAGACCTGAAAGGAAAATCTGTACATTTCTTGCCACAGAAGATAAACAGAGTACTGCAGCCAGAAATTACTTCAAGGAACATACCCTTGGAGTTATTACCAAACTGACGAAGACCCCTGATTCAGCCAAAGGGTACTGAAAGTTAATGCTGGGATGTTAAAACAGAATGGGCTTCATATACTCCTCTTCTTCTATTTTAATGAGTCATTTAAAGTTCTATCTACCACTACTATCACTCTTTCATCTATAAGAACTCTTGAGAAATACATTGTTAACATTGGTTGTTTACATATTGTAAAAACACTGATCGTAAGCAGTTTCATTGAGTTAGATTTCTGTGAGTAGTAGTTGTATATAGGCTGGGAGATGATTTCTGAGTGATATCAAGCTATTGGAAAAGGATGTATGTGACTGGTTTTTCTCTTCTAATATGAGAAGCATGTTCATTAGATCCTGATCTAAATCAGTGGTGATGTGTTCTATCTTTGTTAGTGTTTTCTCTCTGTTATTCATCATGTATCATTTTCTATGATAAGAATCAGTAATTTTAGCTTAGGATATACTGCTTCAAGTACCCTAATTCTTCCCGCACTTTCTTATCTTTAATGTTTCCTGCTAATCGTGTATCTAAGACACTAATTCAATATAATTTAACCAGTATAGAAGTTGGTTTTCCCAGGCTTTCTGATGTATGAATTTAGATTTTGTTGCGTAGATGTTCTTGTCTGGTTTTAGCTGAAGGAATTAGGAAACTAGGATATTTAGAGTTAGCCCTGTCTCACTAGGTTCCTTTTCTAACAGTAAGCCTTTCTAAGATCCCTTTGATTTGAATGTCAAAGCCAGAGAAGGTTAAAAGTCTTTCTCTGATATTAGGCTTCTCTCTATATTAAATTTAAATGTTTTCCATTGTTTTAAAGTAGTCAGGAGGACTACTGGATTGTTGTCTTCAGAGTTAGCCTCATTAGGAGTTTTTATCATAGAGGTTAATGCATGTCTTGTCCCTAGATTTACTCCTAAGTGGTCACCTTGGAAGGTTTTCCTTTTCGTTCCCATTCATTTCCTTATTGTTTCATCCCATACTATCATCTTAAAAGATCCTCTGATATAGATGACTAGCCCATTTGAAAGCCTCGGATATTTGAATTGCAAGTAAACCCTTTTATGACCCCATTGCCCAATGGACTTGTGTTCTCCTTGAATTATCTCCCCATTTATAAAGATCCTTCTATACTCATTCCTTTACCTTACATTTAATCCTTCCTTCAAGTTTCCCAACCAAACAAACAAACAAAACAAAAACCCCTTGTGCCCTATAACTAGCCTAATACCTTAAATTGAACTTAAGAGATATACATTTTTTTACCTTTATATAGAGAGATCACTCTTTGGATCCAGGAGGGCTAGATCCTAAGATCCCAAAGTGGTTTGATGTTGTCTTGTCAATTGGTATTGCCAAATTTGTGAAATCACAGGAACCACAACATATTGGCGACTCCGCTGGGGAGCTACTCTGAGTAGATAGTTATTTTAGACACCTTTGAGAACTCAGAAGACCAATTAGCCTTGATTTGGTAGTTAATCACTATGGTGGATAGTAAATATTCTCGAAACAATTCAAACCCTCCACCTGGCGACTCCACAGTTCCTAAATGACAGAAAGACTCCACTGGTGATCAGTAGGACTATTGATTATCTTTGTTTTCACAAGACTCTATTGGGAGACCAGTTTCATTACAACATCATCCATATTAAAGGAAACAAATAGGATTAAGCTTCTTTGTTTAAGGATAATATTCCTCTTAAATATTTTTAGACTTAACATACTGGCTTTAAGAACAATCCATACTAGAGCTTATCCTAATCCAAATCCCCCTGAAATAGTTGAAAATATGGAGAGCATTATTAGGAAGTCTCCCACATCTAGGGATCCAACTATTTCCAGACCCATTCATAGAGCTAAATGAGCACCTTAAAACCTTGCAGCTCTATCAGATACTCAATTTGACTTAGAATTCCCAAGTAATTTACCAAGATCTAAGTCATTAAGTGGTATAGATCAGACAGATTTTGAGCCTACAAGTTCACCACCACATAGTGGTCAACACATTGATAACAGAGAAACCCCTCCATCCACACCTCATAATATACATTTCATTCATAACATGGGTCTCTCTCACCCTAAATCTACTCAACAGTTTGTTGCTAGTCCAAGCATTCCCGTTATCCATATACCTATTGCTCAAGCTAACCCTTTACCTCCACAAAACACTATCATGGCAGCATGGTATGCTCCCTTGGTGTTACCCCAGCCTTTGGTTCCTTTACCAAATGACTATCAGTCTAAAATTCCCCATTTCACTGGAAAAGAACCTACCACAGCTCAACAACACGTAGATAAGATGGAAGATGCATTTGATTACATGGAGATAGACGATGAGACCATTAAAATGAGAATCTTTGCTCAAAGTTTAGGAGGAGAAGTAAAAAAGTGGTTTAAAGGCTTAGCTCCTAATAGCATAAATGACCTTACCTCCTTACATCAAGCTTTCATAAACAAATGGGAAATTAAGAGAAATCCTCTACAAATACTAGAAGAGTATAAAAACCTCAAAATAAATTAGGGAGAGAGTGTTCATGATTACTCTACCAGGTTTAACAGTGTCTATAATGCTCTTCCACCCCACATGAAACCTCCCCAAGGAATGGCCTTAGTGAAATATCCTGAGGGTTTTGATGCTGACTTGGTCTATCAACTTAGGGAGAGAGACTATACAACTCTAAAAGATATGCAGAAAGGAGCTGTGAGTGGAGAGGCAAACTTAATTGAAAAAAGAACTAGGATGAGGGCTGAAAAGAAGGTAACCTGTAGGGAGGAAACCACATCTTCTACATCTGATCCCAAAATTGACAGTTTAGCCAAAAACATGGAGAGGCTAGAAAGAATGATGGAGAAGATGGTTGTCCAAGTCAATAATCAGAGTAGAAACCAAACTCAAAACCATAACCAAAAATTTAGGAGAAAAAATACCCCTAATAGATATAGGGATTCTGACCAACAAGTCATACCTCCATTCCAAGAAAACTTCCTTGATGAGGATGAGGGAATAATAGAAGAATTAGAGGGAACTATTATAAACATGTTGGAAGTGGATAACCAAGATCACACCTTTTTCACAGAAGATAACCGGACCTCACACACACATTGGGATAAGGGAAGGTTGGAATCTGAAGACTATAGGTTAGGATTCAAGAATGCCATCATGCAGGTCTGAGAACAATATGATCTCAGAAGCAAAAATAACCCAGAAGCTCCCAAACCAAAAACCTCTGAAATCACCATTAAGAAAAGACCTGAAAGGACTCCTAAAGGGACTGCTGAAAGCAACAAAACAACAACTAAAATTTCTAGAAAAAAAAAGGACAAAGACATCCCAACCATGGATAAACCAAGTCAAGAAACCAATAGCACTATAATTGAATCTAATGCTCATTAAAGAATAGTTTCAACCAATGTACATAGTGAAAATCAGCAAGCTGATTTTTCTAATAAAACAGTGACCAACAAAATAGAATTGAGCCTTTCAAAGAGTCAGTCTCCTTTCAATCTGGAAAGCGAGATTGCCAAAACCAAAATTTCTGTCCCTCTCACTGATTTGGCCACCTAGGATGCTTATAAATTTCAAATATTGAAAGCTTTAAACTTAGGAGAAAACAGTGACTCTGTCAACTTAAATGATGATCAACCAACTCTCTTGTTTGGCCCAAAAATTGAACGGAAATTTTAGGAAGGAGTAGTGCCTCCCTTCTATGTTAGTCTAAACAGCCATGACGAAATCCTACATAATGCTATGCACGATTTAGGGGCTTCACACAATATTATTCGCAAAGTGATCATGGAAAATTAGGCCTGGAGATAACCAGACCTTATAAGGATTTATATTCTTTTGACTCTAGAAGAGTGAATTGTTTGGGCCTGATCAAGGATATTTGTGTAAATTTGACCCAAATTCTAGCCAAGTGCATGGTAATGGATGTTGTAGTGGCTGATATACCCCCTAAGTATGGCATGTTGCTGTCAAGATCATGGGGTGCCAAGCTACAAGGTACAATGAAAATGGACATGACATATGCCACTATCCCTATTTTCAGCCAACTTAGAAGACTATATAGGGAAGTACACATGAAATTCATGGTAAGCAGCCCTGAGAAACTAGAAAATTCCCCTCTTTACTCTGTCCATACAGACCTAGACTCTTTTATCCTTTACAATGATGAGTGTACATATGAGCAAGAGCTAGAGAACGAAAATTCAAACAACATAGTAGAAGCCAAAAATCTTACCATAATGGTAGCTCTGGATACAAAGGAAAATGAGGGAGAAACATTCGAACAACGTTTTGAATTAAAATACCAGAGTGAACAAAGCCAATACTGCAAACAATAGATTACCCATCACCCTGAACTCCATGAAAAGCATGAGGGACAAAACATAGCGCAATGTGGTATTGACCTCAGAAAACAACATAATGGTGAACATAGGATTAAGGGTGAAACTGATAACAAATCCGCAAACAATCCTTTATGGAGCATGAAATTTGATGGGTCATGCTCTAAAAGAAATTTAGGAGCTAGGATATGGTTGCACAACACTGAAAACAATTATGCTGAGAGTCATGTCTTCAAGCTAGATTTCAAATGCACAAACAACATAACAGAATATGAAGCTCTCCTCTTAGGATTGCATCTATTGAAAAAACTAGGAGCTAAGAGGATATTTGTTCATGGAGACTCTGAACTAGTCATCAAACAAGTTAATGGAGAATATACTGCCAATCATCCCAGATTAAGGGCATATAGGAATGATGCCATGGATCTGTTGAAAACATTTGTAGAATATGAGCTTGTGTTTGTCCCTAGAAGCAAAAACATACTTGTAAATGGATTGACCTGCACTGCTAGTTCACATCATAGGCCACTTAGTGAAAAACAGATAATGGTTCAAACAAGATACAGGCCAGCAGTGCCAGATGATGAAAAATATTGGCAGGTCTTTGAGGGTGAAAAGCAAATAGAGGATTTCTTGCTTTGTAGGAATGAGTTTGAATTACCTGATTCTAACTATAAGTCCGGTGAAAACTATCTGGATAAAGAGCCCCCATATGAAGAAAAACCATTCCCTACTACAAAAATAAACATGCTGACCAGAGAGTTTGAAAGCCAAACAAAAGAATACATGAGAACAGATAAAGAAGACATAGAGGTGTTTCAGTCCAAAGAAAAAAGCATACCAAGAGGACTAGCACCCCTTGAGGACCTCTTTGATTTCAATGATGTAAAACCCACTAAGCTCATAAAGGGTCAGGACTTAGCACAATTAATGGCTGAATCTAATTTACAATCCCTTGACATTAATATGGTAGATGCTTTGGATGAACATGAAGGATTACCAACTCCCATTGTAGAAGAACAGTTCCAAAACTCACCTTGGTATGCTGATATCTTGTATGTTCTTGTAAATCTTAATGCTCATCCTGAGTTATCAAAGACAAAGGCAAGGTTTCTAAAGTTAAAAGCTAGAAATTATTGCATTTTAAATGAATGTTTATATTGGAAAAATGCAAATGGTTTATTGCTTAAGTGTTTGCTTGAAGTTGATGCAGAGAGAATCAAGCATGAGTTCCATGAAGGAGAGTGCGGAGGCCATCTCTACTAGAAAACCATTGCTAATAAAATCATTAGAGTTGGCTATTACTGGCCCACCCTTTTCCAATATTTCCACAAGATGATAGTAGCTGCCACTGATGCCAAATCTTTGAGGGTGAAAGAAAACTCCTTCCTTTACCTTTACAACCCATCACTGTTGAAGCTCCTTTTCAACAATGGAGCCTAGAATTCATAGGAGAGATCCATCCTGCTTCATCTGCCCAACATAAATGGATACTTACAGCCACTGAATATTTCACCAAATGGATAGAGTCCATCCCTTCTAGGAATGACACAGACTCAATGATTATAAAATTCCTTGAAGACAACATCCTGTCTAGATTTGGCTGCCCTAGGAAGATTATCACTAACAATGCTGTTGCATTTGGTTCCAAAAAGATGATTGATTTTTTTCACATGTATCAGATTGCACTTGGTCATTCTACTACTTATTATCCTTAGGGTAATGGGCTAGCAAAATCATCAAATAAGAGTTTGGTGACGACCATCAAGAAACTGCTAGAAGAGAATAAAAAATCATGGCATAATAAGTTGGTACATGCTTTATGGGCAGACAGGTTTACAACAAAGAAATCCATTGGAATGTCTCCTTATCAGCTTGTTTATGGAGCTGATGCAATATTCCCTACCAGTTTGGGAGTACCAGTGATAAAATTGGACCAAGAAATACAGTGAAAGGAAGACAACATGGTAAGGAGGATCAATCAAACCATACACTTCCAACAGACAAGGGAAGAAGTCTACAACAGAGCTCAGAAAGTGCAAGAGAACATCAAGAAGTTGTTTGATAAAAGAACAAAGGCCTATGATTTCAAGATTGGGGATAAGGTTCTAAAATGGGACTCTAGAAGGGAAGATAAGGGTAAGCATGGCAAGTTTGATAGTTTATGGCAAGGCCCTTATGTAATAAAATCTACCATTGGTCCCAATGCATTTTTTCTGCAAGAATTAGATGGTATAGATTTGTTTGGGGGTCCTATCAATGGCAGGATGCTCAGGCATTACTAATGCTGAAGTCCAGATTAAAGTTTTCACTTCCATTGTAAATGCCATTGCTTTGTTTTGTTTAAATATATATATATATACAAGAATAAAGGTTCAGACATGATCAAAACTTGAACCTCTGAAGTTCCAAAAGAATGGCTCAAATCAGACCAAAACCTGAGCCAGAGAAAGTGAAAGGCTGGTTCTAACATGCTTAAAACTTGAACTAGAAAAGAAAAGAAGAAGAAAACATCTCTAACAGGGTTAAAATCAGAAGCTAAAATGAAGAAAAAGGTGACTCTAATAAGCTCAAAACGTGGGTCACAAGGAAAAATAAGGATGCTTTAAAGTTTCAAAATTGAAAGCCTTCACAATTTGGGTTTAAATTTCCTGAAAAGTTTCAGTTCATGGGCATTTTGTCTTTATGCCATGGGCCCACAGCAAACCAGACAGTCTAATCCAGGTTTGACTATGTTTCAATTTCTATTTTAGAATGTAGAGAATGAAATCTGCCAGATAGTTTAATCCTGCCAGATATTAATTTAGGTAGATAAGCTATGAGTCCAACTGTTTAATCTGGTCTCATGGAGAAATAAGGGTAGAATTAGATTAGTTTTTCTTCTTTAAATAAAAAATAATGATGAAGAAGGTCTGCAAGTCTAAATGCACCTTGAAGAAAAAAATTTAGGACAGTAGGATGGGTAGGTAGTTGTTTGGGAAAATGTTCCTACTGATATAATATTCATCATGTTTGTGGAAAATGATAAGAAAGGAAATATGGTCAAGTACCAGGCATCTAGCCTACTTCCAAATATTATTTTTTGAGATTCTTGACACCTTCAAGAAGATGCCATCCCCATGTGGAGCCACTGTTAGCCACCTACAAAATTTTGGCATAACAAGCAGGTGGCTAAGTATGTTTCTAAGTCTTCAAGAGAAACATTCCCTTCAAAATATTTCATTCTTTAAGCCTTCATGTGTCTTCAGCCCTTTTAAGAAATATTCACTACTATTTCCATTGGAAAGCCCTGCTGTTTTGAGAAAAAGATTGCTTTAAAAGGCCTCCATTTTCTCCATCTCATTCCCACAAAATTCCCCATTTTCATCCTTATTAAATTCACAAAACTCCACTATAAGACCTTCACTTGCCTTCTAAATCACACCAAAATCCCTTTTGGACCTTATATCTCCCTTATTTGGTTTAAAATATCCCTCTTCTAGTCTATCGGAACCTCCAAATTCTATGAAAAACTCTTCAAAATCATTGAGAATATTCATTTTCACATTAAGGCCTTAAGCCCCTTTGGCCTTAACCCTATATCCTTCTCCTCGCATATGACCCAGAGCCATAACCTAGAGCTAGCCCCCATCGCGTAATCACAATCGGGGCTTCCTATCTCTTGTCGCATTTTTACATAGAAATTTCGATGCGATGAGCTTTGTTTTGAAATTCAGATGCGATAAGCCTTTCCTTCTAAGCCCCCGGTCTCCTTGCCCTTTACACAGGACCACACCCCGCCATCACAATTGCAAAAGGTTATGCTCTATGGTCTTTCTCCCCGACTCTCTGATCCTCTGATTCGAACCTGAACATCGAATCCACAAGAACCAATGGTCGAGATTCAATCGCACTGCACCCTGGCCCAACATACCCCGCCCCAACAAAAGATCTTAGCCGTCCAAATTTGAAGATCCAAAGGTAAGGGAAAAACCCGATTGCTCACCTCTTCCCATGCAACTTACCTTTTATCACGCTAAACTTGCACTGTCAGATCTTCCGCCCTCCATCCAACGGCTAAGAATGCATATCGCGTAAATTTTGCATCCAGGCTTTACTATTTTGAAATCGCACAATATAAGCGGTTTTGGTTTTCCATGTGGCGATCGCTAAGTGGAATCACATTATTTTTGGGAATTTCGCTTACCACCCTCAGCGCCGCACGAAAACCACTCTATTTTTCCACTTACTGCCCTCCGCATTGATTTTTTGAGTTTAATCCTGGCCGTTGATGGGGTCTAATCTGACGATCTTGATCTGATCTCGCATTTTCCATTTGCCTTCCATCTGACCTCTCAAAGGATTTCATCGAGCGATCTTTGCCGTAGATCTGTTTTGATCTGACAACCCTAATATAACCTCGCCCCCATTCACTTAATTCTTCATTCATCCTCCAAATATTCTCGCCGATTAATATTGACTATTGATCACCGTGGATTGATATAATCCAACAGTCCGCAATGCACGACGCTTCAAACCCCATCATACCTGTTCTTTCGCCCTCTGACATAGTTTTTCAACCATTTTTCTGCTGCATACACCTTTCCACTATTTCTCTTTCATCTTCCACGGGCCTCCGCAGTAGTCCTCCCCTCATTCCCATAGGTTTTTATAATGAGTTTATTGTGTTTGTAGGGTTTATAGGTGGTGATTTAATTCTGCCTCTACAGTCACTGTCATGGTGATTTAGAGTGCAGATAGACTATTTCAAAGCCAAGAATAGTAGAGGAAGACATCCCTGAGAAGGTGTAAACATGTTTTTCATTGAAGATTAGCTTTATTGACCCTGTTTCAAACCCTCCAGCGCCTCCAAAACCTGTACATTCATAGAAAAAAAGGTCAGCAGAAGCGAAAAAGAGTATCAGTGAGAGATTAAAAGGATTAAAGCCTATTATTGAAGACTCAACGCTTAATTCAATGTTTAAAAGGATAAAGACACAGATGAAGACCGCAAGAATGATCAAGAAGATTTAATGAAGTCTAAATCACACGAAAAGTCTTATCAATGTTTTAATGTCAGCAGAATGTTTGTTCCCAAGGAAGGAGTAACCGCATGACTTGTTTCATTCTCCATCAAGCTCCTGAGAAGTTATTACCTTGACAGAAGTCCTTAAACTGTCAGTGCATTAGTTATAAGACATGGAAGACCTGAATGGAAAATATGCACATTTCTTGCCACAGAAGATAAACAAAGTACTGCAGCCAGAAAGTACTTCAAGGAACATACCCTTGGAGTTATTACCAAACTGACGAAGACCCTTGATTCAGCCAAAGGGTACTGAAATTTAATGCAGGGATGTTAAAATAGAATGGGCTTCATATACTCCTCTTCTTCTATTTTAATGATTCATTTAAAGTTCTATCTACCACTACTATCACTCTTTCATCTATAAGAACTCCTGAGAAATACATTGTTAACGTTGGTTGTTTAGATATTTTAAAAACACTGATCGTAAGTAGTTTCACTAAGTTAGAGTTTTGTGAGTAGTAGTTGTAAATAGGTTGGGAGATGATTTTTGAGTGATATCAAGCTATTGGACAAGCATGTATGTGAATGATTTTTCTCTTATAATATGACAAACATGTTCATTGGATCCTGATCTAAATCAGTGGTGATGTGTTCTATCCTTGTTATTGCTTTCTCTCTGTTACTCATCATGTATCATTTTCTCTGATAAGAATCAGTAATTTTAGCTTAGGATATACTATTGCAAGTACCCTAATGCTTCCTGCACTTTATTATCTTTAATATTTTCTGCTAATCGTGTATCTAAGACACTAATTCAACATAATTTAACCAGTATAAAAGTTGGTTTTCCCATGCTTGCTGATGTATGAATTTAGAGTTTGTTGCTTAGATGTTCTTGTCTGGTTTCAACTAAGGGAATTAGGAAACTGGGAGATTTAGAGTTAGCCCTGTCTCACTAGGTTCATTTTCTAACAGTTATCCTTTCTAAGATCCCTTTGAGTTGAATGTAAAAAGAAAATAAGTTTAAAATTATTTCTCTGATCTTAGGCTTCTCTCTGTGTTAAATTTAAATGTTTTCCATTATTTGAAAGTAGTTAGGAGGACTGCTGGATTGTTGTCTTCATAGTTAGCCTCATTAGGAGTTTTGATCATAGAGGTTAAGGCATGCCATATCCCTAGAGTTACTCCTAAGTGGTCACCTTGGAAGGTTTTCCTTGCCATTCCCATTCATTTCCTTATTGTTTCATCCCATACTATCATCTTAAAATATCCTCTGATATAGACGACTAGCCCATTTTAAAGCCTTGGATATTTGAATTGCAGGTAAACCCTTTTATGACCACATTGCCCAATCAACTTGTGTTCTCCTTGAATTATCTCCCCATTGCCAAATATCCTTCTCTGCTCATTCCTTTACTTTACATTGAATCCTTCCTTCATTTTTACCAACCAAATAAACAAACAAAACAAAAAACCATTGTGCCCTATAACTAGCCTAATAACTTAAATTGAACTTCAAAGATATACATTTCTTTACCTTTATATATAGAGATCCCTCTCTGGATCCAGGAGGGCTAGATCCTAAGATCCCAAAGTGGTTTGATGTTGTCTTGTCATTTGGTGTTACCAAATCTACCAAATCATAGGAACCACAACACTAACCTTAACCTTAAACTTAAGCAAACCCTTAACCTTAACCTTAACCTTAACCTGAACCTTAACCCTAACCTTAACCTTAACCTAACCTTAACCTTGAATTTACCCTGAACCTTAACCTTAACCTAACTAAACCCGTAACCTTAACCTTAACCTTAACTGTAACCTATTTAACCTTGACCTTGACTATAACCTAACCCTAAGTTTAAGTTTAAGGTTAAGGTTATCTTTAGGTTAAGGTTAAGGGTTTGGGAAGGTTAAGGATAAGGGTAAGATAAGGTTAAGGTTAAGGTTAAGGTTAAGGTTAGATTAAGATCAAGGTCAAGGTTAAGCTTAAGGTTAAGTTCAAGGTTAAGGGTAAACTTAAGGTCAAGGTTAGGGTTAGGTTATAATTAAGTTTAAGGTTAGGTTAAGGGTAAAGTTGAGGTTAAGGATAAGGTTAAGGATAATGGTAAGGTTAAGGTTAAGGGTTACGCTTTGACTTTACACTTAACTTAACATTAAACTTCACTATAACCTAACCATAACCTTGACCAAACCCTTAACCTAACCTTAACCTTAACCTCAACCTTCCAATAACCCTAACCATAACCTTAACCTTAACCTTAATCTTAACCTAACCTTAACCTTGACCTTAAGGGTAAGGTTTGGTCAAGGTTAGGGTTAGGTTATAGTTAAGGTTAAGGTTAAGGTTAGGTTAAGATTAACCTTGACTAAACCTTAACCTTAACCTTACCCTTAACCTTAACATTAACCTTACTAAACCCGTAACCTTAACGTTAACTATAACCTAACCCTAACCTTGACCAGATCATTAACCTTAACCTTAACCATAACCCTAACATTGACCAAATTCTTAACCTTAACCTTAACCTGAACCTTTACCCTAACCTTGACCAAATTCTTAACCTTAACCTTTACCCTAACCTTAACCTTGACTAAACCTTAACCTTAACCTTAACCTTACTAAACCTGTAACCTTAACCTTAACTATAACCTAACCCTAACCTTGAACAAACCCTTAACCTTAACCTTGACCAAACCCTTAAACTTAACCTTAACCTCACTAAACCCGTAACCTTAACCTTAACCTTAGCCTTAACTATAACCTAACCCTAACCTTAACCAAAACCTTAACCTTAACCTTAAGCTTAACCTTACCCTAACCTTAAACTTAACCTTAACCATTAACCTTAACCTTACACCCTTAACCTTAACTTTAACCTTAACCTTAACCTTAACCATAACCCTAACCTTGACCAAATTCCTAACTTTAACCTTAACCTGAACCTTTACCATAACCTTGACCAAATTCTTAACCTTAACCTTAACCTTAACCTTTACCCTAACCTTAAACCTAACCTTAAACTTAACCTTAAACTTAAATATAACCTAACCCTAACCTTGACGAAACCCTTAACCTTAACTTTACACTTAACCTAACCTTAACCTTAACTATAGCCTAACCCTAACCTTGACCAAACCCTTAACCTTAACCTTAACCTGACTAAACCCATAACCTTAACCTTAACCTTGACTTAACCTAAATTTAACCTTAACCTTCCCTTAACCTTAACATTAACCTTACTGTAACATTACCCCTAACCCTAACCTTGACCAAACCCTTAACCTTAACCTTAACCTTAACCTAACCTTAACCAAACTCTTAACCTTAACCTTCACCTTAACCTTCACCTTAACCTGACTAAACCTGTAACCCTTAACCTTAACATTACCCTTAACCTTCACCTTAACCTTAACCTTGAATTTAGCCTTAACCTAACCTTAACCTTAAATATAACCTAACCCTAACCTTGACCTTAACTTTACCCTTAACTTTGGCCTTAACCTTAACCTTGACGTTCACCTTAACCTAACCTTAACCTTAACTATAACCTAACCCTCACTTTAACCTAACCTTAATGTTAACCTTAACCTTAACCTAACCTTAACCTTCCCCTAACCTTAACCCTAAGCTTAACCCTAAGCTTAACCTTAACTTTACCCTTAACCTTACTTTAACCTTAACTTTAACCTTAACTTAACCTAACCTTAACCTTAACCTTAACCTTAACCTGAACCTTAACCAAACCTTTGACCTTGACTTTAACCTTAACCGTAACCTTAACCTTAACCTAATCCTAACCTTAACCTTAGCCTTAACCTTAAACTGAGGTTAATATTATCATTAAGCTTAAGGTTAAGGATAAGTTAAGGTTAAGGGTAAGGTTAAGGTTAAGGTTACGGGTTTAGTCAGGTTAAGGTTAAGGTCAAGCTTAAGGTTAGGTTAAGGGTAAAGTTAAGGTTAAGGTGAAGGTTAATTGTAAGGTTAAGGTTAAGGTTACGGGTTTAATGAGGTTCAGGTAGGGTTAGGTTATAATTAAGGTTAAGGTTAGGTTAAGGGTAAAGTTAAGGTTGAGGTTAGATTAAGGTTCAGGGTAAGGCTAAGGTTAAGGTTAAAGGTTAAGGTTAAGATTAGGTTAAGGTTAGGGGAAGGTTAAGGTTAAAGTTAGGTTAAGGTTAAGGTTACAGGTTTAGTCAGGTTAAGGTTAACGTTAAGGGTTCAGTCAACGTTAACCTTCACCCTTAACCTTAACTTTAACCTTAACCTTAACCTGATTAAACCTGTAACCTTAACCTTAACCTTGAACTTAACATTATCCTAACCCTAACCCTAACCTTAACCTTAAATTTAACCTTAACCTTAACCTTATATTAACCTTGTCCTAGCCTTAACCTTAACCTGACTAATCTTAAGCTAACTAAAACCTTAAGGTTAGGGTAAAGTTAAAGTTAAGGTTAATGTTAGGTAAAGGGTAAAGTCAGGTTAAGGGTAAGGCTAAAGGTGAGGTTAAGTTAAGGGTAATAATAAACTTAACCTGACTTAACCATAACCTTAACCTTAACCTTCTCATAACCATAGCCTTAACCTAACCTTAACCTTACCCTTAACCTTGACCTTGACCTTGACCTTGACCTTAACCTTAGCTTAACCTTAACTTTAACTATAACCTAACCCCAACTTTAACCTTAACCTTAACCTAACCTTAACCTTATCTTAAACTTAACTATAACCTAACCCTAACCTTGACCAAAGGGTAAGGATAGGGTAAGGTTAAGGTTAAGGTTAAGGTTAGGTTATAGTTAAGGGTAAGGATAGGGTAAGGTTAAGGTTAAGGTCAAGGTCAAGGTTAAGGTTAATTTAGGTTAAGGTAAGGTTAAGGTTACGGTTAGGTTAAGGTTAAGGTTAAGGTTAGGTTAAGGTTAAGGTTAAGGTTAGGTTAAGGTTAATATTAGGTTAAGGGTAAAGTTAAGGTTAAGGTTAGGTTAAGGTCAGGGTTAAGGTTAGGTTAAGGGTAAAGTCAAAGTTAAGGTTAGGTTAAGGGTAAGGTTTTGGTCAAGCTTAAGGTTAGGTTATAGTTAAGGTCAAGTTAAGGTTAACGTTAAGGGTTTGGTAAAGGTTAGGATTAGGTTATAGTTAAGGTTAAGGTGAAGGTTAAGGGTAAAGATAATTTTATGGTTAAGGTTAAGGTTAGGGTTAGGTTATAGTTAAGGTTAAGATTAGGTTTAGGGTAAAGTGAAGGTTAAGGTTAGGTTTAACGTTAGGGGAAGGTTTTAGTTAAGGTTAGGTTATGTTAGGTTAAGGTTAAGGTTAGGTTAAGGTTAAGTTTAAGGGTTTGGTCAAGGTTAGGGTTAGGTTATAGTTAAGGTTAGGTTAACGTTAGGTTAAGGGTAAATTCATGGTTAAGGTGAAGGTTAAGGGTAAGGTTAAGGTTAAGGTTACGGGTTTAGTCAGGTTAAGTTTAAGGTTAAGGGTTTGGTCAAGGTTAGGGTTAGGTTAAGGTTAAGGTTAAGGTTAGGTTAAGGGTAAATTCAAGTTTAAGGTTATGGTTAAGGTTAAGGGTAAGATAAATTTAAGGTTAAGGTTAAGGGGGTAAGGTTAAGGTTATGGTTAGGTGAAGGTGAAGGTTACGGTTAGGGCAAGGTTAAGGTTAAGGTTAATATAAAGTTAAGCTTAAGCTTAAGCTTAAGATTAGGTTAAGGGTAAATTCAAACCTTCACCTTAACATTATGTTTAACCTTAACCTTCCACTAACCTTAACCCTAACCTTAACCTTAACCTTAACCTTAACCTAACCTTAACCATAACCTTAACCTTAACTTTACCCTTAAACTAACTTTAACCTTACCCTAGCCATTACCTTAAATTTACCCTTAACCTAATCTTAGCCTTAACCTAACCTTAACCTTGACTTTACCCTTAACCTAATCTTAACCTTACCTTAACCTTAACCTAACCTTAACCTAAACCTTTACCTTAACCTTAACCTAACCTTAACCTTGACCTTAACTATAACCTAACCCTATGCTTGACCAAACCCTTAACATTAACCTTAACCTGACTAAAACTGTAAACTTAACCTTAACCTTAACTTATCTTTAACCTTAAGTTTAACCATAATCTTAACCTCAGGTTATGGTTAAGGTTAAGGGTAAGGTTAGGGTTAAAGGTAATTGTTAAGATTAAGGTTACAGGTTTAGTCAGGTTAAGGTTAAGGTTAAGGTTTTGGTCAAGGTTAGGGCTAGTTTATAGTTAAAGTAAAGGTTAAGGTTACATTAAGGTTAAGGTTAAGGTTAAGGTTATGGTTATGGTTAAGGCTAGGTTAAGGTTAAGTTCAAGGTTAAGGTTAAGGTTAGCTTAATGTTAAGGGTGAAGGTTAAGGTCAAGGTTAAGGTTAAGGTTATGGTTAGTTTTGGTTAAGGTTCAGGTTATGGTTAAGGTTAAGGTTAGGTTATAGTGAAGTTTAAGTTTAAGACCCATAACCTTATCCTTGACCTTACCCTTAATCTTAACCTTAACCTCAACCTTAACATTAACCTTACTAACCCCGTAACCTTAACCTTAACCTCAAACTTAACCTTAACCTTAACCTTACCTATAACCTAACCCTAACCTTGAAAAAACCCTAACCCTCACCCTAAAATTAACCTTAAATTTACCCTTAACCTAACCTTAACCTTAACTATACCCTTAACCTAATCTCAAACTTAACCTAAGCTTAACCTTACCCTTAACCTTGAACTTAACCTTAACTTAACATAACCTTAACCTTAACTATAACCTAACACTAACTTTGACCAAACCCTTAACCTTAACCTTATATTAACCTTATCCTAACCTTAACCTTAACCTTAACCTAACTATAACTTTACCCTTAACCTTAACCTTGACCTTAACTATAACCTAACCCTAACCTTGACCAAACCCTTAACCTTAACCTGAGCCTGATTAAACCCGTAACCTTAACCTTGCCCCTTTAATAACCTTAATATTAACTTAATCTTAACCTTAACTAAAACCTAACCCTAACCTTAACCAAACCCTTAACCTTAACCATAACCCTAACCTTAACCTAACGTTAACGTAACTTTAACCTTAACCTAACCTTAATGTTAACCTTAACCTAACTATAACCTTACCCTTAACCTTAACCTTGACATTAACTATAACCTATCCCTAACCTTGACCTTAACCTTAACCTAACCTTAACCTTAACTTTACCTTAACCTTGACTTTACCCTTAAACTAAACTTAACCGTAACCTAAACCTTAACCTTGACCAACCATTTAACCTTAAACTCAACCTTAACTTTACCCTTAACCTAATATTATCCTTAACCTAAGCTTAACCTTGACTTTACCCTTAACATAACCTTAACCTTGACCTTAACCTGAGGTTAAGATTATGGTTAAGGTTAGGGGTAAGGGTAAGGCTAGCGTTAAGTTTAGGGTAAGGTTAAGGTTAAGGTTAGGTTAGGTTAAGGTTAGGTTAATGTTAAGGTTAATTTTAATGTAAGGTTAAGGTTAAGGTTATGGTTAAGGTTAAGGTTAGGTTAAGGTGAAGGTTAGGTTAAGGTTAAGGTGAAGGGTAAAGATAAGGTTATGGTTAAGGTTAAGCCTATGGTTAGGTTATATTTAAGGTTAAGGTTAGGTTAAGGGTAAGATAAGGTTAAGGTTAACGTTAGGTTAAGGTTAAGGTTAGGCTATATTGAAGGTTAAGGTTAAGGTTATGGGTTTGGTAAAGGTTAGGGTTAGGTTATAGTTAAGGTTAAGGTTAAGATTAGGTTATAGTGAATGTTAAGGTTAAGATAAGGCTAAGGTTAAGGTTAGGTTAAGGTTAAAGTTATGGTTAAGGTTAACGTTGGGTAAAGGTTAAGGTTAAGGTTAATGTTAATGGTTTGGTCAAGGTTAGGGTTAGGTTATAGTTAAGGTTACATGCCTATTCAGGTTAAGGTTAAGGTTAAGGATAAGGTTAGGTTAAGGGTAAAGTTAAGGTTAAGGTTGAAGTCAAGGGTTTAGTCATGTTAAGGTTAAGGTTAAGGGTTTGGTCAAGGTTAGGGTTAGGTTCAAGTTACAGGTTTAGTCAAGTTAAGGTTAGGTTTAAGGTTAAATTTATGGTCAAGGTTAAGGTTAAGGGTAAAGTCAAGGTTAAGGTTAACGTTAAGGTTAGGTTAAGGGTGTTTGTGAGATAAATGCCCTCTGCGGATAGAGGCAATCCCACTAGCCCTTGAGTGGGTCTAGCCACAAACAAGACACGCTATGACATCAATTCCTAGTAAAAAATGGACAAAAACTTGGTAGATCGCCTACCTTAGGTCCTGCGCTATTGTGTCATCTGGAAGAATGGTTGCCTCTCGCTCTTGATCCGACAGGTCATGATCCGCTCGTTCTCACGCCCGGATACCTGCACATAAACAAGAAACGAAGACTATACACAACATACTATTTCACATTCCTAACTATCAGTCAGTCGAAGAAGGCTAAATCACATGCATTAAATAAGTATAACACAGATATGGAAGAAATATCATAGTCAAGTACATTAATTTAAAGAAGGAAGAGTACAACCGATGCTTCGACGTTGCAATCTCCTCTAGCAGGGTTCTAGTGGAGCACGTCTCACAAAGCTCGTCAGGAATTCAGATGGGGCTCTGTCTATGGGATCCTCCTTGGTTCGACCTTCTCTATAACGATTACTCATCTATAATGTCTCTTCTCCAAGCTTAGCTTCATGGCTATATGTTCAGTTCTGTTTCAGCTTTGTTTCAGCTAGCTAATGTAAAGGGAGAAGGCTTGTTTATATAGAGGGAGAAGGAGAAGTTAGGATCCCTATAATCATGGGGGGAGTCCTATCTTCTTATAATGTTCCATCAACCATTTCATAAAGGTAGAGATCCATGTTTTATCGAGTTTAACCACTTGCAATGAGTCATTCCCAAGGTGATTAAAGGAAACTTCCACCCCTGATTTGTTAAAAAACATTCCAAAATAGGTTGGTACAGGTACAAAACAGGGACAGAGCACCAGCTGGCGCACCCTCTAGTGTATATTTTCCCCATTGGCACGAGGGATGAACTGGCTACCTGCGCCAATGCCAAAACATGGGTTTTTGGGTGCTTTCTGAGGAAATGTTCAACATGATAAATCATATCCTTATGCAGAAGGATGCAAAGAAAGTATTTGCAGAGTATGACAATGCTCACAGGTCACTAGAAAGACGCTCCAATATGAAGAGCAAGGGATTGCAGGGACGGTGAAAAATTGTTGTGTAACAGATGCCCCCTAAAGCATGAGGTCTGAGAGAGAGGGAGGGGTGAAATGCTTTATGGGAACGTGTTCAACCAAAACACTGCCGTCGGAAAACCTGCAAGTATGAATACAACTGATATACCTGATATATGACATGTGGTATGGTTGTAGCCATCCATAATAGAGTACATAAATAATGAGATTCAAGGTATGGACACATCCATCTAGCAGGAGGGATCAATAAATAGACTCAGGTATGGTTGCAACCATCCAGTCAAAGGAGTCACAATGAGTCATTATAATCCACAAAGAACCCGCAACCTGGATTTCATCAGACATAACCCAGGGTCTTACGCTCCATCTCGACTTGAACATAGTACAAATTTGAGCATGTGAATATGTGAGTTGAAGTTGAACATGCAAGAATGTCGTCTGATTACCAGACAATGATTATAGTTGTTAACAGCTACGAGAGAAACCACCAATAATGACAATGGTTCTCAAGGTACAAAAGGTACAATCCATGGCATGTGAACAATGATCTGACATCAAACACCTATAGAGTCAATCGATCGAAGGCCAATGATGTGGACCTTACGTCGAGTGTGAAGAACCTGCCATTGAGGCATGCAGGCTCCAAGGTACCTGAAGGGAGTCTCTAGATCAAATTTGTGGATAATGAGTTGGAGTCAACAGGTAGGGACCTTGATCGAAGGCGGGCCATAATGTTTCTCACATCATCGACATGAGACAGAGGGATATGATGTTTATGAATCAAGACCAACAAAGAATCAGTGGGAGGTTGAAAACTACAGAGGCCAAATTCTCTTAAACATATCGGTGACACAACACTGGATATGGTAGTATTTGACATCAAGGGATCTGAGGTCATGGTGACATGGAAAAGAGAAAATGAGCAGTCAAAAGAGATTACCCAAACCCATGGAGACAAACAGACAATGAGATGATATTTCCCTAACCCAACACGAATAACGAAAAGTGCCATGTTCAAGAGCGACATACTGCCAATACGACTACAATCTTGGTTCCATTTTCCCCCACCATTTCTGGAAAGTACCTCAATTATTTTTGGAAACAAGCTTGAAGGGGATAGCATGTGCTTGCGATGTAAGTTTTCCGTTTGGACAAATCCAACCTAGTACAATTTACGAGCCCTAGGAAGAAGGAACTCGAGAAACGTCATGGAGACGAAGTCCGATGTCATCAGGGTTTAATGAGTCTGAAAAAGGAAGAACTCGACATCTCTTTATATTTAGAGAGTTTGAAAAGAAGGCGGAAAATAAAACTCCAGCAATCCCTTTTCGTGAATAGTCCCTCAGATCCGAAAAGGAAGAAAACTAAGTTTGAGAGAACCTCCTAGTCGCGATAGGATAGGGTATTCCTTCTTCGTAAATAATCTATCCTAGCCAAAAAAGGGGTAAATGTATACTGGGTAGATATCATTTCGCAACCAATTTAACGAGCTCAAAATGACAAGTGGCTCGGCAATATTTTCAGTTTTAGAGAGTCAGAAAAGAATTGAAAGGTGACTCCTCCTGGAGGTGTTACGGTCTCTGTAATTTGCAAGATTGGAAAATACAAACCGCAAAGCCTACATATGAACCACTTTGGGAAAACAGGATCTAGCCCTCCTGAATCCAGAGAGGAATCTCTGTATAAGTGCAAAGATTGATTTATCTTTAAGGCTTTTGGTATGATATTAGGCTAGTTATTAATAACAAGGCTTTTGTTTGGTTTTGGTTGGGCAAGGGTATAATTAAGGTGAAGGAAGTATTTATGAAGGGTGAAGGTGAAGGAAGTATTTATGAAGGGTGAAGGTGAAAGTAGGAGAAATAATGGTTCAGCTAATAAGATAGGCAAGGAGAAACTTTAATTCGTTGGGATATGGAGTCATAAGAGGGTTGAAACAACAAGGTTCAAGAATGGTCCATGGGGCAAGTCATCTATATCAAAAGATCCTTTATATTAAATGATGGAATAGAACATTAAAATGTTGTGAAGATGGAAAAATCCAGTAATATCAACAAGGATTTATCAACTTTCCAAACAGGAAAAAGCCTTTTTAAGAAACTGTTTGAAACCAGCCAAAGGACAGGGCTAACTATAGACTTCTTTGGGCAAGCTTGTATTAAAGCTAACTTATCAGACAAACAATCCAATAATCCACATGACTACTTTCAGAAAGGATGAAACATATAAGAAAACAAAGTGCAGCTTAAGATTCGCCAGATGTGTTACAATCATGATCTACTTTAGCATACTCTTAGGGAAACTTTCAAACAACCTTTTGAGAAAGAACTAGGAGATAGAGAAAACCATAAAATTTCCTAGCTTAACTCTACTTAGCATGTACTGAAAATATCATTCAAGAACTTCTTTTCAATTTTTTCACATCAAGGCATGGACTAACCAGCATTCATTGATAATGTTTACACTTAATTTAAGTCATTCCTAAATATAAAAATTAGCATAAAACATATATATAAAGATTATTAGTGAGAGTAGGGTACTTTTGACAGTAAATCCTAGCTCTATATTTGCAGCTCTTTATCAGAGAAAAGTGAACAAAATGGCATACATGAAAGGAAAACAAATAACAGTAAGAGGCACTTCACTAGTGATATAGACCAGGATCCCAAGAATCAGCTTGTATATTGATGTCAATCCAATTACAAACTACATGTCTAGTGTTTCATCATAGCTTCAAACATCTCTTCTCAGCCTATGTATCTTCAACTACAAACAGAGCTACAGCAGCTTCAGAAAACTATTTACATGCTACAGATATCCAAAGACCAACCTATATCTCATCTTCTTCTAAAGTATTTATATAATAAAGAGGAGGTGGGATGAAAGAAAACATCTTTTAGGCTCAATTAATACAAGTTAATGCTTCTCAGCCTTTGAGGGGCTCAATAGAGAATTTTTCTAATATTTATCTGTATTAATTCATTTTCATTAATTATTTAGTTGCTTAGTAGATTTTGTTGACTTAAAAACTCTTTAAGCGGGCTGGCAATAACTCTAGCATAAATATCACTAACTTGGCAATAACTATGCCTTCTTTTGATTTATGAAAGCTTGTAGGTGGCACTTTGATAGCCAAAAAGGATTCAATTAGCCTCTGATGTGGCGGTGGAGGTATTTCAGACTAATATTTCTCTTTGCTTTACCTTAAAACATCTTTAATATGCTTTGGTCTGTGTTTTAGGCCTAATTAGGCCTTGATCTTCATTTCTAGTCTTTTATTCCTCGCTAACTGTGGATTAGGCCTTTGATTCTTGAATTGGTGCCTAATCCGTTTAAAATCCATTCAAAAACATTAATCTTCACTTATGCATTGATCTCATCTTTTGACACTGATACTCTTTGCTTGTTTGATGCTTTACTATGTTTTGTTGTTTTGCAGGCACTCAAAAGGTTTACACAGGTGGAGGTATTTGTTTCGATGAAGAAGTCCTTGGATCCCTTCCTGTGCCAAAGGTTAGTATTCATCATTCCTGCCCTTTGTATAATTTTTAAATCTATGGGAAAAACCCCATATAACCTACAAAAAAAAAAGGAAAGTTATGTAATCCTGCGGAAAATGGGTTTAAACTGCTTTGGAGGTTTTTGGGTGTGAGGGAAAATTTGAGTCGTTGGATTAAAAAAACCAATGGTAGATATTAATCTGTGAAATTTTTGGGAGCGTTAGATGGATGGTAGATGAATGGGGGCGAGATTAAAAGATGACCATACGATCTCAGAGATCGACAGCGGAGATCTTCCGAAGGAGCATTTGGGAGAAGAGGTGAATGGCAAATGATCGGGGTTGGGATATAATATTGGCCATTCAATCACAGAGATCGACGGCTGAGATTAAAAGTGAAAATGAGTTGGGGGAAGGTGGGTGGTTTGGAAAAAAACCATTAGTGGTCTTTGCACAGTGTTGGGGCGGTTTCAGATTTTTTCCCAAAAAACGTGATATATGTTAGCGTTTGACACGTGGATTTTTAAAACCACCTATATCATGTAATTTTGAAACGTTAACCTTTGGGAGAAAAAATTACGCAATATGGAGTGTCAGCCATCAGATGATGAGCGACAGATCCAATGGTGTGGATCACACGTGATGGAGGGAAAGATGCATGGGCGGAAAGGTAGGTGGGGTCAAATAGTGGTTTAAATGTGAATCGTTGGATTAGGGAAATGGACGGCGAAGATCTATCGATGGGGGAGAAATTAAAAGGGTGGGGTGTGAAGAGCGGACGTAATGTGGACCGTCTAATCTAAAAATATCAACGGTGGAGATTTGATCACAGGATCGCATCGGCGGGCAGAAAAGTGCAAAGTGGTGATGAAATGTGCCGATGTGATTTAGCGTGGACCGTTCGATCTAAGAGAGATCAGCGATCAGGATTAAATGGGTGGGTGTGATGGTGGAGGGCTGTGAGTAGAGCATGATTGAATCTAGGCCGTCAGTTCTTGTGGATTCAACAGCTGAGATTAAATCGGCAGATCGGCATCGAAAGAGGAAAAGGAACAATGCTATTTGCCGATGCGATGAAGTTTTGCGATGCGATAATGTGCCGACCGTCGGATCAAAGGGATGATCAATGGTCCAGATTAAATTGGGGACCAGCTTTGATAGAGAGAAATACGATGGATGGACGTGATGTGATGAGATCCTGGCCATCAGATGAAGGTGGATCAACGGCTGAGATTTTCTCAGAGGTATTGCATCGAGACTTTTGAAAGAGATAAAAAAAGGAAGGACTGATGCAAACTCGCGATGCGATGAGCTGATGGCTGTTGATCTGTAGATATCAATGACCCAAATTTGTTTCAAATCATACCATCAGGTTTATGAAAAAGAAATGGAAAAGGGGTTTGGGACAGAGTTTTTTAGACTTTTAGCACCCGATTGCGGGGCTTTTGGGTCATGTGAAACGAGCGAAGAGATTGAGGGTTTAAAAGAAAAGGCTTACTGCAATCGTAGTTTTGAAAGTAAAAGGAAAATAAGGAAAATAGAAAACCCCGATTACGATAGCACGACAGGGGTTAACTTCGGGTTATGGCTCCAGGTCTTATGCGGAGAAAAGGAGTTGGGGCTAAGGCCAAAGGGGCTTAAGGCCTTAATGCAAAAAATAGAGTTTTTAAGGATTTTTTAAGGATTTTTTGAGGTTTTAAGGATTCCGATAAGGGGGAAAAAGGGTTTTTGAATATTTTAGAGGTTAGATGAAGGGTTTTTGTGAAGGAGGAAAAATGGGTGAAAGGGGGAGTGAAAATTATGGAAAAATGGGCTCTATTAAGCAGTTTTCTCTTGGTAACAAAATAGGTTTTTTTTTATGATAAAGAGGGAAAAAACAGTGAAGATTAATTCAGAGGGTAAAGATCATCATAAGACTTCAAGAACTCATAATTTGGATATGAAATTGTTTCTTGAAGGCTAAAAAATATTTAGCCACCATTTGGTATGACAATTTTTTATAGGTGGCTAACAACAGCTCCAACTTGGGATGACATCTCCTTGGAGGTGTCAAGAACCACAAAAATTCATCTATGAAATGCTGACTAGTGCCTTGCACTTTGATAATCTTTTCATTAGCTGCTAACAAAAATTATTAGAACTTGATATATCATTAGAAACGTATTTCCCAAACAACTACGTACACAACCTAATTTCTAACATTTTTTCTTCAGAAGGTGCATTTGGACTTTCAAACCTTTTCATCAACATCTTATTCTTTTTGAAAAACAGAAAACTTATCTAAGTCTAATCTTATTTCTTCATGAGTTCAGATTAAGCTGTTGAACTAATAAGTTTCTCTACCTAACTACTATTTGTTAGGATTAGACTGTCTAATAGATATTTATTCTCTAAATTCTAAAACAAGAAATTTAAAAGCAGTCAAGTCAGGATTAAGCAGTCTAACTTGCTGATGATCTATGGCATAAAAACAAGATGCACATAGATTTTTATTTGCAGAAAATTTAAAGCAAAATGTTGAAGGCTTAAGATCTGAAAACTAAAACTTCCTTCATTATTCTTCATCTCTGTTTTTGAATTTTTTTGAGTTGTCTTCTCTTTCATCTGGTTCAAGTTTTGAGCATATTGGAACCAGGTTGTTTCCTATATTTGGCTCAAGATTTAATCTAATTAGAGCCATTTTTCCTTTGAGATTAATAGGTTCATATTTTGAGCTTTTTTGAACCTTTGTTTTTCTATCCTAATCTACCTTATTGATAAGCCAAGATTGTGTTGTTTGGCTAATCTAATTTACTAACCTATCAGCAGAAAATTGAAAAGCTAATTAGTCATGATTAGGCTGTATGACTAACTAGAAGTGTGTTTTTTAGGAGTGGCATTTGAGCTTGCACACTTTCATATTTAATTTCTCTTTTTTTGGTATGGGGCTATACCTTTCTTTTTTTCACTTTTGCCCTCTTTTCTTTTCTATTGTTTTTGTATCTTTTCAATTTTTCTTTCAAAGCAGAAACAATAATCCAACTAGATGCTCAAAGGCTAAGCTTTATTACCTTCCTATCTATCCTACTCTAACTTGGAATATTTACAGCTCTATATAGTACAATAGTGCCAATGTAGCCAGTTGAGTAGTGAAAAAAAGAAATAGAGACACTGGCTACTAGTCAGAGGTAACCACAATACATATTGAATATTAATCTTTAAAACCAAGGCTGTCATAGAAGGTGACAACATTTTGTGTCTTTGGCTCTTGAAAAGGATCCATACTTGAGAATTTGAGTCAATTGGGACCTCCATACACTCTTCCATAGGATCAACAAAGAAAATATGAGAATTCTCTTCTTTTTGGCCCTTCATGATTGGTAGATTGTCTGCCTCTAAGACATCAGCTTTGAGGACTGCACCTTTAGTATGTTCCTTGGAATCATCATCATCTTTTACCTGCAAAAAAACAAGCAGTGAAATTTCTTATTTCTCTAAATCTATGCTTGTTTCTAGTGTGAATTCAGGTTCTTTGGATGATAGATTGATATCAGCAATGGGAGAGGATTTCTCTTGAAAAGATAATATATCCTTAGTAGGAGAGTATTCTATTTGTTTTTCTTCCCCAAAGACTTGCCAGTACTTTTATGGTTTGGGACAGGTGGTTTTAATTTTTCTTGGATTGAATATTGTTTTCTTTTTGAAGGTCTCAGACATGTACTAGCAACAAGGGCTAATCCATTGGCAATAATGTTTTGGTTTTTAGGGAGAATGATAAGTTGGAACTCTTCAAATGTTTTTAATAATTCCATAACATCCTCCTTATAGGCTCAAATTTTGGGATGTTTGACCACATATTCTTCATCTACTTGCCTAATTGCTAATTCTACATTCCCATGGACTGTTATCCTCTGGGCTCCTAATTCTTCAATAAGTGCAACCCTAAAATAAGTGCCTCATACTCCACTATGTTGCTTGTGCATTGAAAATTTAATTTATATGAATGGCCTTCAGAATGATTGTTTTCTGTATTGTAAATCCATATTCCTACACCTGCACTAGTTTTATTACATGACCCATCAAAGCTCATACTCCAAAGAGGACTAGTTCCAAAGTTATCCCTAATTTCCTGACTATCCTCTTTGTCTCAAGTGCCATTGGGTTGTTCTATGGAGTAGTCACTATGTTGATGATTGTTTTGTTCAAATGAAGGTTTGTAGGGGAGCTTCTTGTTTAATATTTGATCAATTTCTTATTTTGTTAAAGGGGAGATCTCCTTTCTAGCATAAACATAAGTACTGCAAACTTCTTTCTCTACTGGATCAAGGTAAATATTCTTTTGAGAAAGACAATCTTCCTCATCTTCATTGTCATCTGAACTATAAAAATCTTCATACACTGCAGTGTTATCCTCTAGAAGTCCTAGTGTGTCTTGTTTTAATGGACTAGGCTCTGTGAAGAGGTTATTATATTCTTGAGCAGGGGTATGTTTAATTACTCCCTTTTTTTCAATAGAAGGGTCTTTGGTCTCAACCTGCTCAAAGGTTTCTTCATTTCTTTCCTCCTCAACCTCTGAGCTGAAAGGTCCCAAGCTTACATAACTTTCTTCATCAGTATCATAAATAGCCTGCATTGGCTCATTACTTTCTTGAATTTTATGGATATGATCTTCCTCCCACAAATCTACTATTGATGGTCCTGCAAGATTAGCTTCTACTTGGAAAAAAATCATCATCAGATAGATCAAATTTAGAAAAAATATTACCAATCAAACCTACTGGATTCTCAACAAATATTTTTCCAAAATAATCTGCAAGTTCATTTTCTGATTTAAAATCTTGCTTATCATATATGCTTTGCATGTTGTTTATGTCTTGCAGTGATTTGGTTTGTTTTTCCTGAGGAAAAGGTGTGGGTCTTTTTGAATAAGAATTTCTAGTTTTACCCTCATATTCTTCCTCCTTTATCTTTATCAGGCTGTGGGCTGTCACTATAAGTTTTTCTAGCTTGGTTTATGCAGAGATTAGCCTTTCTTGCTTTGCTTGGTCCTTCTTTATTACGTTTAATTTTTCCTCCCTGTCCCATATGTTGTATTCGACAGTAATTTCTATGTTCTTCATTTCTTCCATGTTTGAAGGTTCTCTTTCTCTTATATTGAATTCCATCTCACGGTGAAAATAACTCAGATAGTGCAATAGGGCCCATCCCAAGGGTGGTTTTATCCTAGTAGGTATTGCATTGTACACCTTATTTAACCTGGCTGAAAATTATTGTACTGTCTCTTCTGGTTGTCTCTTTAAATTCTTGTATTCTTTTATGATTAGAATTTCATTTCCCCTGATTTCCCACTTATCTAAGAAGACTTGAGTAAATTGATGAAAATTTATAATGCTTGCAGCTGGAAGGTCCTCAAACCAACTCCTAATTTTTCCTTGTAATGATAAAGCAAACATTCTAATACGCACATCATCTTCTTCTATTTCATAAAGGTCAAGTAAATTCTCAAGATTTTGCATGTGTTTCTCAGCGGTATCTGTTGAGCTTTCTCCATCAAATCTCGGTAGTTTATCTACAAGATTTGTAGGGAGGGATTGGAATTTAGGGGGGTAAAATTAGAGGCTTGTATCTTTCCAGAATATTTGTAGGTACAGGTAGTGTAGAAAGAGACTTATGGTTGTTTGATTTTTCGGGTAGAAGAGGAAAGGTAGCATGAGGTTCCTCAACCACTAGATCTTCCATAGGAAAATCTGGGGTGGGCACAGGTGTATAAGACTGATCATGATCTAAAATTTGAGGCTTCATTTTTAGAGGCTTGAGATTCTTCCAATAATAAATGTAGATCTCATCAGTGTATTCTTGATCAGGCTTAAAGTAGGATAGAACATAGTTATAGAAAAAAAAAAAATTTCTTGAATCCAACTTAGGCCTGAATGCTCTTTATTTCTACGATGACTGGTCATGTTTCAGGTTCTTCCTCTAGTGGAGTCTTTAGGTTTGTTTATGAGTTATGGAGTCACCAGGTGGATGAATTAAATTTTTCTGTCTACCAACATTATTATTGGGTTTACTCAATGCATTCCCAAATGGAGTCTACAAAGACTGAAAGGGTAATAGGTCTACTAGAGGCCAGTGGAGTCACCAGGTTGAAATTTTTAGCTCTTTTGAAGGTAAAATGTTTTATGGTCCACCACCATATACCAATATAAAATGTTTTTTGGGTTTTTTCTGAGTTTCTATGGTTGTTTGAAATACTAATGGGTTTATAAGAGCTTTCTAAGCAAATATGAACTCATAAATCCCTAGCGGAGTCACCAGAATGTTAGGGTCTTTGTAATTTTCGCAGATTGGAAAATACAAAGATGCAGAGCCTACATATGAACCACTTTGGGATTCTAGGATCTAGCCCTCCTGAATCGAGAGAGGGATCTCTCTATAAGTGCAAATATTGATTTATCTTTAAGGCTTTTCGTATGATATTAGGCTAGTTATTAATAACAAGGGTTTTGTTTGGTTTTGGTTGAGCAAGGATATAATGAAGGTGAAGGAAGTATTTATGAAGGGTGAAGGTGAAAGTAGGAGAAAGAATGGTTTAGCTAATAAGATAGGCAAGGAGCAGGTTTAATCCGTTGGGCTATGGAGTCATAAGAGGGTTGAAACAACAAGGTTCAAGAGTGGTCCATGGGGAAAGTCATCTATATCAAAATATCCTTTAGATTAAATGATGGAATGGAACATTAAAATGTTGTGAAGGTGGAAAAAGCCAATAATATCAACAAGGATTTATCAACTTTCCAAACAAGAAAAATCCTTTTTAAGCAACTGTTTGAAACCAGCCAAAGGACAGGGCTAACCATAGACTTCTTTGGGCAAGCTTGTATTAAAGCTAACTTATCAGACAAACAATCCAGTAATCCACATGAATAATTTTAGAAAGGATGAAAACATATAAGAAAACAAAGTGCAACTTAAGATTAGGCCAGATGTATTACAATCATGATCTACTTTAGCATACTCTTAGGGAAACTTTCAAACAACCTTTTGAGAAATAACTAGGAGATAGGGCAAACCATAAACTTTCCTACCTTAAATCTACTTAGCATGTACTGAAAATATCATTCAAGAACTTCCTTTCAAGTTTTGCACATCAAGGCATGGACTAACCAACATTCCTTGATAATGTTTACACTTAATTTAAGTCATTCCTAAATATAACAATTAGTAGAAAACATATAGATAAAGCTTATTAGTGAGAGTAGGGTACTTTTGACAGTAAATCCTAGCTCTATATTTGCAGCTCTTTATCAGAGAAAAGTGAACAAAATGGCATACATGAAAGGAAAACAAATAATAAGAGGCACTTCACCAATGATATAGACCAGGATCCCAAGAATCAGCTTGTATATTGATGTCAATCCAATTACAAACTACATGTCTAGTGTTTCATCACAGCTTCAAACATCTCTTCTCAGCCTATCTATATTCAATTACAAACAGAGCTACAACAGCTTCAAAAAACTATTTACATACTACAGATATCCAAAGACCAACCTATATCTCATCTTCTTCTGAAGTATTTATAGAAGAAAGAGGAGGTAGGATGAAAGAAAATATCTTTTAGGTTCAATTAATACAAGTAAATGCTTCTCAGCCTTTGAGGGGATCAATAGAGATTTTTTTTTATATTTCTCTGTATTAATTGGTTTTCATTAAGTATTTAGTTGCTTAGCAGATTTTGTTGACTTAAAAACTCTTTAAGTGGGCTGGCAATAACTTTGGCATAAATATCACTGACTTGGCAATAACTATGCCTTCTTTTGATTTATGAAAGCTTGTAGGTGGCACTTTGATAGCCAAAAAGGATTCAATTAGCCTCTGATGTGGCGGTGGAGGTCTTTCAGACTGATATTTCTCTTTGTTTTACCTTAAAACATCTTTAATCTGCTTTGGTCTGTGTTTTAGGCCTAATTTGGCCTTGATCTTCATTTCTGGTCTTTTATTCCTCACTAACTATGGATTAGTCCTTTGATTCTAGAATTTGTGCCTTAATCCCTTTAAAATCCATTCAAAAACATTAATCTTCACTTATGCACTGATATCATCTATTGACACTGATACTCTTCGCTTGTGTGATGCTTTACTGTGTTTTGTTGTTTTGCAGGCGCGCAGAAGGTTTACACAGGTGGAGGCATTTTTTTCGATGAAGAAGTCTTTGGATCCCTTCCTGTGCCAAAGTTTAGGAATCATCATTCCTAGTCTTCATATCATTTTTAAATCTATGGGAAAAAACCCATATAGCCTGCAAAAAACAAACGAAAGTTATGTAATCCTGTGGAAAATGGGTTTAAATTGATTTGGAGGTTTTTGGGTGCGAGGGAAAATTTGAGCCATTGGATTAAAAAAACCAATGGTCGAGATTAATCTGTGAAATTTTCGGGAGCGTTACATGGATGGTAGACAAATGGGCATGATATTAAAACACGATTGTCTGATCTTAGAGATCGACAGTGGAGATTTTCCGAAGGAGCATTTGTGAGAAGAGGTGAATGGAAAATGATCGGGGTTGGGATATAATATTTTTTGTTCGATAAAAAAGATCGAAGGCTGAGATTAAAAGTGAAAATGAGTTGGGGGAATATGGGTGGTTTGGCGAAAAACCATTAGTGGTCTTCACGCAACGTTGTGGCGGTTTCAAATTTTTTCCCAAAAAATGCGATATATGTTAGCATTTGACACGTGGATTTTTAAAACCATCTATATTGCGTAATTTTGAAACTTTAACCTTTGGGAGTAAAAATTACGTGATATGGAGCGTCAGTCATCAAATGATGAGCAGCAGATCCAATGGTGTAGATCGCACGCGATGGAGGGCAAGATGCACGGGCGGAAAGGTAGGTGGGGTCAAACAGTGGTTTAAATGTGAACCGTTGGATCAGGGGAATGGACGGCGAAGATCTATCGATGGGGGAGAAATGAAAATGGTGGGGTGTGAAGAGTGGATGTAATGTGGAGTGTCCAATCTAAAATATCAACGGTGGAGATTTGATCGCAGGATCACATCGGCGGGAGGAAAAGGGCAAAGCGGCGATGAAATATGACGATGCGATTGAGCGCGGACCGTTCGATCTAAGAGAGATCAACGGTCAGGATTAAATTGGTGGGTGCGATGGTGGAGGGCTATGAGCAGAGCGCAATTGAATCTGGGCCATCAGTTCTTGTGGATTCAATGACTAAGATTAAATCGGTGGATTGGCATCAAAAGAGGAAAATGAACAACGTGATTTGCCGATGTGATGAATTTTTGCGATGCGATGATGTGCCGACCATTGGATCAAAGGGATGATCGGTGGTCCAGATTAAATCGGGGACCAGCATCAGTGGAAATAAATATGATGGATGGGCATGATGCGATGAGATCCTGACCGTCAGATGAAGGTGAATCAACGGCTGAGATTTTCTCGGAGGGATCGCATCGGGAGTTTTGAAAGAGATAAAAAAAGGAAGGACTCATGAGAACTCACGATGCGATGAGTCGATGGCCTTTTATCTGCAGAGATCAAAGGCCAAGATTTATTTCAAATCATACCATTGGGTTTATGAAAAAACAAAGGAAAAGGGGTTCCTGACAGATTCTTTTAGACTTTTAGCGCCCGATTGCGGGGCTTTTAGGTCATATGAAATGGACGAAGAGATCGGGGGTTTAAAAAAAAGGCCTATCGCAATCAGAATTTTCAAAGTAAAAGGAAAATAAGGAAAATAGAAAACCCTAATTGCGAGTGCACGACGACGATTAACTCTGGGTTATGGCTCCGGGTCTTATGCAGAGAAAAGGAGCTAGGGCTAAGGCCAAAGGGGCTTAAGGCCTTAATGCAAAAAATGGAGTTTTTAAAAAATTTTGAAGGATTTTCTGAGGTTTTGAGGGTTCCAATAATGGGGAAAAAGGGTTTTTGAATAGTTTAGAGGTTATATGAAGGGTTTTTGTGAAGGGGGAAAAATGGGTGAAAGGGGGAGTGAAAATGATGGAAAAATGGGCTCTCTTAAGCAGTTTTATCTTGGTAAAACAACAGGTATTTTTTTTAGTATAAAGAGGGAAACAACAGTGAAGATTAATTCAGAGGGTAAAGATCATCACAAGACTTCAAGAACTCACAATTTTTATATGAAATTGTTTCTTGAAGGTTAAAAAATATTTAGCCACCATTTGGTATGACAAATTTTTATAGGTGGCTAACAGGAGGAACGAGTGGTATAAAGGGTAGCAACTGGTTCTGGTGATGGTGGAATTGCTCAGAACAAGATAAAGGTCAAGAGGCTGGCTAACAAGACCAATCATTATAGATGTTCCTCCAGAAAGGGTAAAACAGCCAAGTGAAGGCATATAATCGGCCAAGCAGATAGTGACGGTGGAATGAGAAAACCAAGGTTCATCTGGGAAAAACAGGCTGATAAAATGGAAATCATGAGAGGTAAAATGCGAACGGTTTCATTCTTACACAAGCTTGAAATTAGGAAACTCTTCTTGAAGTTGGTTTCATTTTTACACAAGCTTGAAACAAAGATAAACTATGCTTGAAACCGGTTTCATTTTTATACAAGCTTGAAATGGAAACAAACTATGCTTGAAAAAGTAAGCATGCCCCCGGCATGGTGACTCAATTCAAGGTACATTCCCCCCAAGCTTCAGTCCATATGAAAGGAAGATGGAGTGAAGGTTCAAATTACGAGATCAAGAGAAAGACTCGACTGGGATTTTAAGAGATCTTATCAAAGACTCGAATTGAATATGAAATTTTTTCATTGTTTTAGCGAGGTTGACACATTAAAATAACTATCCTTAGGGCTAATTAATTTTTTAAGGAGGTTGACATAGAATACGAACTATCCTCGGGAGAGCTTGTTTCCTTTTTTAAGGAGCTTGACACAAGAAAATGAACCTTGCTCCAAAGACCTTGTTTCATTTTTTAAGGAGCTTGACACAAGAAAAGGAACTCTTTTCATACAAATTTGTTTCATTTTTTAAGGAGCTTGACACAAGAAAACGAACTTTTCTCCAAAGAGCTTGTTTCATTTTTTAAGGAGCTTGACAGAAGAAAATGAACTATGCTTCGATGAGATTTTACCATGATGGATAAGAGGTCATGGATTCTAAGGGGTTCGCATCTGATGGCAGAATAACATCTTGGAAATCAGGACCCAATGCCCTCAGCCCACGATGCACAATGGCACTATCCATGAATGCGGGCATGGGACAGGTAGCCACATAATTAAACTGCAGTGGGAAAGATACAACCGATGGATAAAGACCTGGAAGGGACGATGGTGGACCAGATGTCACGTCAAGACCAAAAGAATGAAAGCTGATCAATGGTCACGATCTGACCTTGGTGTGGAAAGTAGATCACACGAAAGAGGGAAGGGATAACTGCCCCCATGACATAAGTATAGTCGCGCCCCAAGAGAAAATTTAAATCTAAGGGGCCTGGAACAACCATCACATCTATATGGATGGTTTTCCTTCCCAAAGTAATAGGAAATTTGGGAAGGATACCTAACGGTTGACTGGTTCCTCTGTTAAAAGCCAACAGATTCTGGGTAACAAGCATAAGCGATGGAGAAACAAAATCTTGCCAAGTAGTGGAAGATAGAATAATAATAGATGCACCTTCATCTATAATAGTGCTAGGTACGAACAGATCAAAGGTTTGTACCGTTATCTCGAAAGGCACATAAGACGAAAGGCGGTATCCAGCAAATCAGCTCCAATCAAAGGAAGCGACCAAACTACTTGGAGGGGATACCATTGAACTGAGATGGTTTTCCCTTGGTGTTACTAGATCAAGAGGATCACTCTCCTATACTTCCATCATGGGAGTAAGAAGAGAAACTTCCTGAAGTATAGGGACAGAGGAATCTTCCTCCATGTTCGAATAATCTGAAGAAACAAGAGGAATGTGAGGGGGATGAGATCCACTCTCGACGGAAAATACCTGATGAACCATAGGATATATCAAGTTGACTGATTCCACACCCAATGGTTGGTCAGGAATGGATTCCTAAATTTGAATTTCCAGGGGAGTGGGATCAACCAAGGATGAATCTTAACCGATTGTGGAATCAACTAGCGGATGACTCAAAGAAAGTTTCTGGTAACCAACCGAAAGGCAGGGTGCATAAACAATAGAGTTGTCCAAAAATCTCTTGGCTTCATCCATGTACGGGCAAAGGTGAATGGGATGATTCCCTTCACACAACTTACAGGGATTGGTAATGTTACCCTGTTTCTTATGAGTCTTATCAGCACTAGTTGAAGATGTGCCACCAAGATGACTTCCAGAAGCCAAAGGCAATGGTGGACGACCGTTGGACCATACTTCAAGAACCTTGGGAATTCTAGGGCAATCTCGAAGAAGATGGTCACCTTTGCAAAACATGCAAGGGAATCTAACTTTCCCTGGAAGGTTGGATGGTTCTGTAAGGGAAAGCTTCTTAGGTGAAATAGCTGCAGTATTAGCCTCTCGCTTATCTAATTTCTTCTTCTTTGTCTTCTTCTTCTTCTTCTTCTTCTTAGCCACCTGGTTACTAGAGTCCAGACTTTCACCAAGTGAAGTAGAAGAGGAGGAAGAAGAAATAGGAGAAGAAGGGGAGAGGTCCACCTTAGAAGCAACATGATGTTTTTCAGGTGGAGGAGATGGTTGTACGGTGGAAGGAACACTCGAAACCACCGAGGTTGAAAATAACCATACAGGCAATCCAATAGTTAAACCAGGTAGGGACAATGTTTCCATATAAGGAGCACCAAAATTTCCAAAAGGTTAAGGTTAAGGTTATGGTTAAGGGGGTAAGGTTAAGGTTAAGGTTAAGGTTAAGGTTATGGTTAATGCTAGGGTAAGGTTAAGATTAAAGTTGAGGTTAAGGTTAGGTTAAGGTTAGGGTTAAGTTATAGTTAAGTTCAAGGTGAAGGTTAGGGTTAATGTTAGGTTAAGGTTAAGGGTATGATTAAGCCCTTAACATTCCCATAACCTTAACCTTACTTTAACCTAACCTAACATAACCTTAACCTTATCCTTCCCTTAACCTAACTTTAATGTTAAGCTTCCCCTAACCTTAACCCTAACCTTACCCTTAACCTTCAGCTTAATTTTAACATAACCTTAACCTTAAATTTACCCTTAACCTAACCTTAACCTTAACCTCAACCTAACCCTAATCTTGACCTTAACCTTAACCCTAACCGTAACCTTAACCTAACCTTAACCAAACCCTTAACCTTAACCTTAACTTGACTAAACTCGTAACCTTAACAATAACCTTAACCTTAACCTAACCTTAACTTTGACTTTACCCTTAACTTAACCTTAACCTTACCTTAAGGTTAGGTTAAGGTTAAGGTTAAGGTTAGGTAAGGGTAATGTTAAGGTTACCGGTTTATTCAGGTTAAGGTTAAGGGGGTAAGGTTAAGGTTAAGGTTAAGGTTAGGTTAAGGGTAAAGTTATGGTTAAGGTGAAGGTTAAGGGTAAGGTTAAGGTCAAGGTTACGGGTTTATTAAGGTTAAGGTTAAGGTTTTGGTCAAGGTTAGGGTTAGGTTATAGCTAAGGTTAAGGTTAGGGTTAAGGTTGTAGTGAAGGTTAAGGTTAAGACTAGTAACCTTAACCTTAACATTAACCTTTATCTTAACCTTAACTTTAACTATAACCTAAACTTAACATTTACCTTAACTATAACCTTAACCTTAAATATGACCTAAATTTCACCTTAACCTTAAATTTAACCTTAACCTTAACCTTAACCTTACCCCCTTAACCTTAACCTTAACCTAAATAAACCCGTAACCTTAACATTATCTTTACCTAACCTTAACCTTAACCTTAACCTAACCTTAAGGTAAGGTTAAGGTTAGGTTAAGGTTAAGTTAAGGTTAAATTCAAAGTTAAGGTTAGGTTAAGGTTAAGTTTACGAGTTTAGTCAGGTTAAGGTTAAGGTTAAGGGTTTGGTTAAGGTTAGGTCAAGGTTAAGGTCAAGGTTAGGGTTAGGTTGAGGTTAAGGTTAAGGTTAATTTAAGGGTAAAGTTAAGGTTAAGGTTAGGTTCAAATTAAGTTGAAGGTTAAGCGTAAGGTTAGGGTTAAGGTTAGGGGAAGGTTAAGGTTAAACTTAGGTTAAGGTAAGGATAAGTTTAAGGTTAGGTTAGATTAGGTTAAAGTAAGGTTAAGGTTATGGGAAGGTTAAGGGCTTAATTGCACCCTTAACCTTAACCTAACCCTAACGTTAACTATAACCTTAACCATAACTATAACCTTAACTATAACCTAACCCTAACCTTAACTATAACCTAACCCTAACCTTAAATTTAAACTTAACCTTATCTTAACCTTAACCTTCACTATAACCTAACCTTAACCTTGACGTTAACTATAACCTAACCCTATCCTTGACCAAATCCTTAATCTTAACCTTAACCTGACTAAACCCGTAACACCTAACCCTAACCTTGACCAAACCCTTAACCTTTACCTTAACTTTACCCTTAACCTAATCTTAACCTTAACCTAACCTTAACCTTGACATTACCCTTAAGCTAACCTTAACCTTGACCTTAACTATAACCCAACCCTAACCTTGACCAAATCTTAACCTTAACCTTAACTTAACTTTAACCTTAACCTTAACTTCCCCATTACCATAACCTTAACCTTAACTTTACCCTTAAACTTCACCTTAACCTCAACCTTACCCTTAATAACCTTACCCTTAACTTAACCTTAACCTTAACTTTACTCTTAACCTAACCTTAACCTTGAACTTAACTATAACTTAACCCTAACCTTGAACAAACCCTTAAGGTTAGGGTTAGCTTATAGTTAAGTTCAAGGTTAAGGTTAGTTTATAATGAAGGTTAAGGTTAAGATAAGGTTAAGGTTTGGGTCAAGGTCAAGGTTAAGGTTAGGGTAAAGGTTTAGGTTAAGGTTAAGGTTAAGGTTAGGTTATAATGAAGGTTAAGGTTAAGACCTGTAACCCAAAATTTTACCTTAACCTAACCCTAAAGTTAACCTTAACCTTAACCTTATCTTAACCTTAACCTAACCTTAACCTTAACCTTAACCTAACTATAACCTTACCCTTAACCTTAACCTTGACCTTAACGATAACCTAACCCTAACTTTGACCAAACCCTTAACATTAACCTTAACCTTAACCTTTACTTAACCTTAACCTTGACCTTAACTTTAACCTTAACCTTACCCTTAACCTTAACATTAACCTTAACCTAAACCTTAACTTTAACCTAACCTTAACCTTATCCTAACCTTACCCTAACCTTAACCTTAACTTTACCCTTAACCTAACCTTAACCTTAACCTAACGTTAACCTCATCTTAACCTTAACTATAACCTAACGCTAACCATGAAAAAACCTTTACATTAACCTTAACTTTCCCCTTAATCTTAACCTTAACCTTGACTTTACCCTTAACTTAAGCTTAACTTTCATTATAACCTAACCCTAACCTTGACCAAACCCTTAACCTTACCCTTAACATTGACCTTAACCTTAACTTTAACTATAACCTAACCCTAACCTTGACCAAACCCTTAACATTAACCTTAACTTAACCTTAACCTTAACCTTAACCTTACCCTAACCTTAACCATGACCATGACCTTAACTATAACCTAACCCTAAACTTGACCAAACCCTTAACCCTAACCTTAACCTGACTAACCTTAGCCTGACTAAACCCTTAAGGTTAGGGTAAAGTTAATGTTAAGGTTAAGGTCAATGTGATGGTTAAGGTTAAGTTAGGATAAGGTAAGGTTATAGTTAGGTTAAGGTTAAGTTTAAGGGGGTAAGCCTTAACCTTAACATTACTAAACCTATAATCTTAACATTAACCTAACGTTAACCTTAACTAAACCCTTAACCTTAACCTTCCCCTAACCTTAACCTTAACCTTCACCCTTAACCTTAACCTAACCCTAACCTTGACCTGAACCTTAACCTCACCTTAACCTTAACCTTACCCTTAACCTTACCTTAACCTTAACCTTAACCTTAACCTAACCTTAACCTTAACTTTTCCCTTAACCTAACCCTAACCTTAAGGTCAAGGTTAAGGTTACGTTAAGGGTAAAGTTCAGGTTATGGTTAGGGTAAGGTTAGGTTAAGGTTAAGGTTATGGTTAAGGTAAGGTTAAGGTTATGGTTAAGGTTAAGGTAAGGTTAAGGTTACGATTAGGTCAAGGTTAAGGGTTTAGTCAGGTTAAGGTTAAGGTTAAGGGTTTGGTCAAGGTTAGGGTTAGGTTAAGGTTAAGGGTGAAGGTTACGGGTAAGGTTAAGGTTAAGGTTACGGTTAGGTTAAGAGTAAAGTTAAGGTTATGGTTAAAGTTAAGGTTAGGTTAAGGTTAAGGTTAGGTTATAGTTAAGGTCAAGGTTAGGTTAAGATTAAGGTTAGGTAAAGGTTAAGAGTAAGGTTATGGTTAATGTTAAGGTTAAGGTCAAGGTTAACCTTGAGCTAACCTTAACCTTAACCTTAACCCTAACCCGAAAATTAAATTTACCCTTAGGTTACAGGTTTAGTTAGTTTAAGGTTAAGGTGAAGGTTAACGGTAAGGTCAAGGTTAAGGGTAAATTTAAGGTTAAGTTTAAGGTTACGGGTTTAGTAAGTTTAATGTTAAGGTTAAGATGAAGGTTAAGGGCAAGGTCAAGGTTAAGGGTAAAGTTAAGGTTAAGGTGAAGGTTAAGGGTAAGGTTAAGGTTAAGGTTACGAGTTTAGTCAGGTTAAGGTTAGGGTTAAGGGTAAGGTTAAGGTAAAGGTTATGGAAAGGTTAAGGTTAAAGTTAGATTAAGGTAAGGGTTTGGTCAAGGATAAGGTTAAGGGTTAAGATTATGGTTAAGGGTTTGGTTAAGGTTAGGGTTAGGTTAGAGTTAAGGTTAAGGTTAGGTTAAGGGTAAGATAAGGTTAAGGTTGAGGTTAAGGTTAAGTTTAGGTTAAGGTCAAGGTCAAGGTTAAGGTTAAGGGTAAAGCCAAGGTTAAGGTTAAGGTTAAGATTAGGGTAAAGGTTGAGGTTAAGGTTAAGGTTAAGGGTTTCGTCAAGGTTAGGGTTAGCTTATCCCTTAAGGTTAAGGTAAATTTAAAGTTAAGGTTAAGTCTAGGTCAAGGTTAAGGTTAGGTTAAGGGTTATGTCAAGGTTAAGGTTATGGTTATGGGAAGGTTAAGGTTAAGGTTAAGTTAAGGTTTAGGTCAAAGTTAGGGTTAGGTTATATTTAAGGTTAATGTCAAGGTTAGGGTTAGGTTATAGTTAAGTTTAAGGTTAAAGTCAAGGTTAAGGATTTGGTCAAGGTTAGGGTTAGGTTGTAGTTAAGGTCAAGGTGAAGGTTAGGTTAAGGTTCAAGTTAAGGTTAAGGTTAAGGGTTTGTTCAAGGTTAGGGTTAGGTTATAGTTAAGGTTAAGGTTATGGGTTTAGTCAAGTTAAGCTTAAGGTTAAGGTTTTGGTCAAGGTTAAGGTTAAGGGTTTGGTCAAGGTCAAGGTTAAGGTTAGGGTAAAGTTAAAGTTAAGGTTAAGGTTAGGTTAAGGTTAAGGGTTTGGTCAAGGTTAGGGTTAGGTTAATCGAGTAAGGTTAATGTTATGGTTAAGGGTTTGGTCAAGGTTAGGGTTAGGTTATAGTTAAGGTTAGGGTTAAGGTTAAGTTATAATTAAGGTTAAATTTAAGGTGAAGGTTAAGGTTAGGGTAAAGTTAAAGTTAAGGTTAAGGTTAGGTTAAGGTTAAGGTTAAGGTTAAGGGTTTGGTCAAGGTTAGGGTTAGGCTAAGGGGGTAAGGTTAAAGTTAAGGTTAATATTAAGGTTAAGGTTTTGGTCAAGGTTAGGGTTAGGTTATAGTTAAGGTTAAGGTTAGTATTACGTTATAGTTATGGTCAAGGTTAAGGGTAAAGTTAAGGTTATGGTTAGGGTAAGGTTAAGGTTAAGGGTATAGATAAGGTTATGGTTAAGGCTAAAGGTCAAGGTTAATGTTAAGTTAGGTTAAGGTAAGGTTAATTTTATGGTTAGGTTAAGGTTAAGGTTAGGTTAAGTTAAGGTTAAAGTTAAGGTTAAGGTTAGGTTAAGGGTAAAGTTAAGGTTAAGGTTAGGGTTAAGGTTAGGGGAAGGTTAAGGTTAAGGTTACAGTTAATTTTAGGTTAAGGTGAAGGTTAAGGGTAAGGTTAAGGTTAGGGTCAAGTTAAATGTTAAGGTTAAGTTAGGTTAAGGTTAAGGTTAAAGTTATGGTTATGTGAAGGTTAAGGTTAAGGTTAAGGTTAAATTTATGGTTATGTGAAGGTTAAGGTTAAGGTTAAGATTAAGTTAAGTTTAAGGGTAAGGGTTATGTCAAGGTTAGGGTTAGGTAATAGTTAAGGTCAGGTTAAGGTTAAGGTTAAGGGTAAAGATAAGGTTATGGTTAAGGTTATATTTAGGGTTAGGTTATATTTAAGGTTAAGATTAAGGTTAAGGTTAGGTTAAGGGTAAAGTTAAGGTTAAGGTTAAGGTTTGGTCAGGTTAAGATTAAGGTTAAGGTTAAGGTTAAGGTGAAGGTTAAGGATAAGGTTAAGGGAAGGTTAACGTGACATTAAGTTTAATGTTAGGTTAATGTTAAGGTTAAGGGTTTGTGATGTTTAAGGTTAAGGTTAAGGGTTTGGTCAAGGTTAGGGTTAGGTTATAGTTAAGGTCAAGGTTAAGGTTATGCTTAGGGTAAGGTTAAGATAAAGTTAAGGGTACAGGTTTAGTAAGCTTAAATTTCATGTTAAGGTCAAGGTCAAGGTAAGGTTAAGGGTAAATTTTAGGTTGACTTTGACCTTGACCTTAACCTTAACCTTAACCTAACCTTAACCTTAACCTTAACCTTAACCTTAACCTTGACCTTAACCTTACCTTGACCTGAACCTTAACCTAACCTTAACTTAGCCTTAAAATTAACCCTAACCTTAACCTTGACCTTAACATAACCATTAACCTTAACCTTAACCTTAACCATTTTTTGTGCTCAACCTAGTCTCCTAAATTGAGTTCATTAATTGTCAACCAGGGTTGGTAAACTGCTGAAGTGTGGTGCACTATATGTGCCTAGGTATTTGTTTCTCACTACGTTGTGTATAGTGTTTTATGATGTTTTCGGTTTTTTTTTATGGTTTTATGTTCACAAGGGAAAGAGCTAAATGCTAGTGAGAAGAAGCTATTGGTTAAAAACAGAGTGAAGCCTAAATTATGGATGGAAAATGACAAATGCAAATAATGAAACAAAACAAAGCCTAAACTATGGCTCGAAAAATACAAAGCTTGATAATGACTTCAAAGAAATAAATCACAACATGAGCTTAAACATGTCCAATTCATTCATTAAAGATGTTTTGGAAGAGCTTGAGAAATGGGCAAGTTAAGTGTAAATGAAGTTCTCCTAACTAAACAATCAAACAATCAACTTACAATGTTACAACATCTCATCCATGATTAAAGGTCTGTTGGAATATATTTGGAAAAGAACATTTGTAGCACCATAAGATTTCTATTCTAAACTAGCCTCTAATTCTGTTCTACAACTCAATCTAGCACCACTAGGCCTTACTAAAAAGTTATAGCTTTCTCTTTTTAAAATAGTCTTTGAGAAAAGGCTTGTTTGTGAAATGGTAAAAAGGTTGCAAAATGATCTGGCCTTTAAACTGATACTAACTTCTGTCCAGATAATTATGTATTAATATGAGGTTGGAACAAAAGAAGTTTTGTAAATAATGAGGACCGTGGTATTTAAATTTAACAACTAATATAATTTAAAAATGCAATGGATGACAACTAAACTAGAGTGCCACTAGTCTATTTGAAGTACAGTGAACAATGTTAGACTGAAAAGCCATTATCAAACTAGAAATGAAATGACAGAGCTGAACCACATGCATTCTACCTCCGGAGTGCTATAACTAAATTAACATGCAACTAACCTAAGGAATTCCATAGCCCATCTCGTTCAGTATGAATGATCTTTTGGAAGAGTTTGCGAGAACAAGTATGGTTGTATCATTCAGTGCAATTTGAACATAAACACAAGACTGAAAGAAAATACAACTAAAATCTAAGACACCAAAGCTACCTCTTACTCATTTTTTTGATATTTTGGAAGAGCTTTGTAAGAGTAAGGCGGGCTATGCCACTTAGTGTAAACTAGCAACTAAAACCTACAATACCACAATTATGACTTATTCATCATAATGATATTTTGGAAGAGCTTATTAGAGTAAGTCCAAATGTGATAATTAACGAAAGAAAATGCAATAAAAACCTACAATACCACAACTATGCCTTATTCATCATAATTATATTTTGGAAGAGCTTATTAGAGTAAATCTAGCTGTGATAATTAATGTAAGCAAGTATGAACATAAACTTCAGAAGATCGTCTAAACTAGAAATAAAAACAAGACTAAAATACTTATCTACTATATAAAGAAGGCCGCTCAGGAGGCAGGTGCCCTCTACCACCAGAGTAGCACAAAATCTAGTTCAAGATCGAATCAACACGTTCAAGGAAATGTTGCTTCTTTCATTAAAAAGGAATCACTTCAAAATAGAGTATTCTCGAACTTCAAAGATCTAACAGTCAACCATAAAATCTAACCAAGATCTAAAAACTTGTCTCTCGGTTTGCCGAGCTACATTTATAGAAAATTTACATAACATAACTTGAGATAATACAAGGATTACTGTCTTTCCATATTAAAAATGAACTAGAACTCTAAAGGTGGCATCGTAATATGACAAAGGACATCTGGACTGTCCTTGTCCTATTAGGAGTCTATCTCCTATTTTTAGTTCCCGCGTGCATAACCACGTAAAGAATTTCGTTAGATCTTCATGGAGAGAAACAAATGCTGAGGGCATGACGTGGAATACGACCATGTGTGGCTTTCCCTGAGAGGACATATGGAACCTGCTTAAACATGAAGATGGCTGCAGAATTGGCAACTAGCTACAGAATGTCTGCATTCTGTAGCTAGTCCTAGTTCAAAAGCACTTACAATGAAAAAATCATAAAAACATAGCAAGTTAGCCATGATATTAATTCTTAAAGAAATTTTAACTAATTTCATTGATCATTTGAGCCTGGGATTAATAATAGTCAAAAGAAATGGAGTGGAATATGGTGGAAGAAAGAACATTTTTGGAGCTCAACAACCATAACCTTAACGTTAACCTTAACCTTTATTTTACCCTTAACGTAACCTTGACCTTGACCTTAACCTTAACCTTAGCATTAACGTGCCTAAACCTGTAACCTTAACCTTACCCTTATCTATAACCTAACCCTAACCTTGACCAAACCCTTAACCTTAACGTTAACTTTAACCTTAACCTTCCCCTAACCTTAACCTTAACTTTACCCTTAACTTACTCTTAACCTTAACCTAGCCTTAACCTTGCCCTTAAACTTGACCTTATCCTTAACTTAACCTAACCTTAACTATAACCTAACACTAACTTGACCAAAACCTTAACCTTAACCTTATCATAACCTCAACCTAACCTTAACCTTAACCTAACTATAAACTTACCCTTAACTTTAACCTTGACCTTAACTATAACCTAACCCTAACCTTGACCAAACCCTTAATATTAACCTTAACCTAACCCTAACCTTAACCTTAACCTTAACCTAACCGTAACTTTAACCTAACATTAACCTTACCCATAACCTAACCCTAACCTTGACCAAACCTTAACCTTAACCTTAACCTTAACTTCCCATAACCTTAACCTTGACCTTAACTATAACCTAACCCTAACCTTGAAACCCTTCACCATAACCTTAACGTGAACCTAACCTTAACCTTATCCTTATCTTAACCTTAACCTTAACCCTAACCTTAACATTAAAGTTATGGGTAAGGTAAGGGTTAAGGTTAGGGTTAGGTTATAGTTAAGGTCAAGGTAAAGGTTAGGTTAAGGTTACGGGTTTAGCGAGGTTAATTTTCAGGTTAAGGTTAGGTTAAGAGTAAATTCAAGGTTAAGGTTATGGTTATGCGAAGGTTAAGGTTAAGGTTATAATTAAGGTTAGGGTTAGGTTAAGATTAAGATAAGGTTAAGGTTAAGGTTAATGTTACGTTAAGGGTAAAGTCAAGGTTAAGGTTAGGTTAAGGGTAAATTTATGGTTAAGATTAGAGTTAAGGTTAAGGTTAAGTTAAGGTTAAGGTAACGGGTAAGGTTATAGTTAGGTTAAATTTAAGGTTAAGGTTAGGTTAAGGTTAATATTAGGTTAAGGTCCTTAACTTTACCCTTAACCTTAACCTTAACATTAACCTAACCTTAACCTTGACCTTGACCTTAACCTTAACCTTAACCTTACCTTAACCTAACTTTAACCTTAGCCTTCCCATAACCTTAACCTTTACCTAACCTTCCCATAACCATAACCTTAACCTTAACCTTGACCTTACATTAACCTAAACTAACTTTAACCTTAACCTTAACCTAACCTTAACCTTAACTATAACCTAACCTTAACTAAACCCTTAACCTTAACATTAACCTGACTAAACCCAAACCTTAACCTTATCCTTAACTTTACCCTTGAGGTTAAGGCAAGGGTAAGGTTAAAGTTAAGGTTAAGGTTAAGGTTAAGATAATGTTAAGGTTAGGCTAAGGTTAAGGTTAAGGTTATGGGTTTAGCTAGGTTAAGGTTAAGGTTATGGGTTTTGCGAGGTTAAGGTTAAGGTTAAGGTTATGTTCAAGGGTTTGGGAAGGTTAAGGTTAAGGTTAAGGGTAAGATAAGGTTAAGGTTAAGATTAAGGTTAAGGTTAGATTAAGGTCAAGGTCAAGGTTAAGGTTAAGGTCAAGGATAAGGTTAGGTAAGGGTTAGGTTATAGTTAAGGTTAAGATAAGGTTAAGGTTAGGTTAAGGTTAAGGTTATGGTTATGGTTAAGGTTATGGTTAATGACGTAACCCTAACCTTGACCAAACCCTTAACCTTAACCTTAAAACTTAACCTTAACCTTAACTTGAACCCTTACCCTAACGTTATTACCCTAACCTTAACCTTAACTTTACCTTAACCTTGACGTTACCCTTAACCTAACCTTAACCTTGACCTTGAGCTTAAGCTTATCTTAACCTTAACGTAACCTTAACATTAACCTTAACCTAACTATAACCTTAACCTTAACATTAACCTTGACTTTAACATTAACCTAACCTTAACCTTAACCTTAACCATAACCTTATGTTTACCCTTGACCTTAACCTAACCCTAACCTTAACTTTACCCTTAACCCAACCTTAACCTATCCTTAACCTTAACGTTAACCTAACCCTAACCTTGACCAAACCCTTAACCATAACCTTAACCGTAACCTTAACCTTAACCTTAATCTTAAACTTTACTTAACCTTAACCTTAACCTTAACCTTAACCTTCCCATAACCTTAACTATAACCTAACCCTAACCTTGATCAAACCCTTAACCTTAACCTAACCTTAACCTTAACCTTAGCCTTAGCCTTATCTTAATCTTAACCTAACCGTAACCTTGACTTTACCCTTAATGTAACCTTAACCTTAACCTTAACTTTACCCTTAATCTTATCTTAACCTTAACCTAACCTAATCTTAACCTTAACCTTAACCCGAATGTTAACCTTAACCTTAACATTAACAATAACCTTAACCTTAACCTTAACCAAACCCTTAACTTTAACCTTAACCTTAACCTAACCTTAACCTTGACCTTAACTATAACCTAACCCTAACCTTAACCTAACCTTACCCATAACTTTAACCTTAAGTTTAGGGATAAGGTTAGGGTTAAGGTTAAGGTTAAGGTTAAGATAAGGATAAGGTTAAGGTTAAGGTTAGGTTTAGGTTAAGGTTAAAGGTAAAGGTAAGGTTATGGTTAAGGTTAGGGTAAGGCTAAGATTAGGTTAAGGGTAAGGTTAAGGGTAAGGTTAAGGTTAAGGGTAAATTCAAGGTTAAGGTTACGTTAAGGGTAAGGTCAAGGTTAAGGTTTGGATAAGGTTACGGTTAGGTTATAGTCAAGGTCACGGTTAAGTTTAAGGTTAAAGGTAAGGTTAAGGTTACGGGTTTAGTAAGGTTAAGGTTAAGGTTAAGGTTAATGTTAAGGGTAAGGTCAAGTTCAAGGTTAAGGTGAAGTTAAGGGTAAAGTCAAGGTTAAGGTTATGTTAAGGGTAAAGTCAAGTTTAAGGTTACGTTAAGGGTTTGGTCAAGGTTAAGGCTAGGTTAAGGTTAGGGTTAGGTTATAGTTAAGGTCAAGGTTAATTTTAAGGTTAAGTGTAAGGTTAAGGTTAAGGTTAAGGTTAAGGTAAATGTTAAGGTTAGTGTTAAGGGTTTGGTCAAGGTGAGGGTTAGGTTATAGTTAAGGTCAAGGTTAAGGTTACGGGTTAAGGTTAGGTTAAGGTTACGGGTTAAGATTAAAGTTAAGGTTAGGTTAAGGTTAAGGTTACAGGTTTAGTCAGGTTAAGGTGAAGGTTAAGCTTAAGGTTAGGTTAAGGGTAATGTCAAGGTTAAGGTTAAGGTTAAGGGTAAAGTTAAGGTTAAGGTTAAGATAAGGTTAAGGGTAAGGTTAATGTTAAGTTTAGGTTAAGGTTAAAGTTAATGTTAAGGGTAAAGTGAAGGTTAAGGTTACAGGTAAGGTTAAAGTTAAGGTTAAGGTTAAGGTCAAGGTCAAGGTCAAGGTTAAGGGTAAGGTTAAGGTCAAGTTCAAGGTCAAGGTCAAGGTTAAGGGTAAGGTTAATGTTAAGTTTAGGTTAAGGTTAAAGTTAAGGTTAAGGGTAAAGTGAAGGTTAAGGTTACAGGTAAGGTTAAAGTTAAGGTTAAGGTTAAGGTCAAGGTCAAGGTCAAGGTTAATTTAGGTTAAGATAAGGTTAAGGTTACGGTTATGGTTAGGGTAAGGTTAGTATTAGGTTATAGTTAAGGTTAAGGTTAAGGTTATGGTTAAGGGAAAAGTTAAGGTCAAGGTTAGGGTTAGGTTATATTTAAGGTTAAGGTTAGGTGAAGGGTAAAGTCAAGGTTAAGGTTATGGGTTTGGCAAGGTGAAGGTTAAGGATAAGGTTACGTTAAGGTTAAGGATGTAGGTTAAGGTTACGGGTCTTAAACTTAACCTTACCCTTAACCTTCATCCTTAACCTTCACCCTTAACCTTAACCTTCACTATAACCTAACCTTAACCTCGACCTTAACTATAACCTAACCTTGACCTTAACCTTAACCTTACCTTTACCTTAACCTTAACATAACCTTCCCATAACCTTTACCTTAACCTAGCTTTAACTTTAACCTTCCCCTAACCTTAACCTTAACTTTAACCTTAACCTAACCTTAACCTTTACCTTACCCTAACCTTAACCTTAACTTTACTTGTAGCCTTAACCTTACCCTTAACATAACATTAACCTTAACCTTGACCAAACCTTTAACCTAACCTTAACCTTATCTTAACCTTAACCTTACCCTTAACCTTATCCTTAACCTTATCTTAACCTTAACCTAACCTAATCTTAACCTTAACCCCTAACCTAACCTTACCATAACCATAACCTTAACCTAACCTTAAGCATAACCTTACCCTTAACCTTATCTTAACATTACCTTAACCTTAATCTTCCCAAACCCTTAACCTTAACCTAACCTTAAACTTACCCTTAACCTAACCTTAACCTTCACTTTACCCTTAACGTAACCTTAACCTTAAGTTTAACCTTACTAAACTCGTACCCTTAACCTTATCTTAACCTTAACCTTTACTTAACCTTAAGGGTTAGGTTAAGGTTAAGGTTATGGGAAGGTTAAGGTTAACCTTGACTTTACCCTTAACCTAACCTTAGCCTTAACTATAACCTAACCCTAACCTTGACCTTAACTATACCCTTAACCTTGACCTTAACCTTAACCTTAACCTTCACCTTGACCTTAACCTAAACTTAACCTTAACCTAAACCTTAACCAAACCTTAACCATAACTGTAACCTTAACCTAACCTTAACCTTAACTTTACAATTAACCTTGTTAGCTAGCTATAAAATTTGTTGTATCAAATGCTGGCTAAATCATTTTTGGAGCCTTCAAGAAACAAGTTTTATTGCTAAAAAATGTTATCTCTTGAAGACTCTTGAAGGCCTCATGCCTCTGTCCAAAACTTCACTGCTGTTCCTTTTTTAAACTCAGAAATTCTACTAATTTCATGAGAAAAGACTGCTGCAAAACCCCTTTTTCCCCCTCCCCACTCAAAAACTAACCTTCATTTTGCTCCCCCTTTTTCCTCCATAGAATTCCTCTATTTTCATGATTCCCCTTCTTCCATTCATGAAAATAATTCTCCATAGTTTAAAAATCATTTTTAAACCATGCCGAAACCCACAAAATCCATTGAAAACTTGAAAAATTCATAAAAAATAAGTTTTTCTTACTACAGGCTTACGCCCCCTTGGGCTAAAACTGAACCACTTCCCCTCCATATGCCCGCACCCTAGAACCAGGCACTATTCCCATCGGGCAGTTATCGCATCGGAAGTAATCAGTAAGCACAAGTCTTTGGGTTTCATAAAAGCCTCTGATGCAATTAGCTCTATTATATGTGAGCCCCAGTCTTATTGCCGCTTCACAAAACTAGAGGCCCGCAATTGGGCACTCAAACTAATGAATAAACCCTGTCTGATCGATATTTTACTTTGTTGAGTCATAAAAACCACTTACCTAAAGTTTTGGTCTAATCGCGTCGAATTTATGCTTTTTAATGAAAAATGGGTTGATTGAAAGACCTGCATCATTTCTCCAATGCGATTAAGCCCCTTTACATAAACTCTACCCTCTCCTTGATTCATATAACTCATGCTCGGGACCAAAGGTTAATAGTCCCAATTGATCATGTTAGCCCCCTATGAATTTTTGACAAGAAAACAGGGGGCCAAACTGTCTTTGAGCCTTCAAGGAATGCATTCCCTCTGAAAACACATCATCCTCGAAGCCTCCTTGTGCTTTTTTCCTTTGGCGATTCCTCATTGCTGTTCCCAGTTTTGAAGCCTCTCTGTTTTTGGAGAAGAATGCCAAAAAGGCCTTTTCCCTCTTATTTCATTCCCTCTAAGCCTATGTTTTCATCATTCTTCTTCCCCTTCTAAATTTCCCACTTATCCTTTAAATCATCCCAAATCCCCTTTTAAGACTTTTAAATTACCTTTGTTCGCCTTAAAACCCCTTATTCCCTCTACCGTCACGCCTTTTTGGCCTTAAAACGCATTGAAATTAGGCCAAAAACCCACTTTTCACATATGAGGCTTAGCCCCTTTTCGGCCAGCCCCCTAAACCACTTCCCCATATGCCCTACACCGATGACCAAGAACTTAAGGCCTGGGCACTAATCACATCGAAGAATCAAAGTGGAAACGTATTTTTCCTTTGTAAACCATGAAAGTCCCGATGCGATAGTGTTAAGTCTGTCAGCCCTTTGAAGCAATCTCCACCATCAATATTTTAAGATCTGACGGCCAGCGCTAGTCCCGCTCGCATCCATTGCACCACCGCTCCAATCACAATCGCAAATTTTTAAATGTGTCACCCACTGCCCTCCCTGATTGCGATCCTCCGATTGTGATCTCCGCCGTGGATTTCCCTTTGATTAAATGGCCCTTATTTCTCCCGCTCCACTCCTTTAAACCCCATCTGTCTCCCCATTGATTGAGTCTCCTCTGTTGATCTCTTCCCAGATCGGACGGCTGGCGCTCAATCACACATCACCAATCGCAATTTCTAAAGGTGTTACCCTCCGTCCCTTCCGATTGGGATCTCCCGATCCAATCGTGACTATTCGTTTGATCCAGATCTACGGCCCACAATGTATTGCAAATTTCATGATTTCTCTTCATCGTATGTCCCCATTAACTCCATCAGATGATCCCAACCATCGATCTCCTCCTGAGATCCGATGGCTCACATTAAATCGCCCTCCGCCTTAACTGAGTCCCACCATTCCTCCAGGCCTTCACAACATTCCTTCCACCACTCCCTAGATATATTGATGAGTTTATCGTATTGTGCAGGGTTGTTACAAAGTGATGAATTCACTCTAGGTTTCACAATCACGGTCACTGTGATTCAGAACACAAATAGATTATTGTAGCAGCAGTCAGAGTATCAGTTTCGAAGACCCGCCATGGCAGAAATAGAATATTGAAGACAATTTGGGGATTCCGGATAAGATTGATTACCAAAAGCCCGATCCTCCCAATTAAATCAGAATTAAAGAAAATCATAAAGATCTACAGGCAGAAAAGCCTCCACTGCCACATCAGAGGCAAATCGATTCCTCTCAACCAGCATTCCACCATCTGTGACAACGACCGCCTCAACTCCACCTCATCAGTGAAAATTTTCGATTCATGATTCAGCCCTAGTGGCCTTTTACTTCCATTTTAGTTTGTTACTTTCAAATTTCGAGTGGAATTCACATCCCACTCCTGCATTTTACCTTCTGTCAAAAACTGTTATTTTATATTTTTGTTTAAAACGGCTGTGAGACTAACTGTCAATGATGAGATGCCCCTATTCCTCATCATGAATTTTGGTTATTTTTGATGGAGACCTCAAACTGATTACCAACACGCGAGGAAGATATTTTTCCAAAAAATATCTTCTCGCTCATGTTTCTGAGGCTCCTATATAAGCAAGAACTAAAGAGAAAAATGGGTTCCAAATTTTATGAAGAATTGGTTGTGAAAGAGTTTCTTTTATGCATTTTGTTGAAGTTTTAATACAAATGTGAAGAGCCCGTTGGGTCTCAACGATAAGGAGTTTTACCTTTAATGAGGATTCTGGTCTTGATGCTTTATAGTTAGTAATTCTTTCTTATGTGATATATTTTAGCTGTTCATTTCACTATTTCCATCCTTCTTGTATCATGCTCTGGAATGTGAGTGGCTCACTGGTTCTGGTATGAATTTATCACAATCGATACTCATGCTAAACCTATCTAGTGCTTTAAATATGGCTCAGTCATGATATTGTGTTTCATTTTCAACTTCATCCACGTTTCTTCTATATTAAGTGCTATGGGATGTCATTTTTTGAAAGCTACAGACATGTATGGATTCTTATTATCTTAATCCCATCTCATGTTCATATATGTTTATGGAATTTCATATCATTAGTAGATAGTATTCCTTCTATATTTCTTACATAGCAATGTCGCCTGATTTTCAATCTCTGAAAAGAATTTTTAGAATCCAGCCCTCCATACAGCAAGCTGTCTTTGAGTTGTCTGATACATTTATATTGAGAATTCACTCCTTGCCTCTGTAGTGTTCCTTTCATTATGCTGAGTTTATGAATATTCTGGTTCCATCTACATTGATCTCTCCTGTTAAAACTGAAATAGCAAAAGAGCCTTTTTCTGCTAATTTTCCTTTTTATATCATGCTGCTCATAGCTATATAAGATTTCTTAGGCACTGGTATTTCACAACTCAAGGCTGTCTCTAGGATTGACAACATCGTTTTGGCGTCGTTGCCGAGGAATTGAAGTTGAGAGAATTTTAATCCCTGGGCCTCGACAAAACCTTATTCACTCTTCAAATAAGTGAGCATGGAGAGTTGAGAGTTGTAGATCCCTCACCTTGGCGACTCCACATTCATTTATCAGATAAATTTACTGGCAGTCCTGGCTCCTCGTAAGCCACACCTGAGGTGAAATACATCTCAGCCAAAGACACCCTCTGTGTCTGACCCAGAGAATATCCTACATAGAAGGAGTTGGAGGGAAAGGCAATCAGCCCATACTGAGAACCTTGAATTCTCTTTAGAAGACTTTCCTTCCTCCTCCTCTCAAATTTCCCAAGTGCAAGCTCCCAACTTCACTGTGGGAGATATCGATTACTACTCAGATAGTCCACCCCAGGGAGGTGTCTGAATTAAAGACGAAGCTGAATCAAGGGATACCACATATTACCCCTTTCACCCTACTCCTGAGGTCGAGGAGGTCAAGGAAGTTACTGAATTTTTTTCTATTAACAACCCATTGTTCCCATCAACACCTCAAGCTACTGTTCAATACATTCCTATCATCATTCATACTTCACTTCCACCTCCTCCTCCCCCTTTTACACATCAAACTCTTGCACTACCTCCACCTCCTCCAATGGCCAATGTTCTTGGCTTCTTGTTGAATAAGTATGCCCCCCTGGCATTGCCTCAAGTTTTGAATGATATGCCACAGGACTATCTGAATATCTTACCCTGATTCAATGGGGAAAATGAGATTGAAGCTCAAAAACATCTTGAGGTATTTTGCTCCTTTTCAGAGAAATTTAATGTGGAACACCTAGATGTAGTCCTAAGACTGTTTGTGAATTCTCTTGATGGCGAAGCCAGAAAATGGTTTAAGACATTAGGAGAGTGTTCCATCCCCACTTGGGAGGGAATGGAAGATAATTTTCTCAGAAAATGGGGGGAAAAGAAATATCATGGACATTCTCTTACTGAGTTTAACACACTCAAGAAAATACATAATGAAGGGGTGTCGTAATTTATCAAGAGATTTAACAATTTGTACCTGAGCCTTCCTGTTGATATGAAACCTCATCAAACTGCTGCTAAAGTTGTTTTCGTAGCCGCGTTTGACTCAGAATTCGGTTTCTCTCTGAGAGAAAGGAAGCCCGCCACCCTGGATTATACTCAAACAGATGCACTAGAGTTGGAGGCCAACTTTGCCTCCACTGGTAAATCAAAGGGAAAATCTAAACAAGATACTAGAAGAAAGGGGAAAGAAGAAGTATCTACCTCTAGCCAAGACAGAGACTCAGCTAATGACAGAATTGAGGAAATGAACAAAATGATTAAGAATCTTTCAAGTAAGATGGTCAGACTTGAACTAGAGGCCAAGAATTCATCCTCCAAGAATTTCTAGAATGCTCCAAACAGGGGTTACAACCCTTAGTACAGAAAACCACCCTTGCAGATACTGCAAAGGGAACGAAAGGAACAACAAGATCAGGTACCACACCCTCTGTACTTGGAAGTTCAAGTAGATGGTCCTATCGAAGAAACCACTTACGAGCAAGAGGAAGCATACCTTGCTTTTGAAAATAGTGATGAAGTAGAATGTCCCCTAAAAGGAAGTGATGAAGTGCAGATTCCATCACATGTGGAAGAAAAGGTTAATGAAAGCATCGAAGATCCTGAGATCGATGACTACTGCAAGCAGTTTGTCGATTTCATGCAAGCACAATTTAATAAAATATATGACCTCAGATCTTCTAGGAAGAGAACTCACACTCAGGATCAAGAGGAAGACACACCTCATGAGGAAGCATCTGCTCAGAAGGAGAGAATGACTCAAAGGAACATAGATAAAGGTAAGAGGCCTCTTAACGAATCTTTGCAGTCTGCTGATCAAATTCCTTCCTCTTTACAAGTGGCTACTCCCCCTAATGTCAAGTCAGTCACAAAGGAATTCAAACCCATTGTCCAAAGTAAAGAGTCAAAATAGGTGTTAGTAGATAAGTCGTCCTCGGTCTTTAGTTTACAGGAGGAGTTTCAGAGGGTCAAAATGCTAGTTCCCTTGACCGAATTGTTGAAGCAACCTGCATATCAGTCCCAGGTCACATCCTTTATGCTTCCCCCAGAAGTAGCACATATTCCAGATAGTCTGATCCTTCAAGAAGAAATACCTATGGTTATATTTGGCCCACATGTTGAGAAATTATATGCTTCTACTCCCCCATTTTATGTGTCCTTAGTAATTCATGACCTACTGTTACATAGATGTATGTTAGATTCAGGAGCTTCTCATAACCTATTTCCCCTATCGGTCATGGAACAACTAGGATTACAAATCACTCGTCCATACAAAGACCACTATTCATTTTATTCCAAAAGAGTTAAATGCCTGGGTATGATCAAGGATTTGGTGGTCAATTTGGCCCAAATCCTAGCAAAAAGTGTGGTGATGGACATCTTGGTGGCTGACATCCCAGCTCGCTTCGGCATGTTGCTGTCAAGGTCCTGGGGAACTAAAATTGGTGGGTCAATCAAGCTATACTTGACCTATGCTACTATCCCGGTTTTTGGTGGCCAGGAGAGGAGGTTGTACCGGGAAACTAGATTTGTTAAGACATTTACCAAGGATGATAACTCAGTTAATTCTCCAGTTTATAGTAAGGAGGGATATTTCTCATGTTTTATGCTGGAAGAAGATCAAGATTATGCTCATGAACCATCATTTTACTAGATCAAGACCGAGCAGTCCATAGAGGGCCATGAAACAGGAATCTGGAAACTTCATTTTGATGGAGCAAACTCCAGAGAAGGTAATGGGGCTGGAGTATTATTGATTTCTCCTACAAGCCAATAGGTCCCATTGTCTTTCAAGCTAGAGTATGAAGCCACTAATAATGTGGCTAAGTATGAAGCACTTCTGTTAGGGTTATAGATAGCCAGGAGCATGAACATACAGAGTTTAAATGTTCTAGGAGATTCGGAACTGGTGGTTAGACAAGTGAAGAATCAGTGCCAATCCAAACATCCTAGGCTGAGGGCTTATAGGAACGAAGTTTGGGACCTGGTGGAGAATTTTTTCCTGGCATTTAATATTCAGCTCATGCCCCAAGAGCAGAATAGGATGGAAAACTCCCTTGCAGTGGCTGCTAGTACCTTCCGTCCACCTCAAAACCCTCTCCTAAGATATGAAATTGAGGTATGTTATCGACCATCAATCCTAGATAACATCAAACACTGGTAGGTGTTTGAGGACAAAGAACAAGTGAAAATATTCCTGGAAACAGTAGCGGAATTATCCAACATGGAGATTGATGCTTGTGAAGAAGAAGAGGCTGAGGATATTTCAGAAAATAAATGGGAAGAAAAGGTGGATGGCCATAAAGTTCTGCAACTAAAAGGAAATGTTATACCCCAATGAATAGTGCCCCTAGAAAGGCTGTTTAATAGAAATGATGTCCGACTACAGCTGAAAAAAGTTGTGGAGGAAAATTAGGTAGAAGATCTTAACCTTGGTACTGATGCTGACCCTAAAATTGTGAAGTTATCCAAGAAAGTCCCAGAGGAGTATAAAGAGCTCTACCAGAATTTATTCCAATCATACAAAGATGTGTTTGCATGGTCTTATCAGGACCTTAAAACCTTCGATATCAGCATCATGCAACATAAATTCCACTAAAGGGGGATGTGAAGCCACATAAACAGAAGCTTACACAGATAAATCCCCTGCTGCTTCCCTCTATTGAGAAACAAATTAAGAAACTGTTGAAGGCCAAAATCATTATGCCATTGAGATATTCTGAGTGGGTAGCAAACCTAGTCCCTGTCCAGAAAAAGAATGGAGAAATAAGGCTATGTGTGGATTTTCGAAATTTTAACCAAGCATTATTAAAGGATAATTATCCCCTGCACAAGATGGATCACATCCTGCAGAAAGTTGTAGGAGATTCTCGGATGTTGATGATGGATGGATTCTCTGGTTACAATCAGGTGACTGTACTACTAGAAGATCAGAAGAAGACTGCCTTTACCAGTCCTTGGGGTACGTTTATGTATGCCAGGATGCCTTTTGGGTTGATCAACGCAGGGGCCACTTTTCAAAGGGCCATGGGCATTGCCTTTGTTGGGGAGCAAGATAAGTTTGTGGTAGTATATCTGGATGATATCACTGTGTTCTCAAAAGATGATGCAAAGAACATTGAACACTTGCGTAGAACTTTCGAGAAGTGCAGAAGGTATGGTCTCTCTCTCAATCCACAGAAGTCATTGTTTGCATTAGAAGAGGGTAAGATTTTGGGACATATTGTAACCAAAGATGGGGTAAAAATAGATCCTAAGAGAGTAGAAGTTATAAATGGAATTTCTCTTCCCAGAAATAAAAAGGAGGTGCAGGTGTTCCTAGGGCACATTAACTTTCTCAGTAGGTTTATCCCTAACATTGCTGAGATAGTTAGACATATAATGGACATGCTGAAGAAAAATAATGAGGTAAATTGGTCCCAGGAATCACGAGAGGCCTTTTCCAAGATAAAAAATGCCTTTGCTGAAGCCCCTGTGATAGCTGGACCAAACTATGTCAAACCTTTCATGATATTTTCATTTGCATCACCTCATACAGTGGTAGGAGTTTTATTGCAGAAAAATGAAGAAGGGTATGAGAAGACCATCACTTTCTTCAGTCAAGTGCTCCATGATGCAGAGCTGAGATATAACATATTAGAAAAGTAGGCATATGCCCTGGTGAAGTCTCTTAAGGAATTTTGCATGTATGTCTTGCAGTCCTATATCACTACGTTTGTGCCTATAGTAGCTGTAAAAGATATTCTTATCCAAGGAGATAGCAAAGGGAAAAGAGGGAAATGGATTGCCAAAATACAAGAGTATGAGCTAGACATCCACCCTACCAAACTGATCAAGGGACAAGGGCTAGCCAAAATCTTGTCCGAGTCAAAATCTCAGGCTTTGGGTATAAATCTATCCATGATAGCAAATGAGGAGTCTGAGAAGAAAGAAGAGCAAGAGGGAGTAGAGATAGTTACTCAGAAGACACATATGAAGTACCTCATTAGCCCATGGTACAAAGAGATAGTGGAATATCTTCTAACACTCAGTTGCCCTCCTAGCTGTGATAAAGCTAAATACAGAACACTAAGGTTGATATCACAGAAGTACATGGTTGCCAATGGTCAGCTGTACTGGAGAGATCCCTCAGGCATTCTGCTCCTGTGTCTCACAGAAGATGAGGTTGAGAGTATAATGGCCGAATTTCATGAAGGAATCTGTGGGGGTCATTATAGTTGGAGGTCCACTGCTCACAAAATCCTGAAGGCTAGTTTCTTCTGGCCCAAACTCTTTGGAGATGTGTTTGCCCATGTTAGAGCTTGAGAGAACTGCCAAAGGTTTGCTGAAAGATAGAAGTTAGCACCTCTACCCATGATCCCTGTTCACGTGGATGAACCATTCCAGTAATGGGGAATTGACTTTATCGGTGAAATACATCCTCCATCAAGTGGTCAGCATAAGTGGATATTAACTGCCACAGATTATTTTATGAAGTGGGTGGAAGCTATACCTGCAAGGAATGCAACAGATGCTGTGGTAATGAAATTTATGGAAGAAAATATCATAACCAGATTTGGCTGTCCTGCCAAGATAGTGACCAACAATGCACAGGCCTTTAAATCTGCAAATTTTTTCAACTTATTCAAGTAGTATAACATTGCGCTAGGCCACTCTAGGGCTTATTACCCAAAAGGAAATGGCCTGGCAGAGTCTTCAAATAAAACCTTGGTGAGAGCACTAAAGAAGGCTATCAACGAAAATCAGAAAAATTGGGATTCTGAGTTGAAATTTTCTCTATGGGCCAACCGGATTACCAGCAAGAGAGAAACCGGGAAGACCCCATATGAATTAGTATATGGGAGAGCAACAGTATTCCCTATATAATTAGCCTTACAAGTAGCCCGATTCATGCAAGAAATTCAAGAAGAGCCTGATGATGTGACCAGGAGAATAAATCAGCTGGTGGAGTTAGAAGAAACACGGAACCAGGTAATTCAGAGGCTAACTGGATATCAAGAGAAGATGAAGGACCTTTTTGATCAGAATGCCAACAATATAAAGTTGCAGGTTGGGGATTTATTGCTCAGATGGGATATTCGAAGAGCTGAAACGGGGAAACATGGTAAATTCAACCCACTCTGGTTCGGCCCTTTTAAAATCATGGAACAAGGGGGAAACAACACTTTTAGGCTGGAAAATTTACAGGGAGACTTGCTTGATGGCCCTATAAATGGTCAGTTCCTCAAACCTTACTTCCAGTTCTGATTCAGGTAGAGAGAGCCTGATGTATCATACTGTACATTAGTTTTCTATTTTCATATTTGTTTGAATGATGTGTGTGTCGTGATGAATCATGAAGAGATCAATTAAAAGTGCTGAAGAGTGGTGTCCACACAAAATATTAACAGGTGGTCTGCGAAGTTCTTGACACGCCCAAGGATGAACGTGTCGTCCCCAGGTGGAGCCAATGTTGATCATGTTAGCCCCCTATGAATTTTTTACAAGCAAACAGGGGGCCAAACTATCTTTAAGCCTTCAAGGAATGCATTCCCTCTGAAAACAAATCATCCTCGAAGCCTCCTTGTGCTTTTGTCCTTTGGGGTTCCTCACCACTGTTCCCAGTTTTGAAGCCTCCTTGTGCTTTTGTCCTTTGGGGTTCCTCACCGCTGTTCCCAGTTTTGAAGCCTCTTTGTTTGTGGAGAAGAACGCCCAAAAAGGCCTTTTCCCTCTTATTTCATTCACTTTAAGCCTATGTTTTCATCATTCTTCTTACCCTTCTAAATTCCCCACTTATCCTTTAAATCATACCAAATCCCCTTTTAAGCCTTTTAAATTACCTTTGTTCGGCTTAAAACCCCTTATTCCCTCTACCGTCACCCCTTTTTGGCCTTAAAATGCATTGAAATTAAGCCAAAAACCCACTTTTCACATATGAGGCTTAGCCCCTTTTTGGCCAGCCCCCTTAACCACTTTCCCATATGCCCCACGCCCGCGACCAAGCTCTTAAGGCTTAGGCGCTAATGACATCAGAGAATCAGAGTGGAAACGTCTTTTTGCTTTGTAAACCATGAAATTCCCGATGCGATAGTGTTAAGTCTGTCGGCCCTTTGAAGCAATCTCCACCATCGATATTTTAATATCTGACGGCCAGCGTTGGTCCCTCTCGCACCCATCGCACCACCGCTCTGATCACAATTGAAAATTTTTAAATGTGTCACCCACTACCCTCCCCGATTGCGATCCTCTGATTTTGATTTCCGCCGTTGATTTCCCTTTGATCCCATGGCCCTTATTTCTCTCGCTCCACTCCTTTACCTCCCGTCCATCTCCCCGTCGATTAAGTCTCCATCGTCGATCTCATCCCAGATCGGATGGCTGGTGCTAAAGGTGTTACCCTCCGTCCCTTCCGATTTCGATCCGTTGATCCAATCATGACCGTCTGTTTGATCTAGATCTATGGTCCACAATCTATCGCACATTTCACCATTTCTCTTCATCGAATATCCCCATTAACTCCATCAGATGATCCCAACCATCAATCTCCTCCTGAGATTCGACAGCTCACATTAAATCAACCTCTGCCTTAACCGGGTCCCACCATTCCTCTAGGCCTTCACAACATTCCTTCTACCACTCCCTGGATTTATTGATGATTTTATCATATTGTGAAGGGTTGTTACAAAGTGATGAATTCACTCTAGGTTCCACAATCACGGTCACCGTGATTCAGAATGCAGAGAGGTTATTGTAGCAGCAATCAGAGTATCAGTGTCGAAGACTCGCCACGGAAGAAACAGAAGATTGAAGAAAATTTGGGGATTCCGGCTAAGATTGATTACCAAAAGCCCAATCCTCCCAATTAAATCAGAATTAAAGAAAATCATAAAGATCTACAGGTAGAAAAGCCTCCACCGCCACATCAAAGGAAAATCGATTCCTCTCAGCCAACATTTCGCCATCTCAGGAATCGATTTGCCTCTGATGTGGCGGTGGAGGCTTTGAGTTGTCTGATACATTTATATTGAGAATTCACTCCTTGCCTCTGCAATGTTCCTTTCATTTTGCTAAGTTTATGAATATTCTGGTTCCATCTACATTGATCTTTCCTGTTAAAACTGAAATAGCAAAAGAGCCTTGTTCTGATAATTTTCCTTGTTATATCATGTTGCTCCTAGCTATATAAGATTTCCTAGGCACTGGTATTTCACAACTCAAGGTTGTCTCTAGGATTGACAACATCTTTTTGGCACCGTTGCCGAGGAATCGAAGTTGAGAGAAGATCCTACATAGAAGGAGTTGGAGGGAAAGGAAATCAGCCCATACTGAGATCCCTAAATTCCCTTTAGAAGACATTCCATCCTCCTCCTCTCAATTTTCCCAAGTGCAAGGTCCCGACTCCACTGTGGGAGATACCGATTACTACTCAGATTGTCCACCTTGGGGATGTGCTCGAATTAAAGACGAAGCTGAATCAAGGGATACCACATATTACCCCTTTCACCCTACTCTTGAGGTCGAAGAGGTCAAGGAAGTTACCGAAGTATTTGTTATTAACATCCCGTTGTTCCCATCAACATCTCAAGCTGATGTCCAATACATTCCTATCGTCATTCATACTTCACTTCCACCACCTCCTCCTCCTTTTACACATCAAACTCTTGCACTACCTCCACCTCCTCCAATGGCCAACATTCCTGGCTTCTTGTTGAATAAGTATTCCCCCCGGAATTGCCTCAAGTGTTGAATGATATGCCACAGGACTATCTAAATATCTTACCCCGATTCAATGGGGAAAATGAGATTGAAGCTCTAAAACATCTTGAGGTCTTTTTCTCTTTTGCAGAGAAGTTTAATGTGGAACACCTAGATGTAGTCCTAAGACTGTTTGTGCAATATCTTGATGGTGAATCCAAAAAATGGTTTAAGACATTAGGTGAGCGTTCCATCACCACTTGGGAGGGAATGGAAGATACTTTTCTCAGAAAATGGGAGGAAAATAAAGATCATGGACATTGTCTTACTGAGTTTAACACACTCAAGAGAAGACATAATGAAGGGGTGTCAGAATTTATCAAGATGTTTAACAAGTTGTACCTGAGCCTTCCTATTGATATGAAACCTCATCAAACCACTGCTAAAGTTGTTTTCGTAGCCACGTTTGACTCAGAATTCAGTTTCTCTATGAGATAAAGGAAGCCCACCACCTTGGATGATGCTCAAATAGATGCAGTAGAGTTGGAGGCAAACTGCCTCCACTAGTAAATCAAAAGGAAAATCTGAACAAGATACTAGAAGAAAGGGGAAAGAAGAATTATCTACCTCTAGCTAAGACAAAGACTCAGCTAATGACATAATTGAGGAAATGAACAAAATTATTAAGAATATTTCAAGTAAGCTGGTAAGACTTGAACTAGAGGCTAAGAATTCATCCTCCAAGAATTTCTAGAATGCTCCAAACAGGGGTTACAACCCTTAGTACAGAAAACCACCCTTGCAGATACTGCAAAGGGAACGAAAGGAATAACAAGATCAGGTACCACACCCTCTATACTTAGAAGGTCAAGTAGATGGTCCTACCAAAGAAACCACTTACGAGCAAGAGGAAGCATACCTTGCTTTTGGAAATAGTGATGAAGTAGAATGTCCCCTACAAGGAAGTGATGAAGTGCAGATTCCATCACATATGGAAGAAAAGGTTAATGAAAGAACCGAAGATCCTGAGATCGATTACTACTGCAAGCAGTTTTTCGATTTCATGAAAGAAAAATTTAATAGAATATATGATCCCAGATCCTCTAGGAAGAGAACTCACACTGAGGATCAAGAGGAAGACGCACCTCATGAGGAAGCATCTGCTCAGAAGGAGACAACGACTCAAAGGAACATAGAAAAAGGTAAGAGGCCTCTTAACGAATATTTGTAGTATGTTGATCAAATTCTTTCCTCTTCACAAGTGGCTACACCCCCTAATGTCAAGTCAGTCATAAAGGAATTCAAACCCCTTGTCCAAATTAAAGAGTCAAAAGAAGTGTTAGTAGATAAGTCTTCCTTGGTCTTCAGTTTACAGAAGGAGCTTGAGAGGGTCAAAATCCCAGTTCCCTTGACCGAATTGTTGAAGCAACCTGCATATCAGTCCCAGGTCACATCCTTTATGCTTCCCCCAGAAGTAGCACATATTCTAGATAGTATGAACCTTCAAGAAGAAAGACCTGTGGTTTTATTTGGCCCACATGTTGAGGAATTATATGCTTCTACTCCCCCATTTTATGTGTCCTTAGTAATTCATGACCTACTGTTACATAACTGTATGTTAGATTCAGGAGCTTCTCATAACCTATTTCCCCTATCAGTCATGGAACAACTAGGATTACAAATCACTTGTCCATACAAATACCTCTATTCATTTGATTTCAAAAAAGTTAAATGCCTGGGTATGATCAAGGTTTTGGTGGTCAATTTGGCCCAAATCCCACCAAAAAGTGTGGTGATGGAAATCTTGGTGGCTGACATCGCAGCTCCCTTCGACATGTTGCTGTCAAGCTCCTAGGGAACTAAAATTGGTGGGTCAATCAAGCTAGACTTGACCTATGCTACTATCCCAGTTTTTGATGGCCAGGAGAGGAGGTTGTACCGGGAAACTAGATTTGTCAAGATAGTTACCAAGGCTGATAACTCAATTAATTCTCCAGTTTATAGTAAGGAGGGAGATTTCTCATGTTTGATGCTGGAAGAAGATAAATATTACGCTCATGAACCATCATTTTACCAACTGAGCAGTCCATAGAGAGCCATGAAACAGGAATCTGGACACTTCATTTTGACAGAGAAAACTCCAGAGAAGGTAATGGGGCTGGAGTATTATTGATTTCTCCTATAGGCCAATGGTTCCCATTGTCTTTCAAGCTATATTATGAAGCCACTAATAATGTGGCCAAGTATAAAGCACTTTTTTTAGGGTTACAAACAGCCAGGAGCATGAACATACAGAGTTTAAAGGTTCTGGGAGATTCGGAACTGGTGGTTAGACAAGTGAAGAATCAGTGCCAAACCAAACATCCTAGGCTGAGGGCTTATACGAAAAAAGTTTGGGACCTGCTGGAGAATTTTTTTTTGGAATTTTATATTCAGTTCATGCCCCGAGAGCAGAATAGGATGGCAGACTCCCTTGCAATGGCTGTCAGTACCTTCTGTCCACCTCAAAACCCTCTCCTAAGATATGAAATTGAGGTATGTTATCGACCATCAATCCCAGATAACATCAAACACTGGTAGGTGTTTGAGGACGAAGAACAAGTGAAAATATTCCTGGAAACAGTAGGGGAATTCTCCAACATGGAGATTGATGCTTGTGAAGAAGAAGAGGTTGAGGATATTTCAGAAAATAAATGGGAAGAAAAGGTGGATGGCCATAAAGTTCTGCAACTAAAAGGCAACATTATACCCCGAGGACTAGTGCCTGTAGAAAGGCTGTTTAATAGAAACGATGTCCCACTACAGCCGAAAAAATTTGTAGAGGAAAATTAGGTAGAAGATATTAACCTTGGTACTAATGCTGACCCCAAAATTGTGAAGTTATCCAAGAAAGTCCCAGAGGAGTATAAAGAGCTCTACCGGAATTTATTCCAGTCATACAAAGATGTGTTTGCATGGTCTTATCAGGACCTAAAAACCTTCGATATCAGCATCATGCACCATAAATCCCACTAAAGGGGGATGTGAAGCCACATAAAGAGAAGCTTAGACAGATAAATCCCCTGTTGCTTCCCTCTATTGAGAAAGAAATTAAGAAACTGTTGAAGGCCAAAATCATTGTGCCATTGAGATATTATGAGTGTGTAGCAAACCTAGTCCCTGTCCGGAAAAAGAATGGAGAAATAAGGCTATGTGTGGATTTCTGAAATTTAAACCGAGCATCCTTAAAAGATAATCATCCCCTGCCCAAGATGGATCACATCCTGCAGAAAGTGGTAGGAGCTTCTCGGATGTCAATGATGGATGGATTCTCTGGTTACAATCAGGTGGCTGTACTACCAGAAGATCAGAAGAAGATTTCCTTTACCACTCCTTGGGGTACTTTTATGTATGCCAGGATGCCTTTTGGGTTGATCAACGCAGGGGCCACTTTTCAAAGGGCCATGGACATTGCCTTTGTTGGGGAGCAAGATAAGTTTGTGGTAGTATATCTGGATGATATCACTGTGTTCTCAAAAGATGATGCAGAGCACATTGAACACTTGCGTAGAACTTTAGAGAAGTGAAGAAGGTATGGTCTCTCTCTCAATCCACAGAATTCATTGTTTGCATTAGAAGAGGGTAAGATTTTGGGACATATTGTAACCAAAGATGGGCTAAAAATAGATCCTAAGAGAGTAGAAGTTATAAATGGAATTTCTCTTCCCAGAAATAAAAAGGAGGTGCAGGTGTTCCTAGGGCACATTAAATTTCTAAGTAGGTTCATCCCTAACTATGTTGTGATAGTTAGACATATAACGGACATGATGAAGAAAAGTAATGAGGTAAAGTGGTCCTAGGAATCACGAGAGGCCTTTTCCAGGATAAAAAATTCCTTTGCTAAAGCCCCTATGCTAGCTGGACCAAACTATGCCAAACCTTTCATGATATTTTCATTTGCATCACCTCATACAGTGGTAGGAGTTTTATTGCAGAAAAATGAAGAAGGGTATGAGCAGCCCATCGCTTTCTTCAGTCAGGTGCTCCATCATGCAGAGCTGAGATATAACATATTAGAAAAGTAGGCATATGCCTTGGTGAAGTCTCTTAAGCATTTCGCATGTATGTCTTTCAGTCCCATATCACTACGTTTGTGCCTATAGTAGTTGTAAAAGATATTCTTATCTAAGGAGATAGCAAAGGGAAAAGAGGGAAATGGATTGCCAAAATACAAGAGTATGAGCTAGACATCCGCCCTACCAAACTGATCAAGGGACAAAGGCTAGCCAAAATCTTTTCTGAGTCAAACTATTAGGCTCTGGGTATAAATCTGTCCATGATAGCAAATGAGGAGTATGAGAAGAAAGAAGAGCAACAAGAAGTAGAGATATCTACTCAGAAGACACATTTGGAGTACCTCATTAGCCCGTGGTACAAAGAGATAGTGGAATATCTTCTAACGCTCAGCTGCCCTCCTAGCTGTGATAAAGCAAAATACAGAACACTAAGGTTGAGATCACAGAAGTATGTGGTTTCCAATGGTCGGCTGTATTGGAGAGATCCCTTAGTCATTCTACTCCTATGTCTCACAGAAGACGAGGTTGAGAGTATAATGGGTGAATTTCATGAAGGAATTTGTGGGGTTCATTATAGTTGGAGGTCCACTACTCACAAAATCCTGAAGGCTAGTTTCTTCTGGCCCAAAATATTTGGAGATGTGTTTGCCAGGGTTAGAGCTTGTGAGAAATGCCAAAGGTTTGCTGAAAGACAGAAGTTGGCACCTTTGCCCATGATCCCTGTTCACGTGGATGAACCATTCCAACAATGGGGAATTGACTTTATCGGTGAAATACATCCTCCATCAAGTGGTCAGCATAAGTGGATATTAACTGCCACAGATTATTTCACGAAGTGGGTGGAAGCTATACCTGCAAGGATTGCAACAGATGTTGTGGTAATGAAATTTATGGAAGAAAATATCATATCCAGACTTGGCTGCCCTGCCAAGATAGTGACCGAAAATGCACAGGCCTTTAAATCTGCAAATTTTGTCAACTATTGCCAGTAGTATAAAATTTCACTAGGCCACTCTACGGCTTATTACCCACAAGGAAATGGCCTGGCAGAGTCTTCAAATAAAACCCTGGTGAGAGCACTAAAGAAGGCTATCAACAAAAATCATAAAAATTGGGATTCCTAGTTGAAATTCGCTTTGTGGGCCAACAATATTACTAGCAAGAGAGCAACCGAAAATTCCCCATATGAATTATTATATGGGATGGCAGCAGTATTCCCTGTAAAGTTAGCCTAACAAGTAGCCCGATTCATGCAAGAAAGTCAAGAAGAGCCCGATGATGTGACCAGGAGAATAAATCAGCTGGTGGAGTTAGAAGAAACATGGAACTAGGTAAGTCAGAGACTAACTGAATATCAAGAGAAGATGAAGGACCTTTTTTATCAGAATGCCAACAATAGAAAGTTGCAGGTTGGGGATTTAGTGCTCAGATGGGATATTCGAAGCGCTGAAAAGGGGAAACATGTTAAATTCCACCCACTCTGGTTCAGCCCTTTTAAAATCATGGAACAAGGGGGAAACAACACTTTCAGGCTGGAAAATTTACAGGGAGACTTTCTTGATGCCCTTGTAAATGGTCAGTTCCTCAAACCTTACTTCCAGTTCTGATTCAGGCCGAGAGAGCCTGATGTATCATACTGTACATTAGTTTTCTGTTTTCGTCTTTGTTTGAAGGATGTGTGTGTCGTGATGAATCATGAAGAGATCAATGAAAAGTGCTGAAGAGTGGTTTCCACAAAAAATATTAGCAGGTGGTCTGCGAAGTTCTCGACATGCCCAAGAATGAACATGCCATCACCAGGTGGAGCCAATGTTGATCATGTTAGCCCCCTATGAATTTTTGACATGCAAACAGGGGGCCAAACTGTCTTTGATCCTTCAAGGAATGCATTCCCTTTGAAAACACATCATACTCAAAGCCTCCTTGTGCTTTTTTCCTTTGGGTATTCCTCACCGCTATTCCCAGTTTTGAAGCCTCTCTCTTTATGGAGAAGAATGCCCAAAAAGGCCTTTTACCTCTTATTTCATTCCCTCTAAGCCTATGCTTTCATCATTCTTCTTCCCCTTATAAATTCCCCACTTATCCTTTAAATCATCCCAAATCCCCTTTTAAGCCTTTTAAATTACCTTTGTTTGGCTTAAAACCCCTTATTCCCTCTACCGTCACCCCTTTTTGGCCTCAAAACGCATTAAAATTAGGCCAAGAACCCACTTTTCACATATGAGGCTTACCCCCTTTTCGGCCAGCCCCGTTAACCACTTCCTTATATGCCCCGCGCCCGCGACCAAGTGCTTAAGGCCTGGGTGCTAATCACATCGGAGAATCAGAGTTGAAACGTCGTTTTCCTTTGTAAACCATGAAAGTCCCGATGCGATAGTGTATAGTCTGTCGGCCCTTTGAAGCAATCTCTACCGTCGATATTTTAAGATCTGATGGCTAGTGCTGGTCCCGCTCACGCCCATCACACCACCGCTCCGATCATAATCGCAAATTTTTAAATGTGTCACCCACTGCCCTCCCTGATTGCGATCCTCCAATTGTGATCTCCGCCATTGATTTCCCTTTGTTTCGATGGCCCTTATTTCTCCTGCTCCACTCCTTTACCCCCCATCTGTCTCCCCGTCAATTGATTCTCCTCCGTCGATCTTGTCCTAGATCAGACATCTAGCACTCAATCGTGCATCGGCAATCGCAAGTTTTAAAGCTGTTACCCTCCGTCCCTTCTAATTGTGATTCGTCGATCCAATCATGACATCCTGTTTGATCCAGATCTACGGCCCACAATGTATCGCAAATTTCACCATTTCTCTTCATCAGATGTCCCCATTAACTCCATCAGATGATCCCAACCATCGATCTCCTCCTGAGATCTGACGGCTCACATTAAATCACCCTCCACCTTAACTAGGTCCCACCATTCCTCTAGGCCTTCACAGCATTCCTTCCGCCACTCCCTATATTTCTTGATGAGTTTATCATATTGTGTAGGGTTGTTACAGAGTGGTGAATTCACTCTAGGTTCCACAATCACGGTCACTATGATTCGGAACGTAGAGAGGTTATTGGAGCAACAGTCAAAGTATCAGTGTCGAAGACTCACCATGGCAGAAACAAAAGATTCAAGACAATTTGGGGATTCCAACTAAGATTGATTACCAAAAGCCTGATCCTCCCAATTAAATAAGAATTAAAGAAAATCATCAAGATCTATAGGCAGAAAAGCCTCCACCACCACATCAGAGGAAAATCGATTCCTCTCAGCCAACATTCCGCCATCTGTGACAAAAACCGCCTCAACTCCACCTCATCAGTGAAAATTTTCAATTCATGATTCGGCCCTAGTGGCCTTTTAATTCCATTTTAGTTTGTTACTTTCAAATTTCGAGTGGAATTCACATCCCACTCCTGCATTTTACCTTCTGTCAGAAATTGTTATTTGATATTTTTGTTTAAAACAGCCGTGAGACTAACTTTCAATGATGAGATGCCCCTATTATTGATCTTGAATTTTGGTTATTTTTTATGGAGACCTCAAATTGATTACCAGCACGCGAGGAAGATATTTTTCCCAAAAATATCTTCTCACTCATGTTTCTCAGGCTCCTATATAAGCAAGAACTAAAGAGAAAACCGGGTTCCAGATTTTCTGAAGAATTGGCTGTGAAAGAGTTTCTTGTATGCATTTTTTTGAAGTTTTAATACAAATGTGAAGACCCATTGGGTCTCAATGATAAGAGTTTTACCTTTAATGAGGATTCTGGTCTTGATGCTTTATAGTTAGTAATTCTTTCTTATTTGATATAGTTTAGCTGTTCATTTCACTATTTCCATCCTTCTTGTATCATGCTCTGGAATACGAGTGGCTCACTGGTTCTGGTATGAATTTATCACAATCAATACTCATGCTAAACCTGTCTACCGCTTTAAATATGGCTCAGTCATGATATGTTGTTTCATTTTCAACTTCATCCATGTTTCTTCTATATTAAGTGCTATGGGATGTTATTTTTTGAAAGCTATGGACATGTATGGATTATTATTATCTTAAGCCCATCTCATGTTCATATATGTTTATGGAATTTCATCCCATTAGTAGTTAGTATTCCTTCTATATTTCTTACACATCAATTCCGTCTGATTTTTAATCTCTGTAAAGCACTTTTAGAATCTAGCCCTCCTTATAGCAATTTGTCTTTGAGTTGTCTGATACATTTATATTGAGAATTCACTCCTTTCCTCTACAGTGCTCCTTTCATTATGCTAAGTTTATGAATATTCTAGTTCCATCTACATTGATCTTTCCTCTTAAAACTGAAATAGCAAAAGAGCCTTGTTCTGGTAATTGTCCTTGTTATATCATGCTGCTCCTAGCTATATAAGATGTCCTAGGCACTGGTCTTTCACAACTCAAGGCTGTCTCTAGGATTGAAAACAGTCCTGAAGTGCTTAATCGCATCAGAGGATTTCAATAATGGTTAGATCGAAAAGACAAGGCTCGACCCCCGATTGTGATGGCCAGATCGCAAAATCGCATCGGCCATTTCTTGATCGCGCCAATCGCATCAGTGATTTATATTGCACCCTTACTCTCTCCGTTCTGATTTTAAAGCCTCGATTGCTGATCTCTCGATTTAATATCCGCCGTTGATCTCCAGGGTCCAATCTGATCCGACGGCCCACGACCGTCCCAAACCCCAAACTCCTTTCCGCCATGTTTTCCTCTGCAAAAAAGGTTTTATACATTATTTCTTTGCATTTTCGCCATATCCCCGTAATGTGACCATTTACATTATGTGTTCTCCTGATTATTCCCAACCGTTGATCTCAGCGAGATTGATGGATCTGACTTATTTTCTTCCTCCACTCTTATTTTGACCTTCTCTTAGCTGATCTCCACCGTTGGATGATGCCATCCAATGACCACGCATCTCCCCACACCCTCTGAAGCATTAAAACCCAAACAACACAGGATTTCATAATTATTTTTGTGTTTTGCAGGTGTTTAATGGATTATCCATTATATTGAAGAAAAAATCGAATGCTGGGAATGATGATTCCCATGCCTTTGATTCATCAAAGGAAACCATTTGCAGGGCTCAAATTCCACGTCTCGTCAATGTTTCATGAGGTATTGATTCCGTATGCGCCCTACGCGGCCTGCACATCAATAAGACATGATGTTATTTAATCAAATTAAAAGAGTATCAGTGTCTAAGATAGAACACGGCAAGACAGAAGATTGAAGAAATATCTGTGGGGATTATGACTAAGATTGATTATCAAAAGCCTAATCCTCCAAATTAAAACACATTTAAAGAAAATCATGAGTGTTTTATCAGAAAAAAAGGCCTCCACCACCACACCTGAGGCTAATTGATTCCTCCCGGCTACCACAGTGCCACTTGTAGCCACAAGAATTCAACAGAGGCTGAATTTATTGATTAGAAAATCAAATATTTGCCTCAGCACAGCCAAATATTTAATTCTGCTAAGGGAACTTAATGAAAAAAATATCAGCAGAGTTATTACATCCTGAAACAAAGCCTAAAAGTCAATAAAAGCTCCCACCGAGCTTTAATATTAATTGTAAAACATTTAATACAGAGGACACCTATGTACGCTTCTCCATCGAGCCCATCAAAGGCCAAGAAGCCTTAAAGACTGTATTAAATAACCTTGGATATATTTTACCAGATCCCACCTCCTCATTCTTCTATAAATACTCCTGTAGAAGATGAGAAAATTTTGGTTGCAGAACTTTGAAATATACTTGAGCCTGAGATTTCTACTTGTAAATAGTGTTCACTGGCTCTTGAAGCTCTGCTTCTGATAAAATAGTTAGGCTGAAAAGTGAAGATGATTGTTGAACTGAAACATTGGACCTGAAGACTGTAACTATTTTGACATCAATAACAAGTTGTTTCTTGGGATCCTGGTCTATATCACTAGTGAAGTGCTTCTTTCTTTGTCATCTGTTTCTCCTTTCACGTATGCCAAATTGTCCATTATTCTTTGATAAAGAACAACAAGCATAGAGTTAGGATTTACTATTTAGAGTACCCTTCTCTGACTGATAAGCTTTATCTCAATTTTTTCCTCTAAATTGTTTATTTAAGAATTATTCTATACAGTTTAAGCAGTTAGGAATGTTGGCGTTCCCTCGTCCTACTGTTTTCTTTAAACATTGTTCTTGAATGTCATTTTTATTATTTTCTTATTAAAGTTAGACTAGAAAAGTGATGGTGTGCCCTGTTTTCTAGCTTCTTCCTCCAAAGGAAGATTCTGAAAGTTTCCCTAAGTGTTGGCTGAAAGCAGACTAGGTTTAAAAGTACCTTATATGATCTTAAGCTGTACTTTGTTTCTCTTATGTGTTTTCATACTTTATGAAGGTAATTATGTGAATTACTGGATTGTTTGTCAATTAAGCTACTTTAATACAAACTTTCCCAAGAAGTCTAAGGTTAGCCTTGTCCTTGGTTGGTTTTAAATAGTTACTTAAGAGGATTTTTTTGTTTGGACTGATTATAAATCCTTGTTGAAATTATTATCAGTTTCCACCCCTCCAACACTTTATTGTTTCCATTCCATCATTTTAATCTCGATAATCTTGTGATATAGATGACTTTCCCCTTGGATCACTCTTGATGTTGTTGCTCAATTAAAGCCCTATTATGACTCCATAGCCCAATGGACTAAAAACCAGCATTATATCTATCTTTTTAGCCAAATATTGTTCTAAATTGCTTGCAACTTCACACCTTTGAAACTCTTTGCATTTAGAACTTTCCACTCAAGCCATAATCATGCTCAACCATCCAAAAACAAAAAAAAACCCTCGGCCTTCATAACTATCCTAATATCATTACACAAAAATTCAAAGACAGCTCCATCGTTGCACTTATTGGAGAGATCCCTCTCCGGATTCAGGAGGGCTAGATACTAGAATCCCAAAGTGGTTGAAATAATGTTGCTTCTGCAGTTTCAGTCTCACCAATCTGCTAAAATTATAGATAACTAACAAACTTAACCCTAAACTTGACCAAACCCTTAACCTTAACCTTAACCTTACCCTTAACCTTAACCTGACTAAACCCCTAACCTTAACCTTACCCTAATCTTAACCTTAACCTAACCTTAACCTTGATTTTAACCCTAACCTAACCTTAACCTTAACTTAACGTAACCTTAACCTTAACCTTGACCTTGACCTTGACCTTAACCTTAACCTTAACCTTAACTATAACCTCACCCTAACCTTACCCTAACCATAACCTTAACCTACCCTTAACCTTACCCTTAACCTTATCTTAACCTTAACCTTCATTATAAGCTAACCTTAACCTTCACCTTAAAATTCATCTTAACCTTAACCTGACTAAACCCGTAACATTAACCTTACCTCAACCTAACTTTAACATTAACCTTAACCTTAAACATAACCCTAACCTTGACCAAACCCTTAAGCTTAAGCTTAACCTGACTAAACCCATAACCTTCACCTTAACATAAACCTACACTTTAACCTTAACCTTAACTTTAACCTTAACCTTAACCTTAACCTAAACCTTAACTTTAACCTTAACCTTGATCTTGAACTTAACCTTAACCTTACCCTTAACCTTCACCTTCACCTTAACCTTAACCTGAGCAAACTTGTTACCCTAAACCTTAACCTTACCCTTAACCTTCACCTTAACCTTAACGATGACTTTACCCTTAACCTAACCTTAACCTTAACCATAACCTAACCCTAACCTTGACCTTAACTTTACCCTTAACCTTTATCTTAACCTTAACATTAACCTTTACCTTGACCTCAACCTAACCTTAACCTTAACCTTAACCTTATCTTACCCTTAATCTAACCTTAACCTTAACCTTAACCTTAACCTAACCTTAATTTTAACCATTACCTAACCTTAACCTTAATCTTACCTTAACCTTGACTTTACCCTTAACCTAACCTTAACCTTAACCTTAACCTGACTAACCTTAACCTGACTAAAACTTTAAGGTTAGGGTAAAGTTAAAGTTAAGGTCAAGGTCAAGGTTAAGGTTAAGTTATCTTAAGGTAAGGTTATGGTTAGGTTAAGGTTAAGGTTAAGTTTAGGTTAAGGTTAAGATAAGGTTAAGGTTAAGGTTAAAGTTAGGTTATGGGTAAAGTCAAGGCTAAGGTAAAGGTTAATGTTAAGGGTAAGGTTAAGGTAAGGGTAAGGTGATGGTTACGTTAAGGTAAAGGTTAAGGTTAAGGTTCGGGTTAAGGTTAAAATCAAAGTTAACTTTAGTTTAAGGTTCAAGTTACGAGTTTAGTCAGGTTAAAGTTATGTTAAGGTAAAGGTTAAGGTTAATGTTATGTTAAGGTAAAGGTTATGGTTAGGGTTATGGTTAAGGGTAAAGTCAAGGTTAAGGTTAGGTAAAGGTTATGGTCAAGGATAGGGTTAGTTTATAGTTAAGCTCAAGGTTAAGGTTAGGTTAAGATTAAGGTTAAGGTTAAGTTAAGGTTAACATTAAGGGTTTTGTTAAGGTTAAGGTTATATTTAAGGTCAAGGTTAAGGTTAAGGTTAACGTTAAGGTTAGGTAAATTTTAATTTTAAGAGTAGGTTATAGTGAAGGTTAATGTTAAGACCCGTAACCTTAAACCTAAACCTTAACCTAACCTTAAACTTAACCTTATCTTAACCTTAACCTAACCTAACCTTAACCTTAACTTTACCCTTAACCTTACCTTAACCATAACCTTAACCTAACCTTAACCTTAACCTTACCCTTAACCTTATCTTAACCTTACCTTAACCTAAACTTAACCTTAGCATAACCTTAACCTTAACTAAACCCTTAACCTTAACCTTAACATTAACCTTAACCATAACCTTACCCTAACCATAACCTTAACCTTACCCTAACCTTACCCTAAGCATAACCTTAACTTTAACCTTAACCTAACCTTAACCAAAGCCTTAACCCTAACCTTAACCTTAACCTAACCTTAAGCAAACCCTTAACCTTAACTTTAACCTTAACCTAAGCTTAACCTTGAATTTACCCTTAACCTAACGTTAACCTTAACTATATCCTAACCATAACCTTGACCTTAACGTCAACCTTGACCTTGACCTTAACCTAACCTTAACCTTAACCTTAACCTTAACCTAACTATAACCTTGACCTTGACTTTACCCTTTACCTAACCTTAACCTTAACCTAACTAAAACCATAACCTTAACCTTAACCTAACCTTAACCTTGACCTTAATAATAACCTAACCCTAACCTTGACCAAAACTTAACCTTAACCTTAACTTAATATTAACCTTACCCTTAACCATAACCTAACCTTAACCTTGACCTTAACTATAACCTAAACCTAACCTTGACCAAACCCTTAACCTTAACCTTAACCTTAACCTTTGCCTAACCTTAACTTTAACCTAACCCTAAACTTACCCTAACCAAAACCTTAACTTTACCCTTAACCTAACCTCAACCTCAACCTAACCTCAACCATAACCTTAACCCAACCTTAACGTTAACCTTACCCTTAACCTTATCCTAACCTTACTATAACCATAACCTTGACCTTGACCTTAACTATAACCTAACCCTAAGCTTGACCAAACCCTTAACCTTAACCTTAACCTTAAATTTACACTTAACCTAACCTTAACCTTAACCTTAACGTGAACCTTAACCCTAACCTTAACCTTGACTTTTCCCTTAGCCTTAACCATAACCTGACTAAACCCATAACCTTAACCTTAACCTTAACCCTAACCTTGACCTTAACTATAAGCTAACCCTAACCTTAACCTTGACTTTACCCTTAACTTAACCTTAACCTTAACCTTACGGGTTTAGTTAGGTTAAGGTTAAGCTTAAGGTTAAGATTAAGGTTAAGGTTAAGGGTTTGGGAAGGTTAAGGTTAAGGGTAAGATAAGGTTAAGGTTAATTTTAGGTTAAGGTCAAGGTCAAGGTCAAGGTTAACGTCAAGGTCAAGGTTAAGGGTAAATTCAAGGTCAAGGTTAGGGTTAGGTTATGGTTAAGGTTAAGGTTAGGTTAAAGGTAAATTCAAAGTTAAGGTTAAAATGAAGGTTAAGAGTAAGGTTAATTTTAAGGGTTACTCCTTCACTTTACCTTTAAATTAACCTTAACCTTCACTATAACCTAACCCTAACCTCGACCAAACCCTTAACATAACCTTAACCTTAACCTTAACCTTCCCATAACCATAACCATAACCTGAACCTTATCCTTAACCAAATCTTAACCTTAACCTTTTTCTAACTGTAACCTTAACCATAACCTTAACCTTAACCTTTACCCTTAAGCTTATCTTAACCTTAACCTTTACTTAACAGTAAGGGTTAGGTTAGGTTAAGGTTATGGGAAGGTTGAGATTAACCTTGAATTTACCCTTAACATAAACTTAACCTTAACTATAACATAACCCTAACCTTTACCTTAATTTACCCTTAACCTTGACCTTAACATTAACCTTAACCTTGACCTTGACCTTAACCTAACCTTAACCTTAATCTTAACCTTAACCTAACTTTAACCATAACCATAACATTAACCTAACCTTAACCTTAACTTTACAATTAACCTAACCTTAACCTTGACCAAACCCTTAACCTTAACCGTAACCTTACCCTTAACCTTAACCTGACTAAAACCGTAACCTTAACCTTACCATAATCTTAACCTTAACCTAACCTGAACCTTGACTTTACCCTTAACGAAACCTTAACCTTAACAAAACGTAACCTTAACCTTGACCTTAACCTTATCCTTAACCTTAACTATAACCTAACCCTAACCTTACCCTAACCATAACCTTAACTATAACCTAACCCTAACCTTAACCTTACACTTAACCTTATCTTAAACTTAACCTTCACTATAACCTAGCCTTAACCTTAACCTTAACCTTAAACTTACACTAACCTTAACCTTAACTTTAACCTTAACCTGACTAAACCCATGACATTATCTTTACATTAACCTATTTTTAACCTTAACCTTAAACTTTACCATAAACTTAACCTTGACCAAACCCTTAACCTTAACCTTAACCTTAACTTTAACTTGACTAAACCCGTAACCCTACACCTTAACGTTACCCTTAAACTTCACCTTAACCTTAACCATGACATTTCCGTTAACCTAACCTTAACCTTAAATATAATCTAACCCTAACCTTGAACTTAACTTTACCCTTAACCTTGACCTTTACCTTAACCTTAACCTTCACCTTGACCTTAACCTAACCTTAACTTTAACCTTAACCTTATCTTATCCTTAACCTATCCTTAACCTTAACCTAACCGTAACTTTAACTAGAACCTTAACTTTACCCATAATTTAACCATAACCTTAACCTTAACCTTGAATTTTACCATTAACCTAATATTAACCTCAACCTAACCCTAACCTTGACTTTACCCTTAACCAAACCTTAACCTTAACTTTAACCTGACTAAACCGTTAAGGTTAGGGTAAATTTAAAGTTAACGTTAAGGTCAAGGTCAAGGTTAAGGTTAACTTAGATTAAGGTAAGGTTATGGTTAGGTTAAGAATAAGGTTAAGGTTAGGTTAAGGTTAAGATAAGGTTAAGGTTAAGATTAGGTTAAGGATAAAGTCAAGGTTAAGGTAAAGGTTAAGGTTAAGGGCAAGGTTAATGTAAGGGTAAGGTTAAGGTTACGTTAAGGTAAAGGTTATCGTTAAGGCTAGGGTTAAGGGTAAAGTCAAGGTTAAGGTTAGATTAAGGTTCAAGTTACGGGTTTAGTCAAGTTAAGGTTATGTTAAGGTAAAGGTTAAGGTTAAGGTTACGTTAAGGTAAAGGTTATGGTTAAGGTTAGGGTTAAGGGTAAAGTCAAGGTTAAGGTTAGGTTAAGGTTAACATTAAGGGTTTGGTCAAGGTTAGGGTTAGGTTATAGTTAAGGTCAAGGTTAAGGTTAGGTTAAGGGTAAGGTTAAGGTTAAAGTTAAGTTAAGGTTAATGTTAAGGTTAAGGTTATAGTTAAGGTCAAGGTTAAGGTTAAGGTTATGGTTAAGTTTAAGGTTAAGGTTAGGTAAAGGTTAATGTTAAGGGTAGGTTATAGTGATGGTTAAATTTAAGACCCATAACCTTAACCTTAACCTTAACATTAACCTAACCTTAACCAAACCCTTAACCTTAAACTTATACTTAACACTAACCTTAACCTAAAATTAACCTTGACTTTACCCTTAATTTAACCTTAACCTTGTTAGCACTCAAATCTACCTTAGGCTGAAATAAGGTAAAACTCAAGGCAACATCAAACCACGCTCAGCCTCGTAGCTAGCCCTACGAGGACAGGAGAGGGCTGTCTCCGGGTCTATCTTGGCAAAAGGTTTTCAAAAGGGGCTGAGATGACATATAATGGATACTAATTTTAGGCTAGTAAAGAGATAAGAAAGTTTGATTTTGATTTTTCGGGTTTTTGTTGAAAAAATGGGAAAAACAATTTTGGGCTCGGGGATGAGGCCAAATCTTTGCAGATTTCGAGTTGGGGCAAGGTAGGCAGTAGTCTTGATGCTTTTTATTATGTGTATGGATGGATCAGAAAGACAAGGAGCTGAAGAGGGCAAGGGAGAACAAGAATCCTCTCCAAACAGGTGAAAACATGTAAAACTAAACAAATTTAAAGGCAAAGCACTGAAATCAATGGATTCTACCTCATTTACTCATTCATTTAGTTTCAGAATCATAAGAAGGGAATGAAATACATTAAAAATGAAGGAAATTACAATAAAATGAGAGAAAACACCATCAAGAACTGAAAGCCACAAGAATCCCAACAGGTGCTGCAAAACCTCTGATCTTTCCTTAGCCAAAATGTAAAAAATATGTACAATAATGTGCCAAACTTCTCCCAAGAGTCCAACCCTGATAGTGTCTCAGAAAATACATCATATAGACCATCATAACCCCTTCCCATGCCTCTAGGGTTCGAATTCCTCCTTCTAGGAGCAGTTTCAACTAATTCTAAACAAGGAGCTAGAATCTAGGCAGCCAAACAACTTGCCTCTAAAAGGAAGGAAATTGATTCTTTCACTTGATTTTTACTTTTTTGGGAGTGAATCATCTAGAATAGGTAAAAGTGAATCAAAGTTACATGCCAACCACAAAATTACATCAATATAACTCAAAAATTACATCCACAATCAAAACTGGTCCAACTGGCCGAAATCCTGAGCTGGAAGATGAAAAATTAGCCAATTTTCTCTATGCGTCGCGCGCCTGAGCTCTATGCATCGCGCACATTTCAGCCTACGTTTGGGGCACTTCCCGGCATCAAAATCAAGCTCATGATAGCTTTTTGGAAAGACCTGGATGTCTGATATCCAACCCAAGTGTAATTTCCCAATTTGGAGCTCATTTTCCCCTCCAAAACTTCATTCTCCCACAAGTACTTCCTGCTGGTGCAAAAGGTGGCAGAAAGGTGATTTTCATGTTGTTTTTGTCCCTTTTGATCATCCAGAACTTGGTGAAATACTTCGGCCATTTCTGAGAATGCATAACTTACCATGAAAAATCCAAAAATACAAATTTTTCCTCCAACAAGTGTCCCAATCATAAGCGTGCGTCGTGACGCACTACGCGTTGGGCTGAAAAACCTGTTTTGAGACCAAAATTTTCCAAAATGACAAAAAATTCTTCAAATTTTCTCAAATTCAGAGCGAAGACCCACCATCATGTATCATGCTTAGCCAATGAAGCCTCGGCCAAAATCCAGAGTGGATCAGGCCTGTTTCGTCGTTTTAGTGCTCTGCTCAACCTCCTCTTCAGAATCTTCATTTTTGCTTTGCAGACGTGCATGCGGGCCCAATAATGACCTTTCATGTGACGGAGCATGTCTTTGTCTCTATTTTCCTTTGCCAACAACTTCTCCAGATGAATTTTAACATGTGTGAGGCATGTCTCTCGCTCAATTGGTGTCATGTCACCGAGTCTCTTCCGGGCCAATTATCGATCTTCACGGATTCGTCGCAGCTCTACAAGTGTGTGCTGATTCTCTAGTTGTTTGTTACGCTGATCTAGGTATTTTATCACCCACTGAGCTCTCTACAACTTAATATTCAGCGTGTCAATCTCGACCTTCTTCTCCTGGACGATCTCTTTCAGTTTCAAGCTAGGAGAGCTCGCATCAACATCGATGAGTGTAAAGTCAGTGTCACGACCTCCTAAAGGGCCCTCATCGTGCATAGGCCTCTTGCCTCTATCCTGAATCTATACCTGTGCTGAAGAAGAAGGCGAGACCCCTTCCACATCATGTGGAGATAATACTCACTCTGCTGATGAAGTCAACGAGACCCCTTCCACATCATGTGGAGATAATACTCGTCGTGTAGCTGCAAATAAGGCTCTGTGGCCTCGCTGATATGTCACATACACTGGAGCACTGATATGCTCGGTCGCAGGAATGTTAAGCTGGTGTGAAGGCTCTCCCTCATCATGAACTACCTCGGGAGGCGGTTGTGATGCTGTGAAGAAGTCACGGGAGATGAAATCCTCCCAAGAAATTCCCTGCTGTGTCAGCTGATGTACCACCATGATTTTGATCAGCGCGTAATGATATATACTGCTATGTTGCTGTGCTGGGGTCTTCTTCTGTACAAGAAATTTCATCCTCTCTATGTTGCGATACATGAAGTATGGAATGCTCATCATATGTACCCTCGTGAAATGCATCAACAAACGGACATGGTACGCATAGAGGCGCGAGAATCTGCCCTCGCAACTGAAATATCGAATGATGAGTTTCATCAATGGTGCAAACTCATCCTTCAGAAATCTGAATGGAAATACCCTGCTCAGCTGCCTCATATACCCAGGTTTGATGTATGGCTCATAGCAGGATTTCTCTAGCTGCTGTTGTTTGTTCCATTCCTCTCCTATGTTTGGTATCTCGGTGGCCTGAGCAATGGTCTCTGGTGACAGAATGAAGTTAACTCCAGCAAGGTTTACACGACCATCATGTAAATGTAGAACAAATAGACGAAATAGCTCATGATGATGCTGGGTTTGTGAAATCATCTCATAGTATTGGTAACATGACTGATGTTGAAAATAATCCATTGCAAGCGGGCAAGCCTGCAACTGAGCCAAAGAAGTAGGCTCCTCCCTAACATGCCTACCACTTTTGCCACTTTTGTGAGACCTCCGTGGGACATTAACCTCTGCTGTGGAATCACTGTCATACTCCTGCTCATAAACTGAATCCGTCTCTGACATGGCGCTGAAATCAAGATGTTTGCAAAATATATGTTGATATAGGTATAGTGAAAACAAGAGTTCAGTGTATGCTCAAAGCCCAAATGTGTCACATGTGTATCAAAATGTTATAGGAAATCCACAATGATAAGGGTTCTATAAAATGAGTTTAAATGGACAACAGTCATTGCTTGACTACATGGGGTTTGCCAAGAGAATAGGAAGGAGTATAATGTAATGTAGGACAAAGAAACAACCCTTGCAATGATAGTTAGGCTTTGTCAATGGAGAATGGGGAACAACGAATATGGGACTGTGTTACAATATAAATGGGAAACAGTGTGAAAATGACAGTGGTAATGACAGCAGTGATTTAATAGCAAAGAGAGAGCGTGAGAGAAGAGACACCACTGACAATAGATGACATAGGCATATATCAATAACACAAGTTAGGAAACCCCCACAATATCACTAACATGTCCTTCAAAACCCTATGGAGTGATTTTGGCAATGAACATAGGTTTTACATTTCATCCCATCAAACATTTGTTTTCTCCACTTCCCAAACACCACAACATGTTTATGATTCACTAAGAAGGCATGAATGACTTACTTGCAAGTAAATGAAGAGATTTGGCACGAATCTGGGTGACGAACTGAAGCTTTCGGCCCTGAAACTCTATGCGCCGCGTGCATGCCCAGTGCGTCGCGCTTGAAAAATTGCACAGGCCTGTGAAGCCGAGTGCGTCGCACACTGTGTGTGCGTCGCGCGCCTCTTGTATGCGCCGCACGCACTTCCACCTCCGCTCCACGGCTCTGAAAACGAGTTTTTTCTCTCCAACACTCCAAACTTGACTTTGCTTTGGAAATTTATGAAATCATTTGTCTTCAATGCTTTATATAGGTTGCTAAATATCTCACAAGAATTAGATTTTCTTTTAATTTTTCTCCATAACCCACTTTGCAATGTTTGGCAATCTTGGCACTTTGTCATTTAATGCAATTCTATCTTTGGCTTTTCACTGTTTTTTTTGAGTCTTGAACTGATGAAACTTGGTTGTTTTTGCAGGGATTTTGGCATTTTGGCTTTGGTAAATACCAGAGGCTGCTTTTGAACTTGTTATGGTGGAACAAATACATAATTATTACAAAAAATAAATTTGACAGTTTCTAGTTCAAAACAGAGTTTTGGACTAGAAACATCTTCAAATGTTTTTGAGAATAAAAATATGAAATAGGAACCTTTTTCGAAACCAACCTCATGGCCTGCGGGCTTTTATTATATGTATCAAAAGACTGAAAACCCTAGACTCTAGGACTAAAGACTCTTGTTGACAAAATAATCATTTATGACCATGAATGACGTGACTTGAACTTCAGTGATTTTTGAGGAATTTTAATTAGCCCTGCAGGTACAAGCATGAGGAAACACAAGACGACCAGACCCTCTCATCAGTCAATGGCATGCCCCTAGCGAAATGCAACGAAGTGAAGTGAGCGAGACACCTAAAAATGATATGCAAAAAGCGAAATGATCTCTGACGGAGGGCTGTAAGGACCGAATCTAACATTGGCTCCAATGGGGATGGTAGCTCCAAGGAGATGCCAATAATGGAAGATCTCTGGAAGAGCTAGGCAGTGCCTTCATCCATTGGGCGATGGAGTCATTATTTCAACAGATAACAAAAAACCTTGGACACATTTATTGACTGAAAAAATTGACTGAAACTTGACCTAAAACTGACTGAGACTGACTCAACTTTCAAACTGAAAAGAATGATAAGACCAACTTGAAAAACCTCAAACCAACTAACCTCCATCTCCATAATTATAGCCTTCGATCCGGACCCCAGACTGAAGATTAGAGATCAGTACACACTTGCAATAAAAGAGAAGTAGAACGATATATACAATGATGATGAAATCAGCGGAAAATACTCAGAAATAGTATCGCTTGAGCAGCGACCATTGATCGGCCCTCCAGGACAATCATCCCCATTCATTTCCTTGATAAGAAAGGTGTTTTGACCACGATACGCTGCAATATTAAAAGGACCCTTCCATAGGTTTTCAAATTTGCCGTGCTTTCCCTTATCTTCATTTCAAGCATCCCACTTCAAAACCACCTCATCTAGCTGAAACTTATCTGCTTTCGCCTTCCTGTCATAAATCTTCTTAATGCGCTCTTGCGACTTGAATGTATTTTGAAAGACCTCCTCCCATGTCTACTGTAAATGAATCATCTGATTTATCCTTCGCTTCATAGGATCTTCCTCACTACCGGCTTCCTGAAGTAATTTGACTACTGGGACAGCAAGAGACGTGGGAAACACTGTGTCTATTCCATACACCAACTCGAAAGGAGACATGCCAATAGATTTTTTTTGACTTACCCTATCAGCCCAAAGTGCATTCACTAATTTCTTGTGCCAGCCCTTTTTATTGATTTCCAGCAATTTCTTAATGATATTCACCAAAGACTTATTTGAAGATTCCGCCAAGCCATTTCCTTGCGAATGGTAGGCAGTCGAATGTCCCAAGTTGATGTTGTACTTATAGCAAAATTCAACCATCCTCTTAGACTTGAAGGCCGCTGCATTATCTGTGATTATCTTACTAGGACACCCAAAATGTGACAGAATATTATTTTCAAGAAAAGAGATGATTAACGCATCCGTGGCTTGTCGAGTGGGAATTGCCTCGATCCACTTCGTGAAGTAGTCCGTAGCCGTCAATATCCATCTATGCTGTCCAGAAGATGCCGGATGGATTTCCCCAATGAAATCCAACCCCCACTGCTGAAATGGTGCACTGACTTCAATTGCTTTGAGAGGAAAAGGCTGTAGTTTCTGCTTCCCTTCGAAAATTTGACATTCGTGACAATTCTTAACAGCCTTATATACATTAGAAAACAAAGAAGGCCAATAGTAACCTACCCTTAGAATCTTATTCGCTGTGGTTTTCCAAAACAAATGACCCCCGCAGTCTCCTTTATGAAAGTCCTCAAAAACTCTTTTGGCTTCTTCCTTTACCAAACAATTCAATAACATTCCACCAGGGTCTTTCCAATATAATGCAGAATTCAATATGCAAAACTTTGCAGCCCTCAACTTCAAGGTTATACTCTTATTTCTAGGCATCCCGGGTGGTGGAGACAAATTCTGAAGTACGTGTAAAATGTCAGCATACCAAGGGGAAGAAACAAAAATATCAGATACCAGAAATGATGTACTCTCCTCATCTTCATCAGACATGGCAGCGATCAAATTATATCTAGAGCATGCAGATTTGTTTCAGCCATGAGCTTGGCTAGTCCTTGTCCTTTGATCAGCTTGGTCGGTTTAATCTCCACATCATATTCTAACAACGCAACGATCCACTTACCCCGTCTTCCCTCTGGATCTTCCTGTACCAAAACATCTTTAACTGTTGCGTTAGGAACATAGGCTATAATGTGGGAATGCATTATATACACACGGAAATATTTCAAGGCCTTTACAAGAGCAAGTGCTTGTTTTTCAATAATTTTGTATTTCAACACTCCGTCCCTTATAATCCGACTGAAAAAAGCAATGGGCTTCTCAACTCCATCCCTTTTCTGCATTAAAACAGCTGCCAAAGTGTGCTCAGAATCAAACGAAAACAAAATGAAGTCATGTGTGTAGTCCGGGCTGATTAAAATAGGGGCTGAAGAAAGAGCTAACTTTACCAAATTTAATGATTTCACCGCCTCTTCTGTCCACTTTACCTGACTGTCCTTTTTCAGCATGTTCGTGATTTCTCTAAGATGCTCAGCGAGATTTGGAATGAAACGACGCAGAAAATTCATTTTACCATTAAATGACTGTATTTATTTCTTGTTCTGGGGCTGTTCAATTTGCTGGATTGCTTCAACACATGCAGGGTCAACACGAATGCTATCTTTCGATATGATGTGGCCAAGGAGTTTTCCTTCATCCATGGCAAAAAGGCTCTTTTTCAGATTCAGCGAAATGCCATATTTTATGCACTTCTGGAAAACAACTTTCAAGTGATATAGATGTTCTTCATCAGAATTTGAAAACACAGTCAAATCATTAAGGTAGACAACCAAAAATACATCTTTCTCATTGGCGAAAGCCATGTCCATTGCACGCTGAAAAGTGGCACCTGCATTTTTCAAACCAAATGGAATCTTGGCATAATGAAACGTTCCCCATGGAGTGGTGAACGCAGTTTTGTCATGATCGTCCTCATGCACTAAAATTTGATTATATCCTGAATAGCCGTCGAGTAGTGACATCCTTGATGCTCCAACTACTCGGTGCAATATATGGTCCATTTTTGGCAGCGGATAATTGTCTTTTAATGATACCTTATTCAAATTTCTGAAATCGATACACAAACATATCTCACTTGTCTTTTTTCTTACGGGCACCAAATTTTATATCCAATCAGAAAATATGATAGGCACAATGATTCCTGACTTATACAACCTGTTTACCTCTTTTTCAATCGACGGTAGCAGCCTCAGATTGATTCTCCTCAACTTCTGACGGAAAGGCTTCTGATTTGGTTTAATAGGGATAGTATGTTGAATGATATTAGTGTCATACGTTTTTAAATCTGAGTAGTCCCACGCAAAAGCATCAAAAAATGAAGACAACAATCTCAAATACTCCGCTCTTACCTTTGGTGGCAATGACTTGGATAACTTCACCATCTTGGGATTTTCAGCTGTCCCAATATTTACTTCTTCAACACCTTTTTCAGTCGGCCTCAATGTCGGTTTGCGGGCTACATCGTCTTGATCAAAGAGTTCCTCTAAAGGAATCAATCCTTTAGGAATGATGTTATCTTTAATTTGCAACACTTCCATTTGATTTATCTGCATATCATCATTACCATCATCATAATCTGTATCTATGGTGGTGTCTCTAAACTTACCCTTATTTTGCAGAAAATCACTAATCTCCTCGTCGTCCTGAAAAACTTGCCAACATCTCTGATTGTCTGGAACGGTGGGGCGGTGCTTCACATGGATCTCGAACTTGTTGCTGGAATTCATTGGGATTTTTAAATTTCTTGCCGCCTTAGCAAGTCCATCAGCAACACCATTTTGTATGCGAGGCACACACGTCAACATATAATCTGAAAATAATTTCAAAATATCTAAAACTGCATTACGGGAAGCCCTCATGCGAGGATGCTTGGCTTGAAACTCACCCTTTACCTACTTTATTACCAACTCCGAATCACCATATACTGCAATTCTTTTTACTTTCAGCTTTCTTAGAATCTTAAGGCCAGCAATCAGAGCCTCATACTACGCCTCATTGTTAGAACAGTCAAATGCAAGTTTGTAGGAAGATACTCTCACATTTCTTGGAACCTTATCCGGAGCGGAAAATGGACTGCGTATCCAAACACCAATTTCAGCACCATCACTACCCACTGTGCCATCAAAATCCATGGTCCAAAGACCATCTTCATCCTCCTCTAAGTGCTGAAATTGCGCCAGCTCTGTTTTTCCTGTTTGCTGCCCATTGTCTTTAGCTGATTGCTCAACAGTAGCTTGCTTTTCTCGTCTTTCTTTATGCAGAACTTCTCTGAAATTTTCAGTGATCTCTGGTATATATTCTGCCTGAACTAACTGACTATCAATATCATTAAAACTATCAGCAAACAAATCAAACTACTCTAAGTTGGTATGTACATAATTCACAGGATGATTGATTGGTTTTTCCTTGCTTGTTATCATGTATTTCATCTTCTGCTCTCGATATAACTTTCTCATTTGATCGAAGACTGGAATTGTTGCATAGGAAAAATATAATTGTAGTGTACCTTTCAAATTTCCCCCCCAAGATCTAGAAAGGAGCATCCCAAATCGAGGAGGAATGTCTGCCACAACCAAATCCATCAAGACATTCTTCGCAGGAATTTGATCTAAACTTACAACCAAATCTTTGATGAGTCTGATACATCTCACACGGCTGGAATCGAATGAATACAAATCATGGTATTTCCTTGTAATATCTAAACCCAAATTTTCCATGATCGCCTTTGGCATAAGATTGTGTGAAGCACCAGAATCGAACATGGCATTGTGCAATATATATTCATGCAACCTCAAACTGATATAAAAGGGAGGAACATCACTGTCAGGGGACTCACCATCTAAAGCAGGCCCAAATATCAATTCGGGCTGATCATCTTCAATATTTACCGTGTCAAACATTGGATCAAAATTTATAATTTTAGAAACTTGACCTCGATAGCTGCTGTTCTTCATAATTTATGTCAAAGGAATAGATACCTTCAATTTGGAAATTTCATTTTCCAAACTAAAGGCTGAAACTCTTTCAACTTCTTTGACCGGAACTTCTTTCTTTTCAGCCTTATCTTTCATTATACTTGACTAATTTTCCTTTTCTGTTGATGATGATTTACTAGCTGCGGGATCAATCGTCTCTTTTCCTTTCTTCTGTGGTATAGGTGAATCCATCTTTGGTGCTGAAGCCTCTTTTCTCTTCTGAATTGGGTTTATGGGCACATCTATGTTTCTCAATGAGTATTGCTTCTACTGAGTGGACAAAGCATTCATATATCCCCTTTGGTATTCATCTGATTCTTCCTCCAGAGCTGCATCGTTTGCTAAAATGAAATCCTCATCTTTCTGTGCAGCTGAACTTTCTCCATATTCTTCATCCTCAGTGATGTAAATGGGTAGATCGTCAGGAGTAAAGAAGTGGTTTTTCTCCCCTATTACATCATCATCATCGTCTTAATCTTGACTCACAAAATTCTGCAAAAGAGGTGTTTTAATCTACTGCTGGGCTGCCAGCTCTTGTGCTCTTTGTTCACGCTGCTTAATTTTGAACTATGGCTGATGCTGGCCACGGTAGTTGGGATTATGAATCTACATTTATGGCTTATCAAGCGTCATTATTTTGAACATTTTTTCCATCTCACGAAGCAAGTGCTGTTCTGATGCGGATGTGGAAGCTTCTTCTTTTATGGTCACTCTCTTTTTTGCTTTCAACTGGGCTTTCTTATCATTCAGATTCGCCTCAACACTAACATCAATCTTCTGCATATCTTCCAAGGTAGGTGGATCTTTGTCACGTAGTGAATAAGCCATCTCCGGATCGAAACCGTTCGGGAATTTAAGGAGAGCTGATTTTCTAGATGGTCTTAAGTCATCTGGAATTGCATTATACACTGTATTGAATATGATAATATAATCCTGAATAGACTCACCAGGATTACGCTTGATGCTGGTATACTCAGAAGTAATTTGCAGCGGATATTTTTTCATCTCCCACCGATCTAAGAATTGTGTCTGAAGCTCTTGTAATGTATTGATACTTGCGGGCTGTAGAGCTCTGAACCATTTACGAACCTCACCTCCAAAAGTTTGGGCGAACAACCTCATGGACACATTCTCTTCATATATTTCATGTAGGTCCAAGAAATATGTCATTCTAACAATATGCTGCTGAGCAGATATACTCTGTGGAGTTCCATCAAATATTGGAATCTTACTCTGATAATCGGCAGGCATAGGATCCAAATTTGCAGGTAAAACAAGAGGTGCGAATCTAGCAGCCATGGCTCTTGGCGGATTTATAATCTGCTGTCTTGGAGAAACAGGTGGAATGGGAGTAGTAGATGAACGAGGTGTATGTGGTGGAGATTGAGGATGAAATACTGCTGATTGCTGATCATAGATCTCAGGCTGTACGGGAATGGTAGGGATAAAGGGAGGTTCAGTGGGAATCCATGAACCAGATGCAATTTCAGATGGCCCAAGAGTTTGTGAAGAATATTCAATGAATTTAGGAATGTTGGTTGCCAGAATGGAGTTTTGAAGATTTAGAATATAATTATCGATAGATCTATTTTCTTGTTCAACTTCTAGATACTTGATGAACTCAGGATTTATGACGGTAGAACCAGTGGCACTTTCGGATTTGGTTTCAAACAATGATAACTCGAACTGATCGTCAAACTCAATATCTTCAATGTATTAAAAAACAGTGGGGTATGAATGAGATTTGACCAAAGGAATAATGGGAGCTTCTCGACGGAAAATTCTTGGGATTAGGTTGGGGTTTTCATATACTGGAGGCGGATTTGGATCAGGATTTGATCTGGTATGCCTTTTTGAAGCCAGTGTATTGATCTATTCAAGAAAAATTCAAAGGACACAATAGATTATTTTCAGCCTATTGACTTCTAGACTCAATCATCCAAAAGTCTAGAACGAATAAGTATACTGGGGTAATTTGCAAATCAAGTGTTGCATTCACAAGCTAACCGGAGATCGACTGAAGCAGCGTTTATCTACTTCCGCTTATGCATGGCAAAAGCGTTTCGAAAGCTACCTGGCGTGACTTCAGACTCCGTCTAAGACTCATGAAACGAACACATCAACAAGCAAACCATTGAGATTTTTTCCCCAGTATGGTCGCCACTATGTTAGCGCTCAAATCTACCTTAGGCTGAAATAAGGTAAAACTCAAGGCTACATCAAACCACGCTCAGCCTCGTAGCTAGCCCTACGAGGACAGGAGAGGGCTCTCTCCGGGTCTATCTCGGCAAAAGGTTTTCAGAGGGGCCGGGATGACTTATAATGAACAATGAATACTGATTTTAGGCTAGTAAAGAGATAAGAAAGTTTGATTTTGATTTTTTGGGTTTTTGTTGGAGAAATGGGAAAAAACAATTTTGGGTCCGGGGATAAGGCCAGATCTTTGCAGAATTCGAGTTGGGGCGAGGTAGGCAATAGTCTTGATGCTTTTGATTGAGTATATGGATGGATCAGAAAGAAAAGGAGCTGAAAAGGGCAAGGATGAACATGGATCCTTTTCAAACAGGCGAAAACATACAAAACCAAATGAATTCAAAGGCAGAGCACTGTAAACAATGGATTCAACCTCATCTACTCATTCATTGTAGTTTCAAAAGCATAAGAAGGGATGGCATACATTAAACATGAAATAACTTACAATAAACTGAGAGAAAACACCATCAAGAACTGAAAGCCACAAGAATCCCAACAGGTGCTGCAAAACCTCTGATCTTTCCTTAGCCAAAATGTAAAAAATATGTACAATAGTGTGCCAAACTTCTCCCAAGAGTCCAACCCTGATAGTGTCTCAGAAATTACATCATATAGACCATCCTAACCCCTTCCCATGCCTCTAGGGGTCGAATTCCTCCTTCTAGGAGCAGTTTCAACTAATTCTAAACAAGGAGCTAGAATCTAGGCAACCAAACAACTTGCCTCTAAAATGAAGGAAACTGATTCTTTCACTTGATTTTTACTTTTTTGGGATTGAATCATCTAGAATAGGTAAAAGTGAATCAAATTTACATGCCAACCACAAAATTACATCAAGATAACTCAAAAATTACATCCACAACAAAACTGGACCAACTGGCCGAAATCCTGAGCTGGAAAATGAAAAATTGACCAATTTTCTCTATGCGTCGCGCGCTTGAGCTCTATGCGTCGCGCGCCTTTCAGCCTGATTTTGGAGCACTTCCTGGCATCAAAATAAATCTCATGATAGCTTTTTGGAAATCCCTGGATGTCTGCTATCCAACCCAAGTGGAATTTCCGAATTTGGAGCTCATTTGCCCCTCCAAAACTTCATTCTCCCACAAGTACTTCCTGCTGGTGCAAAAGGTGGCAGAAAGGTGATTTTTATGGTGTTTTTGACCCTTTTGATCATCCAGAACTTGGTGAAATGCTTCGGCCATTTCTGAGAATACATAAATTACCATGAAAAATCCAAAAATACAAAGTTTTCCCCCAGCAAGTGTCCCAATCATAAGCGCGCGTCGTGACGCGCTACGCGTTGGGCTGAAAAACCTGTTTAGAGACCAAAATTTTCCAAAATGACAAAAAATCCTTCAAATTTGCTCAAATTCAGAGTGAAGACCCTCCATCATGTATCATGCTCATCCAATGAAGCCTCGGCCAAAATCCAGAGTGGATCAGGCCTCTTTCGCCGTTTTAGTGCTCGACTCAGCCTTCTCTTCAGTATCTTCATTTTTGCCTTACAGACGTGCATGCGGGCCCAATAATGAACTTTCATGTGACGAAGCATGTCTTTGTCTCTATTTTCCTTTTCCAACAACTTCTCCAGATGAATGTTAACATGTGTGAGGCATGTCTCTCTCTCAATTGGTGTCATGTCGCCGGGTCTCTTCCGGGCCAATTGTCGATCTTCACGGATTCGCCGCAGCTCTACAAGTGTGTGCTGATCCTATAACTGTTTGTTACGCTGCTCCAGGTATTTTATCACCCACTGAGCTCTCTGCAACTTAACATTCAGCGTGTCAATCTCGGCCTTCATCTCCTGGACGATCTCTTTCAGTTTCGAGCTAGGAGAGCTCGCATCAACATCAATCAATGTGAATTCAGTATCTTGGCCTCCTGAGGGGCCCTCATCGTGCATAGGCCTCTTGCCTATGTCCTGAATCTGTACTCGTGCTGAAGACAAAGGTGAGACCCCTTCCACATCATGTGGAGATAATACTCGCTCTGCTGATGAAGTCAACGAGAACCCTTCCACCTCGGGTGGAGATAGTACTCGTCGTGTAGCTGCAAATAAGGCCCTGTGGCCTCGCTAATATGTCACATACACTGGAGCACTGATATGCTCGGTCTCAGGAATTTCAAGCTGGTGTGAAGGCTCTCCCTCATCATGAACTACCTCGGGAGGCGGCTGTGGCGCTACGAAGAAGTCACGGGAGATGAAATCCTCCCAAGCAATGCCCTGTTGTGTCAGCTGATGTACCACCATGATTTTGATCAGCGCGTAATGATATATACTGCTATGCTGCTGTGCTAGGTTCTTCTTCTGTACAAGAAATGTCATCCTCTCTATGTTGCGATACATGAAGTATGGAATGCTCATCGTATGTACCCTCATGAAATGCATCAACAAACGGACATGGTACGCATAGAGGCGCGATAATCTGCCCTCGCAACTAAAATATCGAATGATGAGTTTCATCAATGGTGCAAACTCATCCTTCAGAAATCTGAATGGAAATACCCTGCTCAGCTGCCTCATATACCCAGGTTTGATGTATGGCTCATAGTAGGATTTCTCTAGCTGTTGTCGTTTGTTCCATTCCTCTCCTATGTTTGGTATCCTGGTGGCCTGAGCAATGGTCTCTGGTGACATAATGAAGTTAACTCCGGCAAGGTTTACATGGCCATCATGTAAATGTAGAACAAATAGATGAACTAGCTCATGATGATGCTGGGTTTGTGAAATCATCTCATAGTATTGGTAACATGACTAATGCTGAAAACAATCCATTGCAAGCGGGCAAGCCTGCAATTGAGCCAAAGAAGTAGGCTCCTCCCTGACATACCTACCACTTTTGCCACTTTTGTGAGACCTCTGTGGCACATTAACCTCTGCTGCGGAATCACTGTCATACTCCTGATCATAAACTGAATCCGTCTCTGACATGGCGCTAAAATCAAGATGTTTGCAAAATATATGCTGATATAGGTATAGTGAAAACAAGAGTTCAGTGTATGCTCAAAGCCCAAATGTGTCACATGTGTATCAAAATGTTATAGGAAAGCCACAATTATAAGGGTTCTGTCAAATGAGTTTAAATGGACAACAGTCACTGCTTGACTACATGGGGTTTGACAAGAGAATAGGAAGGAGTATAATGTAATGTAGGACAAAGAAACAACCCTTGCAATGATAGTTAGGCTTTGTCAATGGAGAATGGGGAACAACAAATATGGGACTGTGTTACAATATAAATGGGAAATAGTGTGAAAATGACAGTGGTAATGACAGCAGTGATTTAATAGCAAAGAGAGAGCATGAGAGAAGAGACACCACTAACAATAGATGACACAGGAATATATCCATAACGCAAGTTAGGAAACCCCCACAATATCACTAACATGTCCTTCAAAACCCTATGGAGTGATTTTGGCAATGAACATAGGGTTTAAATTTAATACCATCAAACATTTGTTTTCTCCACTTCCCAAACACCACAGCATGTTTATGAGTCACTAAGCAGGCATGAATGACTTACTTGCAAGTAAATGAAGAGATTTGGCATGAATCTGGGTGATGAACTGAAGTTTTCGGCCGTAAAACTCTATGCGCCGCGCGCATGCCCAGTGCGTCGCACACTGTGTGTGCATCATGTGCATGCAAAATTGCACAGGCCTGTGAAGCCCAGTGCGTCGCGCGCTGTGTGTGCGTCGCGCGCCTCTTGTATGTGCCACGCGCACTTCCACCTCCGCTCCACAGCTCTGAAAACGAGTTTTTGCTCTCCAACACTCCAAACTCGACTTTGCTTTGGAAATTTATGAAATTATTTGTCTTCAATGCTTTATATAGGTTGGTAAATATCGCATGAGAATCAGATTTGCTTTTAATTTTTCTCCATAACCCACTTTGCAATGTTTGGCAATCTTGGCACTTTGTCATTTAATGCAATTCTGTCTTTGGCTTTTCACTGTTTTTTCTGAGTCTTGAACTGATGAAAGTTGGTTGTTTTTTTAGGGATTTTGGCATTTTGGCTTTGGTAAATACCAGAGGCTACTTTTGAAATTTTTATGGTGGAACAAATACATAATTATTACAAAAAATAAATTTGACAGTTTCTAGTTCAAAACAGAGTTTTGGACTAGAAACGTCTTCAAATGTTTTTGAGAATAAAAATATGAAATAGGAACCTTTTTCGAAACCAACCTCATGGCCTGCAGGATTTTATTAAATGTATCAAAAGACTGAAAACCATAGACTCTAGGACTAAAGACTCTTGTTGACAAAATAATCATTTATGACCATGAATGACGTGACCTGAACTTCAGTGATTTTTGAGGAATTTTAATTAGCCCTGCAGGTACAAGCATGAGGAAACACAAGACGAACAGACCCTCTCGTCAGTCAATGACATGCCCCTAGCGAAATGAAATGAAGTGAAGTGAGCGAGACACCTAAAAATTATATGCAAAAAGTGAAATGATCTCTGACGGAGGGCTGTAAGGACCGACTCTAACAAACCTTAAATATAACCTAACCCTAACCTTGAACTTAACTTTACCCTTAACGTTGACCTTAACCTTAACCTTGATCTTGACCTTGACCTTGACCTAACCTTAACCTTAACATTAACCTTATCTTACACTTAACCTAACCTTAACCTTAACTATAACCTAACCCTAACCCTGATTTTACCTTAACATAACCTTAACCCATTAACCTTAACCTTAACCTTCCCATAGCCATAACCTTAACCTTAACCTTAACGTGACTAAACCCGTAACCTTAACCATAACCTAGCCTTAACCTTGACCTTAACTATAACATAACCCAAACCTTGACCAAACCTTAACCTTAACTTAACCTTAACCTTCCCATAACCTTAACCTTAACCTTAACCATAACTTAACCTTAACCTTGACCTTAACTATAACCTAACCCTAACCTTGAAAAAACCCTTAACCTTAAACTTAATCATAACCTTAACCTAAACCTTTACCTAACCTTAACCTAACCCTAACCTAACCCTAACCTTTACCCTAACCATAACCTTAACTTTACCCTTAACCTAACCTTAACCTTAACCTAACCTTAATCATAACCTTAACCTAACCTTAACCTTCACCTTACCCATAACCTTAACCTAACCGTAACCTTAACCTTTACCTAACCTTAACCCTAACCTTACCCTAACCTTTACCCTAACCTTTACCCTAACCATAACCTTAACTTTACCCTTAACTTAAAATTAACCTGAACCTTACCCTTAACCTTACCTTAACTATAACCTAACCCTAACCTTGACCAAACCCTTAACCTTAACCTAAACTTTACCCTTTACCTAACCTTAACCTTAACCTTACCCTTAGCCTTAACTAAACTCTTAACCTTAACCTTAACCTTAACCCTAACCTTAACCTAACCATAACCTTGACTTTACCCTTAACCTTAACCTTAACCTGACTAAACCTATAAGCTTAACCTGAACCTTAACCTACTTAACCTTGACCTTAACTACAACCTAACCCTATGTTTAAGTTTAAGGTTAAGGTTAAGGTTAAGGGTTTGGGAAGGTTAAGGTTAAGGGTAAGATAAGGTTATGGTTAAGGTTAATATTAAGGTTAGGTTAAGGTCAAGGTCAAGGTTAAGCTTAAGGTTAAGGTCAAGGTTAAGGGTAAAGTTAAGGTCAAGTTTAGGGTTAGGTTATAGTTAAGGTTAAGGTTATGTTAAGGGTAAAGTCAAGGTTAAGGTGAAGGTTAAGGTTAAGGGCTATGCCTTGACTTTACACTTAACTTAACCTTAACCTTCACTATAACCTAACCTTAACCTTGACCAAACCCTTAACCTAACCTTAACCTTAACCTTAACCTTCCCATAACCATAATCACAACCTTAACCTTAACCTAAACTTAACCATGACCTTAAGGGTAAGGTTTGGTCAAGGTTAGGGTTAGGTTATAGTTAAGGTTAAGCTAAAGCTAAAGGTTAAGGTTAAGGTTAATGTTAAGGGTTTGTTTAAGGTTAACTTTAAGGTTAAGGGTAAAGTTAAGGTTAAGGTTAAGGGGTTAAGGTTAGGTTAAGGTTCAAGTTAAGGATAAGGTTAAGGGGGTAAGGTTAAAGTGAAGGTTAAGGTTAAGGTTAAGGTTAAGTTAAGGGTAAAGTCAAGGTTAAGGTTAAGGTTAAGGTGTAGGTTAAGGTTATAGTTAAGTTAATGTTAAGGTTATGGTTAAGGTTAATTAAGGTTAAGGTTAAGGATAAATGTAAGGTTATGGTTAAGGTTACGTTTAGGGTAAAGTCAAGGTTAACGTTAAGTTTATTATTAGGGTGAGGTTAAGATAAGGTTAAGGGTAAGGTTAGGTTAATGTTATGGTTAAGGTAATGTTAAGTGTAAATTTAGGTTTAAGGTTAGGTTAAGGTTAAGATAAGTTTAAGGGTAAGGTTAGGGTTAAGGTCAAGGTCAAGTTCAAGGGGAAGGTTAAGGTTAAGGTTAAGGTTATGGTTATGGGAAGGTTAAGGTTATGGTTAGGGGAAGCTTAAGGTTAAGGTTAAGGTTTAGTCAAGGTTAGGGTTAGGTTATGGTAAATGTTAAGGTTAGGTTAAGGGAAAAGTTAAGGTTAAGGTTATGGAAAGGTTAATGGGCTAAGGTTAGGTTAAGGGTAAAGTAAAGGTAAAGGTTAAGGTGAAGGTTAATGTTATGGTTATGGGAAGGTTAAGGTTAAGTTTAAGGTTAGGTTACAGCTAAGGTTAAGGTTAATGTTAAGGTTTTGGTCAAGGTTAGGGTTACCTTATAGTTAAGGTCAAGGTTAGGTTAGGTTATAGTTAAAGTTAAGGTTAAGGTCAAGGTTAAGGTTAAGGTTAAGGTTAAGTTCAAGGTCAAGGTCAAGGTTAATGTTAGGTTAAGGGTAAGGTTAAGGTTAGGGTTAGGGTTAGGTTATAGTTAAGGTTATGGTTAGGGTAAGGTTAGCGTTAGGTTATAGTTAAGGTATGGGTTAGGTTAAAGTTAAGGTTAAGGTTAAGTTTAGGTTGAGGTTAAGTTTATGGTTATGGGAAGGTTAAGGTTAAGGTTAAGGTTAAGGTTAAGGTTTTGTTCAAGGTTAAGGGTTTGCTTAAGTTTAAGGTTAAGGTTAATGTTAGGGTAAAGGTTCAAACTGTTAACCATAACCTTAACCTTACCATTAACCTTAGCCTTAACCTTACTAAACCTGCAACCTTAACCTTAACCTTAACTATAACCTAACCCTAACCCTAACCAAACCCTTAACCTTAACCTCAGCCTTAACTATAACCTAACCCTAACCTTGACCAAAGCCTTAACCTTAACATTAACCTTAAGCTTAACCTTACCCTAACCATAACTCTAACCTTAACCTTAACCCTTAACCTTAACCTTACCCCCTTAGCCTTAACCTTAACCATAACCATAACCTTAACCAAATTCTTAACCTTAACCTTAACCTAAACCTTTACCCTAACCTTGACCAAATTCTTAACCTTAACCTTAACTTTAACCTTAACCTTTACCCTAACATTGACCAAATTCTTAACCTTAACCTTAACCTGAACCTTTACCCTAACCTTAACCTTAATCTTAACCTTAACCTTAACCTTAACTATAACCTAACCCTAACCTTGACCAAATCGTTAATCTTAACTTTACCCTTAAGCCAACCATAGCCTTAACTATAACCCAACCCTAACCTTGACCAAACCCTTAACCCTAACCTGACTAAACCAGTAACCTTAACCTTAACCTTAGCTTAACCTTAACCTTCCCTTAACCTAACCTTAACCTTAACCTTCCCCTAACCTTAATCTTAAACTTACAATAACCTTACCCCTAACCCTAACTTTGACCAAACCCTTAGCTTTAACCTAAACTTAACCTTAACCTAACCTTAACCAAACCCTTAACCTTAACCTTATCCTTAACCTTAACCTGACTAAACCTGTAACCCTTAACCTTAACCTTACACTTAACCTTCACCTTAACCTTAACCTTGACTTTACTCTTAACCTAACCTTAACCTTAAATATAACCTAAAACTAACCTTGACCTCAACTTTACCCTTAACCTTGGCCTTAACCTTAATCTTAACATTGAATTTGACCTTAACCTAACCTTACCCTTAACCTTAACCTTAACTTTATCTTACCTTTAACCTAACCTTAACCTTAACTATAACCTAACCCTCACCTTAACCAAACCTTAACCTTAACCTTAACCTAGCCTTAACCTTCCCCTAACCTTAACCTTAAATTTACCCTTAACCTAACCTTAACCTTAACTTTGACCTTAACTTAACCTAACCTTAACCTTAACCTTAACCAAACCTTTAACCTTGATGTTAACCTTAACCGTAACCTTAAACTTACCCTGAATAAACCTGTAACCTGAACATTAACCTAACCTTAACCTTAACCTTAACCTTAACCTCAACCTAAAGTTAAGATTATTGTTAAGGTTAAGGGTAAGGTTAAGGTTAAGGTTATGGGTTTAGTCAGGTGAAGGTTGAGGTCAAGGTTAAGGTTAGGTTAAGGGTAAAGTTAAGGTTAAGGTGAAGGTTAATGGTAAGGTTAAGGTTAAGGTTATGAGTTTAATATGGTTAAGGTAGGGTTAGGTTATATTTAAGGTTAAGGTTAGGTTAAGGGTAAAGTTAAGGTTAAGGTTAGGTTAAGGTTAAGGGTAAGGTTAAGGGTAAGGTTAAGGTTAAGGTTAAGGTTAAAGTTAAGGTTAAGGTTAGGGTTAAGGTTAGGGATAAGGTTAGGGGAAGGTTAAGGTTAAAGTTAGGTTAAGGATAAGGTTACAGGTTTAGTCAGGTTAAGGTTAAGGTTAAGGGTTTGGTCAAGGTTAGGGTTAGGTGTTACAGGTTTAGTCATGTTAAGGTTAAAGTTAAGGGTTTTGTCAAGGTTAGGGTTAGGCTATAACATTACCCTTAACGCTAACCTTAACCTTAACTATAACCTAACCCTAACCTTGACAAAAACCTTAACCTATAATTAACCTTAACCTTAACTATCACCTAACCCTAACCTTAACCTTACCCTTAACTTTACCTATAACCTAAGCCTAACCTTGACCTTAATTATAACCTTAACCCTAACCTTAACGTTAAACTTACCCTAATCTTAACCTTAACCTAACCTTAACGTTCAGTTTACCCTTAAACTAACCTTAACCTTAACCTTAACCTAATCTTAAACTTACCTTAACCTAACTTAACCTTAAGATTGACCTTGACCTTAACCTTAAACTTAACTATAACTTTACCCTTAACCTAACCTTAACCTTAACTGTAACCTAACCCTAACCTTGACGTTAAATTTACCCTTAACCTTGACCTTAACCTTAACCTTAACCTTGACATTAAATTTACCCTTAACCTTGACCTTAACCTTAACCTTAACCTTGACTTTACCTTAACCTAACCTTAACCTTAACCTGACTAAAATCGTAACCTTAACCTTACCCTTAACCTTAACTTGAAAATTTACCCTTAAGGTTAGGTTAAGGGTAAAGTCAAGGTTAAGGTTATCGTTATGGGAAGGTTAAGGTTAAGTTTAAAGTTAAGGTTAAGCCTTAACCTTAACTTAACTAAACCCAAATGTTAACCTTAACCTCACTAAACCCAAACCTTAACCTTAACCTTAACTTTACCCTTAACCTAATCTTGACCTTAACCTTGAGTTTAACCTTAACCTTACCCTTAGCCTTCACCTTAACCTCAACCTTAACCTTAACTATAACCTAACCTAACCCTAAGGTTAAGGTTAAGGTTACGGGTTTAGTAAGGTTAAAGTGAAGGTTAAGGTTAGGTTAAGGCTAAGGTTAAGGTTAATCTTATCCCTTAACCTTATCTTAATCCCTAACCTTATCTTAACCTTAACCTAACCTTAACCTTGACCTTGACCTTAACCTTAACCATAACCTTAACCTTAACCTTAATTGTAACATTGACCTAAACCTTAACCTTAACATTAACCTTAACCCTAACCTTAACCTAACCAAAACCTTAACCTTAACCTTAACTTAACCTTATCTTACCCTTGACCTTAACTTTAACCTAAACCGTTAACCTAACCTAACCTTAACCTTAACCTTCCCATAACCATAACCTTAACCTTTACTTTACCCTTAACATAACCTTAACCTTCAACCTTAACCAAACCCTTAACCTTAACTATAACCTAACCTTAACCGTAACCTTAACCTTAACTTTCACTATAACCTAACCTTAAGGTTAAGGTTAAGGGTAAGGTTAAGGTAAAATTTAAGGTTAGATTATAGTTAAGGTTAAAGTTAAGGGTTTGGTCATTGTTAGGGTTAGGTTATAGTTAAGGTTAAGGTTCAGGGTTTTGTCAAGGTTAGTGTTAGGTTATAGTTAAGGTTAGGTTAAGGTTAACTTAAGGGTAAAATTAAGGTTAAGGTGAAGGTTAAGGTTAAGGGGTTAAGGTAAAGTCAAGGTCAAGGTTAGGGTTAGGTTAAGTTAAATTCAAGGTTAAGGTTAAGATAAGGTTAAGGTTAAGGTTAAGGTGAAGGGTAAGGTTAAGGTTAAGGTTAGGGTAAATTTAAATTTTAGGTTAAGTCAAGGTTAGGTTAAGGTTAAGGTTAAGGTTAAGGTCAAGGTTAGGGTTAGGTTAAGTTAAGGTTAAGGTTAAGGTTCAGGTTCAGGTGAAGGGTAAGGTTATGGTTAGGTTAAGGTTAAGGTCAAGGTTAGGTTAAGGTTAAGGTTAAGGTTAAGGTTAGGTTAAGGTCTAGGTTAAGGTTAGGGTTAAGGTTAGGTTAAGGTGAAGGTTAAGGGTTTGATCAAGGTTAACCTAATCTCAAGGTTACGGTTAGCTTATGCGTAATGTTAAGGTTAGGTTAGGGTAAAGTCAAGGTTAAGGTTAGGGTTAAGGGGAAGGTTAAGGTTAAGGTTAGGGTAAGTTAAGGTTAAGGTTAATGTTATAGTTAAGGTTATGTTTAAGGGAAAAGTTAACGTTAAGGTGAAGGTTAAGGGTAAAGATAAAGTTAAGGTTAAGGTTAGGGTTAGGTTATAGTTAAGCTCAAGTTTAAGTTTAAGGTTAAGGTTAAGGTTAAGGGTAAAGTTAAGGTCAAGGTTTGGGTTAGGTTACTGTCAAGGTTAAGGTAAGGTTAAGGGTAAATTCAAGGTTAATGTTAAGGTTAAGGTTAAGGTTAGGTTAAGGTTAAGGGTGAAGGTTAAGGATACGGGTCTTAACCTTACCCTTAACATCACCTTAACGTTAACATTAACCTTAACCTTAACCTTAACCTTCACCATAACCTAACCTTAACCTTGACCTTAACTATAACCTAACCTAAAATTTGCCCTAACCTTAGCCTTAACCTTAACTTTAACCTTAACCTTAACCTTAAATTTAGTCTTAACCTTACCCTTAACCTTCACCTTACCCTTAACCTTGAATTTACCCTTAACCTAATCTTAACCTTAGCCTTGAGTTTACCCTGAACGTAACCTTAAAATTGACATTATCCTTAACCTTAACCTTAACTTTACCCTTAACGTTACCCTCAAACCTTAACCTAACCATAACCTTAACCTTAAACTTAACCTATTGTTAATCTTACCCTTAACCTAATCTTAACCTTAACCTTGACCTTAACCTTAACCTTAGCATTACCCTTGGTGTAATGTTCCTTTTTCAGGAATGTCAGCAATCAACAATCTATTCTAGAGATTTATTAAAGGGAAATTTACTGGATATGTCACCTTCTCAAGGAAGTGTGAGATTTGGAGGCTATCTGGCCCTTTTCAGAATCTGTGTATAGAGCTTCTTGAAGAATCCCACTCAAAAGTGAGCTACAACAATATGCAAACAAATACATGAAGAGCAACTTGCTTCACTCTCAGAAAATGATAGAAGAACTCATAGCCATTGTATTAGCTCATAGTAGCAAAATAAGTGTACAATATCTTGAGGGAAAGAGAACTCAAGAGAGGGAATGATCAACCTCAAAGAACAAGTACCTGAAAGCATGAAATATACTATTGCTATTGCATAAACTACCCTAGCTATGACTGTGTAGTCTTGTGGAGACACTGCTACATACAAATGTGAAATATGATGATATTACAATAGATATCAAGAAATAAGGGGGAGTGTGCTCTCAACCCCTGAAAACAATGATACAATGATAATACAACAATCCTTAGGAGGATTGGCTACACTATTGCATAGAATGGAAAAATACGAAAATGCCGAAGTTGCTGGGTAGCAGTAGCAACTCATATGGGTAGCAGTAGCAACTCATATGGGTAGCAGCGACAACTCATAATGAAAATAGAAAGAGATGGTAGAATCTGATCTACAATATGAATCAATCTTCTCCAAAGGATTTCCGGAGTGCAAGGCTGATCCCGACACTGGAAATCTCTCCCTCGAATGTGATGGTGCAAACCCCCATTGTAGACTAACTCTGAAATAACGTAGTCTATGGAAGGGACTGTGCTGATGAAGATGGGAGAAATCTTGGCCTGCTGCCAAAATCTGAAAATGAGCTCAATAACACTCCTCAATGATATCTCCACTAAATGGAGACTCATTTCTCTACAAATCAAGTCCCAGAGTGATGTGGTGGAAGCCTCCACTGCAACCCCAGCAACACAATGCCTTCTTGCTGCAAGAATAATGCTGTGATGGAAGACAATGCTTTGGCCTTGAACCAAGATGTGGAGAAAGTTGAAGATCAATTCCTCAAGAGGCCTCTCATGAGAAGGAAGGAATCCGAATCAGGAATTCCCCCAGAAACTCTGTTGAACATCCGGAGTATGCTCCTTGTATCTCAAGACAACGAAATCAATAATCCATTCATGAGAAAAAATGGTTGTCTTCCCCTCCTCTTATACAATTGTGAGCTCCCTCTCCATGGAACCCACTTCATTAGGGTTTTCCTTCTCAAGGAATCTTCCCTCCTTCTCTATTACGTTGTCCCACAATGTGCTTTCCACCTCATAGCCTGTGCAGTTTGACTGTGGTCAACTTGACCTAGCCACTTTGCAAAATAGCCCCTTTTCACACATGGAGGTGTGAAATCAGATACAAAAGTGATCCCTTCTCATAATAAGATGGATTTTATTGTGATTTTCATTATTCATGGGTATCCTTACCCATTTATTCTCCTCCTATGTGAAATTAGCAAAAATTAATGTTCCAATTATCTACACGAAAATTTTGGAACGTTACAGTCCTCCCCTCCCAAATGTTGCTTGTCCTCAAGAAACTGCAAGGACAGAACTCGAAAGCCTCCTCTCAAGGCATGGAGTCTGTGAAGTGTTTGAGGAACATATTCCTCATGTGGATCCTCCATCTCCAAGCTATAAGCCATGCAAAATGAGTCACCTTCTAACTAGGAAACTCCTGAAAATAATCCTCCACCTTGTGCTCATGTGGAATAGTTGGGCTGAAATTATGAACATGGTAAGCTTCATGGCCTACCCCACGCTGTCATCTTCTCCACTCATGATAAATGTGGAGTGCAAGCTGAACTCGGGCTGCAATAATGTTTCCTTCAAGAGGCAAGATGAAGTCTAGATCCCCAAGGACCTCTCCTCCAACACTACAAATGAAGCTAGCCCAAATCATCTCATATGTGATGAGTTAGAATTCATCATCATATGGAATCCAAATAGTCATATGGTTCACCTCATGGAAAAACAAATGGCTGAACATGGTGACCATATCATCTCCCACACTCCCCTTGGAGCATGATTTGCAAAAACAATGGAGGTCTCCCCTCCCAAAGGGCACATCCACCCAATGAGTCTCTACCTTCTCATGATACATATGGGGCCATTGCTGATATATGGCTAAAACATAATGGTCTTCAAGAGAGACCCAAGCCACCCCATCAAACATGTAAACCATGAAATGCCTCTTCCAAAAATTTAGACTCTCTAAATAGCTCCTCCCACATGAAGGGAAGAGGTGAAGCTTGGCAATCATGGGCTGCCCATTGTTTCTCCTGAAACATACACCATGAAAAGTAGGGAGAATCATACTCCTAATGGGCATATCTGACTCATATCTAACTTTCCAAACAAATCTCCCCATGTAAAAAGAAAACTTAGCAACACATGGAAGCAAGAACAAATAGGAACAAGTTGTCATATGACAACAGGAAGGTGGATCATAGTTCCACTCATGGAACCTACGCAGTGCACTCACTGCATGCATCAAAACAGAAAATAACAAGTGCTTTTCTAGCCACTTTTTTTTTCTACCACAATCATCTCATAAGATGGAAACATGAACATAAAATATGGTGTCAATAGTGCCTACCAAGAATCATGTGGCTTCCCCCACAGTCCACCCATGAAATAGCCAATCTCAATGCTGCAAATGGCTCCAAGTACATCATCATATAAAACATGAGAAAGGATGATCCTCCTCAATACCACATGCTGATCATATAAAGTAAAGGAAGGCAAATAATAATATAGATGTGTACCTCCTCTATCGGGTACTCTAGTCATTGAGCTGAAATGGCTCAACTGAAAGTGCTCCCTTACTCCCAATGAGTAGGAAGTTGGTTGTGACATCCTCATCATCATCATCTGGGCTATGCATATCTCCATATGCTGATATATATCCTGCTGGATTCCAACCCAAATGAAATCCTATGCCAAGGAAAGATATGCATCAAGATGCATGGAAAATAAGTCCCCCTGTGCTGCAAGTAGCATCTTCTCCTTGAGACTAGAGGCTCTAGTCAAGAAGACTCTACCATGTGAGTAAATGACCATATCCTCTACCATATATCTATCATCTCTCTATGGGTCATCAAGCATACTGCAAGCACCAAGATCCTTGGAGTACCCCACTATGAGTGAAGATCTCCAGTAAGGATCAATCCTCCTAAGAGACAGCACTGGTGATCTGGCATGTGTAGATCTCCTCTTGCTGTTGTCTACTACTTTGAAATCCCTCATGCCAAATTTTTCCTCCAAACTCTTCACCTCTCCAAAATCCAAGAGCGGTGAATCCCACAACATGATGCCTCTCATCGGTGATTGATCTGGTGGTCTCCCCGGTGGGATGCCCCTATGCAGTGAGACATCAATAACAAGAGTGGACTATACATATGGTTGGGAAACCTTTCCCCTACTCTCCTTTCGCATTAAAATATTTTTCCTCTTTTCCTTTAATTTCTAGAATTGATAAGGGTGTGTGCCTCTCATCACATGATGCTGCTCTTTCTCTCCTCCTCATTCTTCTAGCTATAAAATGGCACAATCATGCTGATCACTGATTGTACTTGGACCTCCATGTATGAGATCCTGGGGACCTTCCTACAAGGATGCAATAACCCCTATTATTGGATCATGTGCTCCTCCTCCCTTTGCATGAGGTACTAGATCAGCTCTATGATTGACAGCGTTGTTGCCCTTCTCCTCATCAAAATTTATGGGAAACTCCTCCAAAATGAAATCCTCTCTTGAAAGAGAGACCTCCATGGATCCTTGTGCCAAAGTGCAAGATGAAGGTCTTGTCTCTAATAAAGCACCATGCAAGATATCAGCCTCCTTTACGGGTTTTTGAAGTGATCTTGAGCCCATGAATTCCTCCATCACATGCAAGGATTTTTTTTCCTAGGAATGTTTGTTTCCTCCACATGTGTTTCAGATTTATTCCCATCAAATTTTTCCATCAAAGCCCTAGTGAACATTGCATAGGAAGAATTATTTGCATTTTTTAAAGCAAAAGACTCAAATAACGACCATCCATGAGCCTTACCTCCAAAGTGCAGCACTACTACTCTGATAGCTTCCTCTTCGGAAATCTGATGCTGCTGCAGAAAGGTGTCTAGCTCTTTTACCCATGCCTTGGATGAAAGTGTAGGGGACCCATAAAAGATAGATAAAATAAATCTATCCACATTATTCTGCTTGCTCCTCCCTACCATGACCTTGCAAAATTTCGGGAAAGAGATGTGATCTCTAAACTTCTGAGTTTGAGATTCATACTCATGTAAGAAACCACTAAGAGTTCCCTTCTCCGGTATGCCTTCTTCCTCTTTTCTCCTCATGGAAAAGCTGGCCATGTGACTGCACTATACCCCATGGTGTGTAGCTGCATGCTCACATTCCTCATGTGAGAATCTAGAGTTGGCCCTTGATTCAGCCCTTTTATTTTCTGCTCCAAAATATGGAGTCTTTTTCCTGCTTATTTCTTGGTCTCCTTGATGAGAATAGGAAGTGCATGGTTCTTCCTCTTCTTCTTTCTTCTCCTCCTTAGAGAGGTTATTCTTTGCTCTAAAAATGGATGAGATCAAGCTCATATTATTCATCTTTATTGGGCTTGAAGGCCACAGGCTGAGCCAGGAAAGGTGCTCTGATACCACTGTAATGTTCCTTTTTCAGGAATGTCAGAAATCATCAATCTATTATAGAGATTGACTGAAGGGGAATTTACCGGATATGTCACCTTCTAAAGGAAGTGTGAGATATGGAGGCTATTTGGCCCTTTTCAGACTCTGTCTATAGAGCTTCTTGAATAATCCCACTCAAAAGTGAGCTACATCAATATGCAAACAAATACATCAAGAGCAACTTGCTTCAATCTCAGAAAATGATAGATGAACTCATAGCCATTGTATTAGCTCATAGTATCAAAATAAGTGTACAATATCTTGAGGGAAAGAGCACTCAAGAGAGGGAATGATCAACCTCAAAGAACAAGTACATGAAAGCATGAAATATATTGCTGCATAAAATGTCCTAGCTATGACTGCGTAGTCTTATGGAGACACTACTACATACAAATGTGAAATATGATGATATTACAATAGAGCTCAAGAAATAAGGGGGAGTGTGTTCTCAACCCATAAAAACAATGATACAATGAGAATACAACAATCCTCAGGAGGATTGGCTACATTATAGGCATAGAATGGAAAAATACAAAAATGTCGGAGTTGCTGGGTAGCAGCAGCAACTCATAATGAAAATAGAAGGAGATGGTAGAGTCTTCTCTACAATATAAATCAATCTCCTCCAAAGGATTTTCGGAGTGCAAGGCTGATCCCGACACTAGAAATCTCTCCCTCCAATGTGATGGTGCAAAACCCCACTGCAGACTAACTATGAAATAATGCAGTCTATGGAAGGGACTGCGCTGATGAAGATGGGAGAAAGCTTGGCCTGCTGCCAAAATCTGAAAATGAGCTCAATAACACTCCTCAATTATATCTCCACTAAATGGAGACTCCTTTCTATGCAAATCAAGTCTCAGAGTGATGTGGTGGAAGTCTCCACTGCAACCCCAGGAACACAACACCTTCTTGCTGCAAGAATAACGTTGTGATGGAAGAGAATGCTTTGGCCTTGAGCCAAGATGTGGAGAAAGCTGAAGATCAATTCCTCAAGAGGCCTCTCATGAGGAGGAAGGAATCCTAAGCAAGAATTCCCCCAGCGACTCTGCTGAACAGCAGGAGTATGCTCCTTGTTTCTCAAGACAACGAAATCAATAATCCATTCATGAGCAAAAATGGTTGTCTTCCCGTCTTCTTATACAATTTTAAGCTCCCTCTCCATGGACCCCACTTCATTAGGTTTTTCCTTCTCAAGTAATCTTCCCTCCTTCTCTATTGCATTGTACCACAATCTTCTTTCCACCTCATAGCCTGCGCAGTTTGACTTTGGTCAACTTGACCTACCCACTTTGCAAAATAGCCCCTTTTCAAACATGGAGGTGTGAAATCAAATAAAAAAGTGATCCCTTCTCATGATATGAGGGATTTTATTGTGATTTTCATTATTCATGGGTCTCCTTACCCATTTATTCTCCTCCTATGTGAAATTGGCAAAAATTAATGTTCCAATTATCTGCATGAAAATTTTGGAACATTACACTTAGGTTAACCTAACCTTAACCTAGGAGTAAGGTCAAGGTTAAGGTTAAGGGTAAGGTTAAGATAAGGGTAAGGTTAACCTTAAACTAACCTTAACCTTAAACATGACCTTAACTAAAACCTTAACCTTAACCTGACTAAACCCGTAACCTTAAACTTACCCTTACCATAATGTTAGGCTTAAGGTTAAGATTAAGGTGAAGGTTAAGGTGAAGGTTAAGGGTAAGGTTAAGGTTAAGGTTAAGGTTAGGTTAAGGTTAAATTCAAGGTCAAGGTTAAGGTTAGGGGAAGGTTAACATTAAGGTTAAGGTTAAGGTTAGGGGAAGGTTAAGGTTAAATTGAAGGTTAAGGGTAAAGTTAAGGTTAAGGTTAAGATTAAGGGTTATGTCAAGGTTAGGGTTAAGTTAATGTTAAGGTTAAGGTTAGGTTAAGGTTAAAGGTTAAGGTAAAGTTTAAGGTTAAGGTTAAGGTTAGGTTAAGGTTAAGGTAAGGGTAAATTTAAGGTTAAGGTTAAGGGTAAGATACAGTTAAGGGTTAAGGTTAACCTTAACCTGATCTTAACCCTCACTTTATGGTTAACCTAACCTTAACCTTAACCTAACCTTCACCTTAACCTTGACTTTAACCTTAAACTTACCATAACCTTAACCTTAAACTTAATCTTAACCTTAAATTTTCCATAACCATAACCTTAACCTTGAATTTACCGTAAACCTAACCTTAAGGGTTTGGTCAAGGTTATGGTTAAGGTTAAGGTTACGGTTTTAGTCAGGTTAAGGTTATATTTAAGGTAAAGGTTAAGGTTAAGGTTAGGTTAAGGTTAACCTTACCCTTAACATAACCTTATCCTTAACGTTAACCTTGACCCTGCCCCTAACCTTATCTTAACCTTAGCTTAACCTTAACTTTAACCTTAAATTTACCCTTAACCTTACCCTAACCATAACCCTAACCTAACCTCAACGTTAACCTTACCCTTTACCTTATATTAACCTTACCTTAACCATACCTTAACCTTAACCTTAACCTTACCCTTTCCCTTTACCTTAACCTTACCCTCTACCTTATCTTAACGTTACCTTAACCATACCTTAACCTTAACCTTAACTATAACCTAACCTTAACCTTGACCAAAGCCTTAACCTTAACCTTGACCTTAACTTTACCCTTAACCCTAACCTTAACCTTAAATATAACCTAACCCTAACCTTAACCTTAACCTTAACCTTAACCTTCCCATAACCTTAAACTTTACCTAACCTTAACCTTAACTTTAACCTTAACCTTAACATTAAGTTTAACCTTAACCTTCCCCTGATCTTAACCCTAACGTAAACCTTAACCTGAACCTAAACCTAACCTTAACCGTAACCTTAACCTTAACTTTTCCCTTAACCTAACTTTAACCTTATTCTAACCAAACTAAAACTGTAACCTTAACCTTAACCCTAACTTTATCCTTAACCTTAACTTTACCCTTAACCTAACCTTACCCTTAACCTTAACCTTAAACTGACTAAACCCGCAACCTTAACCTTAACCTTAGCCTTAACCTAAACCTTTACCCTAACATTACCCTAACCTTAAACTTAACCTAACCTTAACCTTAACTTTACCTTAACCTTGAATTTACCCATAACCTAACCTTAAGCTTAACATTAACCTTAACCTAACCTAACTTTAACTTTTCCCTTAAACTTAACCTTAACCTTAACCTTAACATAACCCTAACCTTAACTTTACCCTTAACCTAACCTTAACCATAACCTTAACCTTAACCTTATCTTAACCTTAACATAACCTTAACATTATATTTAACCTTAACCTAACCCTAACCTTTACTAAACCCGTAACCTTAACCTTAACCTTAACCTTAACTTTACCCTTAACCTAACCTTTAACTTAACTTTACCATTAACCTAACTTTAACATTAACTTAACCTTGACCTTGACCAAAACCTTAACATTAACCTTAACCTTGGCCTTAAACTTAACCTTGACCTTAAATATAACCTAACCCTAACCTTAGGTTAAGGTCAAGGTTTAGTTAAGGGTAAAGTTAAGGTTAAGGTTAAGGTTTGGTCAAGGTTAAGGTTAGGTTATAGTTAAGGTCAAGGTTAAGGTTACAGGTCTAGTTAGGTTAAGGGTAAAGTCAAGGTTAATGTTATGGTTATGGAAAGGTTAAAGTTAAGGTTAAGGGGTTAAGGTTAGGTTAAAGTAAAGTAAAGGTTAAGGTTAGGTTAAGGTTATGGTTATGGAAAGGTTAAGGTTAGGCTTAGGTTATAGTTAAGTTCAAGGTTAAGGTTAAGGTTATGGTTAATGTTAAGTTTAAGGTTAGGTAAATGTTAATGTTAAGGGTAAGGTTAAGGTTAAGGTTAAGGGTAAGGTTAGGTTAAGGGTTTGGGAAGGTTAAGGTTATGGGTTAGGTTATAGTTAAGGTTAAGGGTAAGGTTAGGGTTAAGGTTAAGCAAACCTTATCTTAACCTTAACCTAACATTAACCTAGCTAAACCCGTAACTTGAACCTTAACCTAACCTTAACCTTGACTTTACCCTTAACCTAACCTTAAACTTAACTTTACCCTTAACGTAATCTTAACCTTAACCTTAACCCTACCCTTAACCTTAACCTTAATATTAATATTAAGTTAAGTTTAAGATTAAGGATAAGTTAAGGTTAAGGGTAATATAAGGTTAAGGTTAAGCTTAAGCTTAAGATTACCCTTAACCTTACCCTTACCCTTAACTTTAACCTTAACCTTACCCTTAACTTTAACCTGACTAAACCCATAACTTTAACCTTAACCTTGCCCCTTAACCTTAATATTAAACTAATCTTAACCTGAACTATAACCTAAACCTAACCTTAACCAAACCCTTAGCCATAACCTTAACCTTAACCATAACCATAACCTTAACCTAACCTTAACCTTAACCTTAACCTGACTTTAACGTTAACCTAACCTTAACCTTAACCTTAACCTTAACCTTAACCTGACTTTAACGTTAACCTAACATTAACCTTAACCTTAACCTAACTATAACCTTACCCTTAACCTTAACCTTAACATTAACCATAACCTATCCCTAACCTTGACCATAACCTTAACCTTAACCTTAACCTAAACTTAACCTTAACTTTACCTGAACCTTGACTTTACCCTTAAAATAACCTTAACCTTAACTTATGTTAGAAAATTATATATTATCGAGCAATGATACACATAAAATATGCGGAAAATACAAGCACACAAAACACATAAAACCAGAGAGACACAGATATACGTTGTTCACCCAGTTTGGGCTACGTCCACCCCGAACAACCAATCCTTCCTTTCTATTATCCAACAAAAATTGAAGAGACAAAACCTACAGCAGATCCACTGTAATATCATCTGTTCTCTCTCACAGTCTCCCTATATGTTTCTCGTTTTGAGAATACACATGTAATGCATAGCCACAATACAATACCCTCATATATGCAAGGAGGTTGCCTCCTAGGGAAAAAAACCATAAACTAAACATAACTTCTACCGTCAAATCATTTGCCTAATGAACGGCCCATATTGACTAGAAATTATTATACTTTTACAAGGAAATTTTACATCTATTTTTAGCTTCATGGGCGTTGCCCCCAAAACCCCCTGCCAAGGGGGGCTCCGAAAAGCGCTACCGCCCCCCCTGGACCCCCCACGATAGTGATTAATTACGGGCGGCATTGTCGCCCCTTTTAAGGTACAATGGTCCAATGTTGTGATACAAAGTAAACAAGATAATCAGGCTCCACACCCAACAACTTAACGCTTAACCTTGACCAAACATTTAACCTTAACCTTAACCTTAACTTTACCCTTAACCTAATCTTAACTTTAACTTAACCTTAACCTTGACTTTACCCTTAACGTAACCTTAACCTTGACCTTAACCTGAGGTTAAGATTATGGTTAAGGTTAATGTTAAGGGTAAGGTTAAGGGTAAGGTTAGGGTTAAGGTTAGGGTAAGATTAGGGTTAGGTTAAGGTTAAGGTTAGGTTAAGGTTAAGGTTAAGGTAAGGTTAAGGTGAAGGTTAAGGTTGAGGTTAAGGTTAAGGTTAAAGATAAAGTTATGGTTAAGGTTAAGGTTAGGGTTAGGTTATAGTTAAGGTTAAGGTTAGGTTAAGGGTATGATAAGGTTAAGGTTAAGGTTAGGTTGAGGTTAAGCTTAGGTTATAGTAAAGGTTAAGGTTAAGATAAGGTTAAGGTTAAGGTTATTTTTTTGGTCAAGGTTAGGTTTAGGTTATAGTTAAGGTCAAGGTTAAGGTTAGGTTATAGTGAAGGTTAAGGTTAAGATAAGGTTAAGGTTAAGGTTAGGTTAAGGTTAAGGTTAAGGTTAAGGTTAACGTTAGGTAAAGGTTAAGGTTAAGTTTAATGTTAAGGGTTTGGTCAAGGTTAGGGTTGGGTTATAGTTAAGTTTATATGTTTACTCAGGTTAAGGTTAAGGTTAAGGGTAAATTCAATGGTTTAGTCAGGCTAAGGTTAAGGTTAAGGGTTTGGTCAAGGTTAGTGTTAGGTTCAAGTTATAGGTTTAGACAGGTTAAGGTTAGGTTTAAGGTTAAGGTTATGGTTAAGGTTAAGGTTAAGGGTAAATTCAAGGTTAAGGTTAAGGTTAAGGTTAGGTTAAGGGTAAACTTAAGGTAAGGTTTTGTCAAGGTTAGGGGTAGGTTATAGTTAAGGTTAAGATAAGGTTAAGGTTAAGGTTAAGGTTATGGTTAAGGTTAATGTTAGGTTAAGTTAAGGCTAAGATTTGGTCAAGGTTAGGGTTAGGTTATAGTTAAAGTTAAGGTCAAAGCTAAGGGTAAGGTTAAGGTTAGGTTAAGGTTAAGATTAGGTTAAGGGTAAAGTTAAGGTTATGGTTAGGGTAAGGTTAGGGTTAAGGTTAGAGGAAGGTTAAGGTTAAGGTTAAGGTTAAGGGTAAAGTCAAGGTTAAGGTTAGGATAAGGGTAACGGTTTGGTCAAGGTTAGGGTTTGGTTATAGTTAAGGGTAGGTTAAGGTTAAGGTTAAGTGTTTGGTCAAGGTTAAGGTTAGGTTATAGTGAAGGTTAAGGTTAAGGTTAAGGTTAAGGATTTGGTCAAGGTTAGGGTTAGGTTATAGTTAAGGTTAAGGTTAAGGTTAGGTTAAGGTTAAGGTTACGGGTTTAGTCAGGTTAAGGTTAAGGTTAAGGTTAGGTTAAGGTTAAGGTTAAGGTTAAGGTTAGGTTAATTTTAAGGTTAAGGTTAAGTTTAATGTTATGGTTAAGGTTAATATTAGGTTAAGGTTAAGGTTAAGGTTGGGATAAGGTTAAGATAAGGTTAAGGTTAAGGGTAAGGTTAGGGTTAAGTTCAAGGTTAAGGTTAACATAGGCTAAGGTTAGGTTAAGGGTAAGGTCAAAGTTAGGGTTAAAGTTAAGCTTAATATTGAGGGTAAGGTCAAGGTTAAGGTTACAGGTCTTAACCTTAACCTTAACCTAACCTTATCCTTGACCTTAACTATAACCTAACCCTAACCTTGACCGAGCCTTAACCTTAACCTTAACTTAATCTTAACCTTCCCATAACCATAACCTTAACCTTAACTTTACCCTTAACGTTAACCTTAACCTTAACCTTACCCTTACCTAACTATAACCTTACCCTTATCCTCAACCTTGACCTTAACTATAAGGTAACCCTAACCTTAACCTTAACGTTAACCCTAACATTAACCTTAACTTTACCCTTAACCTAATATTAACCTTACCCTAACATTAACCTTAACCTTAACCTTAACCTGAGGTTAAGATTATGGTTAAGGTTAAGGTTACAGTTAAGGTTAAGGTTAAGCATTTGGTCAAGGTTAGGGTTAGGTTATAGTTAAGGTCAAGGTTAAGGTTGAAGTTCTAGTTAATGGTAACATTAAAGTTAAGGTTAAGGTTAAGGGTAAAGTTAAGGTTAAGGTTAGGGATAAGGTCAAGGTCAAGGTTAAGTTTAATTAAAGGTTAAGATAAGGTTAAGGGTAAGTTTAAGATAAGGTTAAGGGTAAGGTTAAGGTTAAGGTTAAGGGTTTGGTCAAGGTTAGGGTTAGGTTATAGTTGTTAGCTCCTTGTAATTTTAGTAGATTGGCAAGACTAAATCTACAGGGAGGACATTTGAACCACTTTGGGATTCTAGGATCTAGCCCTCCTAAATCCAGAGAGGGATCTCTCTATAAGTGCAAAGATTGATTTATCTTTAAAGCTTTTAAGTATGATTTTAGGCTAGTTATGAAGAACAAGGGTTTTTTTTGGTTTTGGTTGGGCAAAGATATGTGAAGTTGAAGGAAGTCTAAATGAAGGGTGAAAGTTATATGTAAGTGAAATAATAATTCACCTAAGAAGATAGGCTAAAAACAGCTTCAATCCATTGGGCCATGGAGTCATAATGGGATTTAATTGAAATAGCAAGGTTCAAGAGTGGTCCATGGGACAAGTCATCTATGTCTAAGGATCTCTTTAAGTTGATTTTATGGAATTAAAAAAATAAGAAATGAAGAGTAAACAGATGAAGAAGAAAGGGCAGCCTAAGATCAAGTAAGTACTTTGAAACTATCCTTCTTTTGGCATGCACTTGAGAAAAACATAAAAGTAATCTAAGATCAGGTAAGTACTTCAAAACTAGCCTACTTTTCATGCACTTTCAATAGAAAACATTTAAAACATGAAAATAATAGCTTAAGAAAAAGTAAGAACTTTGAACCTATCCTGCTTTCAGCATATTCAAAGGGAGAAAATTTTGATGCGATGTTCTAAAAATGTAAAACCTTACGAATGGGCGAATATACAGAAAAATAGTGAAAATGAAATGAAAAGGGGGCGTTGGTGGTGGGACCGGGAGTACGGAGGAGGAGATCGACAGTTTAAATGAGGACTGTCGGATCGCGATACAGATCAATGACAGAAAATAAATCGGGAATCGGCAATTGGAGGGAACAGGGCATGGTTCTTAAAAGATTTTCCGATGCGCGATTTGCGATGACACGCTAGCCATTGGATCTGGAAACAGATCGATGGTCCATGGTTAATCAGAGGGTAATGTAGAGTAGGGACATGCACACAACAGAATTAGTGCTAACCATTAAATCTTAAGGGATCAATGGCTTGGAACGAAGTAGAGGCCGATAGGCCAAATAACCATCGCATCGGAGATTTTAAAAATAAAAAAGAAATTCTCTCGTAACAAACTCCTGATTTCGATTGGCACCCAGGGGCTTAGCACCTGGTCCTAGGCACAGGTTATATAGTGGGGAAGTCGTTTAGGGGGTTTCAGCTGAAAGGGGCCTAAGGTTGAATCTCATTAGAAAATTTGAAGGTAACAAATAAAGGATTTGTTTGTTTATTTGTGATGCGAGATTTCGACGATCGTCGATCAGGGAGTAGATCAACAGTTGGTTTTCATCAAAACAACGAACCGTCGGGTTCACTTTAAAACATAGAAAAGTCGGGTTTTATGAAGATATAAAGGAAAAAACAAAGAAATGAAGGTTTACAATGGGGGTGTGGACCCTCTAAGTTCCCGGTTGCAGGGCTTACGATTTTGTGAAGAAACGAAGGGATCGGGGGCCTTTTTAAAGGAAAGGGCCAAATCGCATCATAGTTTTTGAATGCAAAAGGTGAAAAGGAACATAGAATGCCCCGATTGCGATTGCGTGATGGGGGTTTAACTGTGGGTCACAACTCTAGTTTTATGCAAAAAAGGAGCTAGGGGCTAAGGCCAAAGGGGCTTAAGTCCTTAGTAGAAAAAATGAGTTTTTAGGCCAAAATGAGAGGTTTTCAATGATTTTTTTGGCTTTCGGTAGAAGGGAAAAAAGGGGTTTTTAAAACTTGCAAAGGATTTTTCAAAGGTTTAAAAGGAATTTCGAGGGAATGAGGGGTAAATGAAATGTTTTATGAATGAAATGGAGAAGGGAAAAAGGAGAAGGGAAAATGAGGGAAAATGGAGCTTTTCAGCAGTCTTTTCCTTTGGTAAACAACAGATTTTATGAGGGAAACAACATTGAAGGTTTTCTGAAGGAAAAATAGACATCATTAAGGCTTAAATAACTCACAATTTGAAAATGAATTGTTTCTTGAAGTTTGGAAAATATCTAGCCACCATTTGATATGAAAATTTTTTATAGGTGGCTAACAGCGGCTCCAACTTGGGATGGCAGATCCTTGGAGGTGCCAAGAACCTCAGAAAAATCTTCTCTGGAAGCTAATCAATGCCTCATCCATTGGGCTGCAACTTTCTTTACTTTGTTGGCCTTCTGTTGCTCTGATAAATGTTAGCAGCCATGAAAAACAATGGAACTCTATCAAAACAAGATTTCCACCTATCCAATCCTAATGATTTAACATTTTTTCTTCTTTCATAGTGCATTTGGATTGGAAAAATCTTTTTACAAACATTTTATTCTTTTCAAAGGATAAAACTAATATAATTATACTTCTTATTTCTCCATGAAATCAGATTAAACAGTTGAGTTCATAAAATTATCTACCTAACTACTATCTATTAGGATTAAACTGTCTAACCGATTTTTTATTCTCTAAATTATAAAACAAGAAATTTAAAAGCAAAAAAGTCAGGATTGAATAGTCTAACTCATTGCTGATCTATGTCATAAAAATAAGCTGCACATAGATTATTATTTGCAGAAAATTAAATCAAAATGGTGAAGGCATAAGATCTGAAATTTTTAAGAATATCCTTCTCTATTATTCAGCTCTGTTTTTAGGCTTGTTTGAGCTATTTTTGTTTGTTATCTGGTTCAATTTTTGAGCATATCAGAACCAGTTTACTTCTATCCTTGGCTCAAGATTTGATCTAGTTAGAGCCAATCTAGTTAGAGCCATTCTTTATTTTAGAATTTATAGGTTTAGATTTTTAGCTTGTTTGAACTTTTATTTTTCTATCCTAATCTACCTTACTGATTGTTGGAGAGCTAAATCCCCTCTGTGGATAGAGGCGATCCCTACTAGCCCAGATCGGGTCTACCAACAACCGAGTCACGCTAAGACGCAAGTTCCTAATCACAAAATACCAAGATGCGACAAGAGGCCTACCTTAAGTCCTACGCTGCTGTCATTTGTGGATGAGATGGTGCTTCCGTCCCTTGCTCTAGCAGATCACAATTCTCCCACTCGATGCAGTCGAACACCTGCACGTACAAGAAGAAACAACAAACAAACAAGATTAAAACCTAATACATGCAATTATGTATCAGTTAGAGAAGATACAACTCATAACATGAAACATGAACATCTGAGTGGAACCATAATCGAAGTCATTTATTATTAATTAGAACAAAGAAATATATAACGTTAGATCTGATTCTGGATCTTCCTTCAGTGGGTCGACAGAGCAGTATGTCTCGGTAAAGCTCGTCGAGAAAAGGACAAGTCTCTCTCTCTTCAGTTGTCTCACCATAATTTCTTTACTATTGATTCAGCTCTATTCAGGCTAGCTTGCAAAGGGAAAATGACAAGCTTATATAGATGGTGGAAGGGGATTTGTGATCCCTACAATGGTGGGATTGGCCCTATCCTCAAGGAAGCTTCCATGATAGGTGGAAAACCACTTCCCCTACACGGAGATCCGGAGCCAAACCTCCCAACTCATTTTATAGACTCGTTCAGGAGTTGGTTGGAATCAAGCTTCTGCCATTTATTTTTAAAAACAAATCCTTATTAAGCCTGGTGTTGTTCAATATTTAACATTATTCATGGGTGTATTAAAAGGTTGAAAAGCCATGTATTAAAATTTATATCAAAGGGCGAAATATTTCAAAAGTGGGTCGAAAGGAGACAAGGTAATGAAAGCCACGTGCATTAAAGCCGATGGGGAATTAACACAAAAGGATGGAGTGTAAAGAAAAAAGGCTAACGGGAGATATAAAAGGCAATGGAACGCTGCACTAAACATAAAACCTATGCACTAAAAGAAATTGCCGCCACATGAGGACGCACGAGGGAAATTCCGAGGGGGTCGAGCAGCAAGGGAAGGACGAGATCCATACCCCCACGGAATTGTGACAACGTAGCGTGGTGGGGACTCAATGTTAGAAGGAGGTGGCAGGAGCATGCCGCGTGGTGTGGTGACGTGGCGGAACGAAAGGTGGACCCTCACGGTGGGTAGGTTATGTATTTAATCGGTATAAGAGCTCATATGTTTCAGGAGTTATACAGCGCATACTGTAAAAAGGTAAGGTAAATTCCATTAGGTCAGCTGGTACCGAGACCCATACCAGCCTTAAACCCGGCACGAGGCGCCCACCTGCACTCTGACACACCCAATCCTTATGCGCCACGTGCCTCACTGTCAGTGTCCTTAGGACACTTTCCTTCATTCGTTTTATCCATTCATCTTTTTATCTTGAATTACCCAGTCCAGAGATAACATTCCCTCTATATTTCACTCCAGTAAAAGGTCGCAGGTTCCCATCTACGGCATATACCAAGTAGCAAAGAGCATCTGGTCTACCCCAATCATTGTCAAAGTTCCCTGCATCGCTTTCCCGAGCGGATTTACCTTCCATTCAAGTATTCCATTATTCATTCTCCCTCTTTTTTCCTTTCTCTTTTTCAAATTCTTGAATGTCAGCCATGGGAAGGGGAACGCCAAAAAAGAATGAACCAGAGACCCCCCAGGTCCGTGAATCTAGGATTCCTCCCGGTTTCGACCCTCTCCTTGACTTGTAGGCTGGTATCTGTGACCCCAAGTACCCATTTGACATCCGCAGCATCAAACCCTTGCTTTTCAGTCACCATATTAAGAACATAGACCATTATCGGGTAATCGTGTCGGGCTTATAGCATCAAATTGCCCCGCAAGTTCATTCTGTGGTCAATTTCATCACCTGGCTCAGAGATGTTTTCAACGAACATCGGGGCACCTTCACTTCTCCTCAGGGGAACAGGGTTTTTTCCATTTCTCCTGATGTTATCAAACAAGCCCTCTACATCCCTACCAGCACCACATATGTTAGTTTCAAGGACGCAGCCTTGGCAGACCAGTTCATCAAACAGCCACGGGAGGCCCGATGAGCTTTCATCTCCTCTATAACCATTTACCAGGCTGCTTCCCTGCCCGCCGTAGAGCCATTCCCATTAAGTCTGTTCGTTGAAGAGGTTCGGACCATTCTCTCTCTGATCGCTGGCCTTTTAGGGGTAGGGAGTCCGGAAGACATTTCCATGGTGTGCGTCCATTTATTATGGCTCATGTCCCAAAAAGGGGTGGTATTAGATATTCATGGTTTCCTCTCCACAACCATTCAAACCCAATTCCAGGAGCTTCCACAAACCCGTCAGTTCCGTTTCTGTTCGATGGTTTTTTATCTCTTCTTGTACCAGCACGTCGATAAGTTTGAGGGTTTGGGGTTAGACAGAGTTTACCTTGAGAATTCCCAACCCAGACCAGTCTTCGACTGGAATTTCTCTGTGCGTCAATTACCTAAAGGGGAGGGTTACTCCAGTTTTGTGAATAGTTTCATGTCTATTGCCTATACCATTATTCATGACTCGCCTTCCCCTAGGGTCTTCCCAGAAATGAAAAGCTGGCTGCAAGCCAGGAAGTTCCAGAGTACTGGAGATTGGTTTCTATTCGAGGACTACACCGAAATTCGGGTCTATGGAGCCAAAGTTGACCCCTAACGGCTGCCAATGTTTCCTGTCAGACGAGTTTATGCACTCGAATACATCCGGCAGGCTCTCAAGGCCGACCAGCTCCATTTTGTTCCCGCCAAGAAGGGATACATCCTAAGGCTTCCCATCGAAATCGGCCCCTTCGTGGTAAACTCGAGACATGCCCTCCCGATTGTTGAGAAAATGCTACAAGGTATGGACTTAAGGCTGGGAAAAAGCTGGGCTTATGACCCTTGAGAAATTATCTCGAGAAAAAGAAAAAGGAACAGGTCTGCACCCTACATGCATGAGCCGAGGCCATTTATGGAATGGAGGGCTAATATCGAAACTTGGCCCTTGTTTTCGCAGATGGAGACGGATTCATCTGCTACAGGGGAGGAAGAGAATGTCAATAGAGGCACAGGCGGAGAAGGAGGAGAAGAAGCAGGTACCTCAAGGGCAGCGCCCCCTCCCAAAAGACCAAGAACAACCTCCAACGAGGCAGAAGTCATAGGAGTGGAGCAACTGCTGGAACCCTTCACGGTGTACGGGAAGTTGGATAAAAGCAAGGCAGGGATAATGGTGCTAAGAGATAGTACCACTTCTTCTGATTTCACAGAGGTCACGCAGGCTATCATAGAGCACACTTCACCTAGGGCAGTTGAAAGGGATCAGGCTAATAAAGCTATCCGCGACAAGTACAAAGCTGATCTGGGGGGATATGTTGAGAAATATCATACCAGACTCTCCGCCTCCATCAACGCGGACACCGAAAGCTTGGTAATGTCTATGGCAGAAGCCATCCTGGATCCTAATTCTGATGTCCCTAGCTATCGGGTGCTCGAGTTTTCCATCGACATGAAGAAGGTACCATCCAACGACATGTGCGACCTGTTTCAGATGGTATGCGATATGATGAAAGATAAATTAATGTAGGTCACCCTCGCGCTGAAGAAATTAGAACAGAAACATGACCAGTTCAGGGCTACCCTGACAGCCGAACAAGTTAGCTGTCGCGCCAGAGAAAATCAGGTGCGTTACTACCAAGACCTGATCAGAGGGAAATATACAGGGGAGACAAACCAGCAGGTGGTTTTGATTGAATAGCTGCAGAAGGAAGTTGCATCGGCAAAAAGTCAGGCTCGTATGCCAGCCGCCCACCATGTCCAGACGGCTGAACTGGTACAGGTGGAGCAAGAAAAATCAGAATTGTCTGCCAAGCTATCAAAAGAAAGGGAGGAAAGGGAGAAGATGGCTGAAACAATCAACGTGTTACAGGATAAAGCAACAGAGCTACAAGCGAGATGGGACTCTCACAGCTGCCAGCCAACTGTGGTGCCAAGTGGAACTAGCTCGTTGTCTGAGCAATTGTCCGCAGCAAGAGCTGAGATTGAGATATTGGAAAAGAAAGCGTCTATAGCCAGGCAGAGGATCACGAACCTAGAAAATTCTCTGGCCGAGAACACCAGAATAGTCGAAGGGTTGCAGAGAGATATAGAGAAGGAAAAGAAGATGACGACAGATCAACAGAAAACTATCGCCGATATGAAAAGTCGTGCAAAAGGAAATCTCACCCTTCTTGAGGCTAGGAGCATAATCTGGTCTGATATAACACTACAAGAAAAAAGGACATTGGTGAGGGGCGAAAATGGTCACCATAAGCTCATTGGTGAGGGTCAAAAGAGCCTTCGTCACCAAAAACTGAACGTCACCAAAGGTGGCATCGCCGAAAGTATAGGTGTTGTGGTGACATTCAAAGTCCATCACCAATAATGATTTATAGTGACGGATAATGACCGTCACCATTGCATATGAGCAATGGTGATGGACAATAGCCTCCATCACCAAAAAATTGAATGTCACCAAAGGTGGCGTCGCCGAAAGTATAGGTGTTGTGGTGACATTCAAGGTCCGTCACCAATAATGATTTATAGTGATGGATATTGACCGTCACCATTTCATATGAGCAATGGTGACGGACAATAGCCTCCGTCACCAAAAAACTGAATGTCACCAAAGGTGGCGTCGCCGAAAGTATGTGTTGTAGTGACAGTCAAGGTCCGTCACGAATATTAATTATAATGACGGATAGTGACCGTCACCATTTCATATGAACAACAATGATTTTTTGTGATGGACCTTTCATGGGCATCACTATTGGTGCATATATATAGCAGCGTTCATTGACCGTCACCATAAACGCATTGGTGACATCAAGGTCCATCACGAATAATGACTATAATGACAAACAGTGACCCTCACCATTTCAGATAAACAACAAGGATTTATGGTGACGGACCTTTAATGGTCGTTACTATTGATGCGTATATATGGTGGCGTTCATTGACCGTCACCATTTCATATTTTGGTGAGGGTCAAAAAATGTCACTATAAGCTCATTGGTGACGGTCAAAAGAGCATCCGTCACCAAAAACTGATCTTCATCATTCCCTATATATGAATATCAGGGCACGATGGAATCGAAACACCAACCTCCTACTTGTAAAGCAGGTTCTCTTCCATTGAGCTAGCACCCTTTAAAGAATTAGACTTTAAACTAGCAATTGCCCCTAAAGGTGCAAAGATACACCAAAGGAATAAGAACCAGGAAAACTGAAAGAACTCAGTGTCCTTGCTCCTATTTTTATTCTATGACACTCTACAAAGTATGATCTTGATCTATGATGTATTTGTGTCGAGTGGTTCTAATTTAATAGTAAATGTTATATTAGATAAAATAAATGAATAACTGAGAGGCCTTACGGGCTAATTTTTAATCCTTAAACCAAAATCTCTTAATATTCAAGTCTATGGAACAACTCGTTCAAAGTTCAAACTGAAGTAGATTTTAAATGGAAAGCCTAAAACCAGCTTAGTTTACAAGTTAACATTTTGGATATAAATTCTGTTCAATTTATATGACAAGTTATGCCATAACCTTGAAATTAGTTTCTTAGCTAAAAGACTTTCTTAAGTCAACAATGACAAAGAAACATAGTCATGTCAAGCAAAATTCTCTTGTTTTTTCTAATGAGGGTGCATGTAACTTGATAGAGGTTGTATGAAAGTATCAAACCATAAACAATTTCACTAAAACATGGAAATGAAAAAGTCTTGTTAAGCAACAAAGGTTTATTTGAATAGATGGAAAGCATCAAGCTAAATGATATAATTAAACTAAAAGTAACTGTAAAAAAATGAAATTGCCATCATATACTGAGCTAAAAAAATGAAATTGCATCAGCGTATGAATTTGCATCAATGTACTAAAGTAATATGACTTCAAATTTTGAAATTTTCCTGCAAGATAACATTTATCATTAAAAAAATCTGATCAAACATGAAGTAATCTCATGAATCCTTCAGATTTATATTGCAATATCCATCTCAGATCGATAGATATAGAATCTTAAATATTGTTATAACTAGCAATTGCACCAAGAGGTGCAAAGGAACGCCGGAACATGGATAAGAGAAGTGAGGAGATTGTATAAAGAAATAATCAAGTGAAATATACTAAAAATGAAATACAACCCATGTGAGGCTAATTTAAATTCAACTGTTGTGAATTTTCAAGTGAAAGAAAGTTTGTAACTGGTGTCCGGCAAGCAGGACTCACAAAAATTGTTATAGAGAAAAACTTGGAAGGGAAATTGAGGTTTGAGGTTTGATGATGTTGATGAAGCACATATTCTACTTGGTGAAAGTGGCCACTGCAAGGATTATTGGGGTTCAGGCTTCTACAGGCAGGATAATACTTTTGAGCTTGAAACAACTTTGCACAATATAGCTTTCAGTTCAAATGGGTGCAAATACATATAAATCAAGAAATTTGGGACCTTTAAATGTATGGTCAGAAGCAACAACTCTAGAATATGTGCAAAGGCTTCTAAACTCTATTTGAAAAGAGAAAATTAATTTGATCCTTGAAGGAAACTTGTTTGGACCAGACATTGGTGAGTTGATAAGCAGCTCAAACAATTGGGTAGAGATTACTATGTGGTGTATTTTCAAAGGGCTCAAAGAGTCATTACCTTCTAGATGGCTATATATTTTGGGAGATGGGTTTGAAAATACAGGTAAGAAGAATCAGCCAGCGTCTGAACAGTCAGGTGAATTTGAGAAAAATTACCAAAGATCTGCCAATTTTGTTGAATGCCTCTGAGAAATGTGGTTTATTGTTTGCTGTCAATTCCTCCTCAGTCATGGATTGCAGGCCTGCAAAAAATAAGAATATTCTTATGATTGGTGTCTGTTCTGAAGTGAATAATTTAAAACAATATACTCATAACCTACCACAAAATACAGATTCAACAGAAGTAAATACGGAAAACAAGAATAGTGGAAATGATGATTTTGGATTTCAAACTGAAGGAGCATATAAGGGCGAGGATGAAGTGCTTTTGAAATTTCAGTGGGTAGAGGAGACAGAAGGATGGGTCACAGAAGTTTTTGGATTCTCTGATATGGAAGAGAAGGAAAAGAGGCAAACTCAAGTTCAAAGTACGCAGTAATGAACCTCTCGAAGGAGAGATTTTGATTCTTGTTCAGCCTCAGAAGTAAGCAATGCCTTGGTCAAGTCGACATTCAATCATTTTGATTCTCTATGGGATGTAGGTGATGGCATTAGCCAAGAGAAGCAACTGGACAGGGTTTCACATGAATATATCCTTTCTTCATGAATGCAATGATTATCAGAATTATGTTCAAATAAAAGAGATGAGAACAATGTGCAAGAGGCTTTATAATGTTTGATATGCAAAGAATAGAATATTCAAAATATTACACATCATATGAGGAGGAGACCTTTAAATCAAGAAATTTGAGACCTTTAAATGTATGGTCAGAAGAAACAACTCCAGAATCTGTGCAAATGCTTCTAAACTCTATTTGAAAAGAGGAAATTAATTTGATCCTTGAAGGAAACTTGTTTGGACCAGACATTGGTGAGTTGATAAGCAGCTCAAACAATTGGGCAGAGATTATTATGTGGTGTATTTTCAAAGGGCTCAAAGAGTCATTACCTTATATATGGCTATATATTTTGGGAGATGGGTTTGAAAATACAGGTAAGAAGAATCAGCCAGCGTCTGAACAGTCGGGTGAATTTAGAAAAAACACCAAAGATCTGCCAATTTTTTTGAATGCCTCTGAGCAATGTGGTTTATTGTTTGCTATCAATTCGTCCTCAGTCATGGATTGCAGGCCTGCACAAACTAAAAATATTCTTATGATTGGTCTATGTTCTGAAGTGAATAATTTAAAACAATATACTCATAACCTAGCACAAAATACAGATTTAACAGAAGTAAATATGGAAAACAAGAATAGTGGAAATGATGATTTTGGATTTCAAACTGAAGGAGCATTTAAGGGCGAGGATGAAGTGATTTTGAAATTTCAGTGGGCAGAGGAGACAGAAAGGATGGGCTACAGCAAGTTTTTGGAGTCTCAGGATAGAAGAGAAGGGAAAAGAGGCAAACTTCAAGTTCAAAGCACAGAGTAATGACCCCTGGAAGGAGAGATTTTGATTCTCTTGTTCAATCTCAGCAGGAAGTAAGCAATGCCTTTGGTCAAGTCGACATTCAATTGTCAGATTCTCTATGGGATGTAGGTGATGTCATTAGCCAAGAGAAGCAGCTGGACAGGGTTTCACATGAATATATCCTTTCTTCATGAATGCAATGATTATCGGAATTATGTTCAAATAAAAGAGATGAGAATAGTGTGCAAGAGGCTTTATAATGTTTGATATGCAAATAATAGAATATTCAAAATAGTACATCATATGAGGAGGATAGTACATCATATGAGAAGGAGACCTTTAAATGTATGGTCAGAATCAACAACTCCAGAATCTGTGCAAATGCTTCTAAACTCTCAATTTAGACTGCTCATGTGCTTACCAAATGAAAATCTCTGACCAAAATTCTAGTTAACAGGCACAATGAAAATAATTAGTTGTTGAAAGATTCAAGATCTGTTTATAAAAATGTCATGGAAGAGGAGTTTGCAGTCAGAGATGTGGAAATGGTGAACGATAATGAGTGTGTTTGGAAAAAAAAAAAACTCTTAAGTATGCCCAAGTAAGTGTTACAAAGTTGTCATCAACAACCTTGAGTCAGAGAGAAGAGGAGTCTTCTATGTTACCATGGACTAGTGAAAATATGGAACATACATGTAACCATAAACTAGCTTCTTATATGGAGAAATTTAAGATAATTTACATGGGCAGTGTAACAACTCGATTTATGGCCTCTTAAGTTCAAGAACCAGAGGATATTTCAAGGCTACATTGTTTCCCTCAAGACAACTTCAGTGAGTACTATATTATACAATAAAGACATTACTGAGCCAAGTAAAGCTAATTGTGCACCAAAAAAAGCATTATCTGCAATACAAGCACGTGAATTAAAAGGTGGCCATTCTTCTCCACACAAATGAAAAACATCACTTGAAAAACATTTGTCTGTTGGAAGTGCATTCTGTGTAATAACATGTACTTCTAATTACCCAGGTTATGAGGAAGTGGCAACACATACACTGCATGTTTTTCTTCTTGCCAACTTACAAGTTGAAAAGGCATGTGAACAAGCCACTCACTATCATAATAGTGGATCACAAATTAGGAAATCACTTGGCACTGATATTTTTACTCTTGAAAATGTCCAGGATATGAATGTTTCGTTATTGACAGATTCTAAGAAGTTTGACAAATCTGTCATTGCTAATTTGAGTGAAAGTGATGCACTGAAAAAATCAGAGACTAAAAAAGTTTCTACTTCAATAGAACCTTTACCTTTCCACAAGGTGAGCTATTACAAGTCTTAATTATTTGATCACTAAATATCTAACACCCAAGCATAGTAGAACTTTGTTGGAACATGAATTTTAGCTCTACAATGTCTCTAGTTTCGTAATCTGTCATCGCTAATTTGAGTGAATGTGATGCAGTGAAAAACTCAGAGACTAAAAATCAGTGTTACACGGGGACTCATCCCCCCCCCCCAGGGGTCTAGAATCCTCGCCCCCCCACGATTCGGGGTCTTGGGGACTTCTAGGGGACGTTTCCTGACGCTCCCAATTTTCGAAAATTTGGAGGGGACGTCAAGGGGGAAGTTTCCCCATCTGGAGGGGTCGAGGGGGCGTGAGGGGACGGGAGGGGGCGTGAAGGGACGACTGGGGCAATAGATATTCTCATTTAATTCTCTATCAAATATTTTAATCAGTTACAATTAGCACCATATCCATTTACATTGTACTTTAATCTGTGAGTAGTAGTTTGAATATTGGGAACTACTAAAGTATTTCTGGAGAGCTCGACTTACCACTAGACCTTCATTGTGATGTCAGTTGAACAGAACGATGTTATTTTTATTGGTTTCTTTCTCCGGGTCCGTTTGCTTGCTTCCCTCCAATAACCTCTTCAGATATAACAGCCTGTGATTTCACTAAAGCTGTAATTGGAGGAGAATTTATTATATCTCACTCTTAAGATAATTTTAGGTGAGAGAAATAGTAGCAGAAACCAAACCTTATAGTGGAATGTCATACTTATGGTTGAGGCATGCTAAAGCAACAGTGTACAGAATGTTGAAAAGTGCATAGAACCCAATCAATGCTCCGATTCTAGTCCAATAAAATTTAACTTCAGCAAATAATCCATGATATTCTAGGATAGCACGTCCAAGTGTTTCAACGGAGCTGTTACTGACAGGATGCACAAAGATGAAATATTTAGAGGAAAGGAAATATTCAATATTTCTTTCCTGGGATTATGATTATAGGACACTCTATTAGTACATGATAACACATACTTTCTCCCATCTAGGAGCTAGAAATCCATTCACCACTCTGGTGTTTTGGCCATAGGACATCAGTGAGCACCAATATGCCCAAATCCACCAGCTAGGTATGTTCTCTGTTCTAGAAACATGAATAAAAGGAACCATTTTTTCAATTTTGTAACCTGAGTTCTAGTTGAAAAGCTCAATACTAGTGTTATCACCCAGGTTTTCCTAGAAGTTGTGTAAGAGGAAAGTATACCCGAGGTAACCACAAACCAACCTTCAGATGCAGAATCTAGCCAATCTGCATCTAGAGAGGGATCTCTCTTTATGATTTATCTTTGTTCTTAGAAGGTTTTAGGCTAGTTATAGATCCAAGATGTTTGTTTTGAAAAATGGTGGAATCCTTAAACTAAGGGCAAGGTTGAAAGTCTTCGGTCCATTGGGCTATGGAGTCAAAGGATGGCTTTACTGGATTTCTATTCTAAACACAAGATGGTATTACAGGGCAAGATAGCTAGACAGAGAACAATCCTTAAAATTTAAAGTGGATGGGATGATCTTGAAGGGATGAAAGGCAGCTAAGAATCTTTCACCATGTTCAAAAGAAAAAAATGAGATGACTACAAACAAAGAGCAATGAAGAATTCTTTATTATAGTAATCAACAATGTTTAAATTAGCAAAGCAAGAGCATTTAAGAATTCATGCTTATAACCAATTTAGAGGAAAACATTAAGAACAATCACATCTGAAATCATAGTACAATTAAGTAAATTCCGATTCAATCCTTTATGTAAATTATTCAGAAATGGACATAATGATATTATAAACTGATATAAAACTTAAGACAAAGGGTAGAAAGACTTATTGAACTGCAGTCCAACACATGAATCCTGCAAAAAGTCCTGAGCTTCAAATTGTCATCCAGTAAGCCACGAATAAATTTCTCCAAAATGATTTTATTCCAAAAATCTCAATGTTACAGCAAAGTAATAGAATCCACCCCAAATGCTTCCAAGAGTGGAGTATTTATACAAATTCTAAACTAAAATATCTTGAAACAAATATCAAAATTGGTTCACAAATCTCTCCAACTATTTACATAAATAGAACTTAATTAAAGGAAACTAAAACTAATGCATCTATTTGGCACTATTTTGTATGGATAGGTGATGACAAAGAGGAGAATTCGAATTTGATCCAAATCTTAGCTGATGATGAGGCATCCAAGTCACTAACTGCTTCCTTTTTTTGTGAATTCTGCTCCAACAATTCTGCAAACTTGGGGTCCAATGATACCTTTTATTTCTCAATCCGTAATAGATATGTAAAAAGTGAAAGAGTTTATTGTAGATAAATATGTTTTTGAGATAAACCTCTTTCACTTTCCTAAAATTCCTCTCCATATATGCGCAATAGGCTCTGCAAAACGATGTGTAAAACAGAGTTTTACAGAGTCTGAAAAATAGCCTCTAAAGATGTGCATGTATCTCTCATTCTGAAATAAATGTCCAAAAAATGAGATAGGTTTTTGTAGATGGGTCTCTTAGGAACAAAAATCTCATTCATTTTTGTAAGATGTATTTCGGATTGGCCACAATATTCTCTGCAAAATGATGACTTAACTAGTATTTTCTACAAAAAGTGCTTTCCATCATTGTTTAATATTTCCAAAACCATAAAATCTGTTAGAAAAGTGAGAGAGGTTTTGGTATATAATCCTCTTAAGAACATAAACCTCCTTCAGTTTTTCAAAATTCATCTTTTATTGATCACAATAGTTTCTGCAAAACTATGACTAAAATATGCAATTTCTGCAAAAATGTTCCTTCTTGTTGTATTTTTCATCTTTTCACTTTTTTGTTCCTTTGACTGCTTTACTTTCACTTTAGATAAAATTCAATGTTGGTGAAAGTATTTTCATCTCTTTTTACCATTTTACTGCCTCGTACCTGCGAACATTATTACATGGACAGATCGCTTCGTAACTTCATTTTAACTTTCACTCCGACTTTTACCCGATACACTCTGTAACTTCATTTTAACTTTCACTCTGACTTTTACCTAATACACTGTAATCATTGATACTCTTTAACTGTTATACTTTTACTATCCCTGTAAATTCTCATTTCACTTTTACCATTCACTGTGCACATTTCATCATTCTAATATCTCTCTGACTTTGTATTCAAACTTTTTGTTTAATGAAGAAATTGAGTTAAAATATGAGAATTTGGAGCAAACAACTTTTCCAACTAGTATTGAAACTGTTGGTCCAAATCCATATTCTGATAGTAACCTGCAAAAATCAAACAACTTGTTAATGAATTCCAAAGTCTCTATGAGAGGAATTCAATGGGGTTACATCGTAAAGCCATGCAGCTTCCATTTTCGTTCTCTGTGGTATTCAAAATGGAAGTTTCTGGGTTTTCCAATGCTGCACCGAAAGGATTTCAACTATTTCAGCTTTAATGAGGGAAATTGGCACAATTGGTGTCTTGGGAATAATTCACAGCTTTTAAAACCTCCTCTCGGGAAGATTTAGTGATGAGTTTTAATCACTAATTCAAATAAAAACAAAGAAAACAGCAGTTTTACTTGCGCTCGGCTAATAGGATAACACTGCTTCTGGAAGAGAACGGTTCTTAACAGTAATGTGCTAGAAAGTGTGAGGACGCTTGAACGCAGGTCTGGCGGATTTATGGAGCGAAATTGAATGGAACAGTGGATTTCAATGAAAATTCGAAAACCGTAGCAGAGAGCACAGTCGCGTTTAAATGGTGAAAATGACACAAAAACGCGAAATTTTGTTTTATTTCCAAAGTCAAAAAAGGGGGTTTTTAGTTTTTCGAGGAGTGACGTCACATTGGTACGGGTTGACGTGTGCAGGGGTCGGGCGGTAAGTGGTTTAGTCCCCGCACCACTTATGGACTAGAGTGGTTTTGAACGCGGGGGGAGCGATTCCATTGAGCGATGGACGCGTGGCAGGTGAACAGTTCCAATACCACCAATCCCCCGCTCGTTAAAATGCTGACAAGGGATGGGTAGCGGGATTGATAGGGAGCGTTGATCTTTGGAAGAGTGATCGGACGGTTGCAATGACGGGGAATAAGTGGAGGATTAAGGTGTGGGCCCGTCGGGTTTTTAAAACAATTAAAGTTTAATCTAATCACCCCGGCAGGCTTTTGATTGGTGAGTGGAAGGCTATTAATTAGTTCAGATAACTAATTAATCCCATCATATAATGGAAAACGAAGTCGTGGCGGGGTTTGTTGGGCGCGGGTATTAAATTTAAAATGTCGGGTGGGATGCCAGGTGGATGAGCCACGTTGGCATGGGATTTTTCCAAGGTTTTGGTTTAAAAACAAAACTTCGGGTTTTTATCCTTTTTGTATTAAACATATAGGATTATATGTTTAAACGTTTATTTCGATATTTTTATTATATAACAAATTAATCAATGTAGTTAATTTATCATAGGGGCGGGACTAATGTATAACGCTATATTTTAACCAAAGGGCTTGTATAATGGGTTTTTAATGAATATTTGGGAAGTAAATACTTTGGTTAAAACATAATAGAGGGGTTTTTGGGATATTTATAAAAAAGGAGTTAAATACTTAGGATAAGGCATTTTCACTAGGGATTTAGTAAATAGAGTTAAACATTAATATGACAAAGGGACAAGGGAACTCAAAACACTTTTCTCATCTAAGAAAGTGATATTTTCTGAAGTAAATTGCAATATCTCATCTTCAACACTTAAACTTAGGATAGTAGGTTATCTTGAGGGATTTTTATGGAATTTTGCATGATTCTCCTAAGTAAACTTGGATTTTACTTAGGAAAAAGTTTTAAAGTGAATGATTATAATGATGAATTATCTCAAGTACTTAGGTCTTTTTGATCATTAGGCCGAGGGTCCGGTCCCTCCAAATGTCAAGGAAATGCCTTGAGCCCCTTTGATCTCCAAGTACCTTAGTACTTTGGGGGAAATTAGTAAAACTTTAAGGGGAAAGTGATGAGGGAAGTTAATGATTTTGACTTTGCTTGCTGTGATTTTCCAGTATATTTCCTGCTTCAGTATTTGTGATGAAAGTAAAGGATCAAAAACATGTAGCAACATCATTCATCAGATAAAACTTTGTAACACCATCTACCTACCCTATCTACTACTACCATTTTCTCTTCTTTATTAGGGTGCATTTAGACTTGCCTTTTCAACCTTTTCTTTTTACATGATAAATCTATCTATTTCTACCCTTATTACATCTAAGGGCTCAGATTAAACTGTTGAGCACCTTTTAATAACTCTACCTATCTACTTATCTGCCAAGATTAAACTGTTTGGTCAGATATTTATTCTCTATTCTATAACATGAAATTGAAATATGAATAAGTCAAGTTTAAACAGTTTGACTATTCATGAATTGTGGCAAAAGTTTGACAAGCTGCACACAATTGCTTTATTACAAAATGAAATAGTAGTGGCATTTGGATTTGCACACTTTCCTTGGTCTATTTTTTGTTTGGGGTTCATTTCTTTCACTTTTTTGACCATTTTATTTTTCTTACCCTTTGATTTTTCTTTTAGGGTATACCCTCTTTACATTTTTAAATTTTTTGATTTTTTGGTTTTTCAAGAATATGGAACACCTTTGCTCAAGAAAAGGTTTGAACATATTCCATAGTTCAATCAAGACAATCATGAAAAATGACACCTATTGGTATAGGAGACTAACACTGGCTCCACTTGGGGATGGCTTTTCCTTGTGAAAAGTCAAGAACAGCAGGTCAGATGCCTCAACATATCTTCAAACTGAACTATGTAATCTCCTTCTTCTGGTAGCTTTATTGTACATATGATAGTGAAAATTTTGAAGCTTAGGGCCTTCGCTTCGGGCTTCAACTCCAAGAAGTCACCATCCAATCAAAACTGATGCATTAGCTATGGCTGAAAATCTTGAATTGAATATAGTCCTTTTTCTGCAACCTGAAATCTGATCTAAAACTAAAACAACACACAAAATTTTTCAAACCAACTTAATGAAAAAATAGCTGAAAATTGAAAAACTAAAAAAAAAATGCTCAAAATTCTGAGCTTATTAGCACTCATTTACCTATTCTAATCTACTAAAAGTCTTATTGAATCAGGTAATACAAAAATGCCAATGAAGCCAATCAAGTAGCTGTAAAAATAAATGGATAACTTGATTGCTTGTGATCAAAATTGGAAGTATGTTATGATCATGTGCCTTTATAATAAATGATATGATGTGTAAAGGCCATTTTTGATGTATTTGATCCTTATAGAGAAAACATGTTTGCATATTTGGGCTTAAAAGATTCTCCATATAATCTGATATAGGATCAATAAAAGCATGATGTATGTTATTTACTTCTAGGCCTTCAATGACTAATTGTTCAATTTAATTATGAATATTAGTCCATGAACTTATTTCTTCAGTCTTTTGTTTGAAAGAATAATCATCTTCAATATGCAAGTCAAAAGATAGTACAATTTCCTCTTGCTTTGGAGAAGGAAGATTTTCAAAGAATTCTTTAGGATTTCGGAAGTTGTATGACTGAATTTGAGAATGCAAAAGTTTGATTTCATTTTCATAATTTTCAGAGATGATCTTGAGAACACATATTTTTAGTTTAGGAGAATATTTTCTTGATTTCAAAATAAGAAAGAAAGCTCTTAGAAAATCCTCATCAAACTGAAGTTCTAATATCTCATCCCTCAAAATAGCTAGTGATTGTCTTGTGAAATTATCAAAATTATCATCATACTGATCATATTTAGGCAAATCTTCAGAATAAGGAATGTCATCAATTATAAACATTGGATCAGCATATTTCTCTTCTAACAATCCCAATACATCTTGATTAGATTGGTAGCATTCTATTTGAAAGTCATTATTTTTCTCAATAGGAGTACTATCAAGTAATGGGCCTTTTTGCGAAGGTAGAATAACATGAGCATCAACTTGTTCTTCTATCCCTTCATGGATAAAAACCTTTGTACATTCATCAACATTAGAAGAAGTAGAAACAATTTCTTCATTATGTAAATATTCTGAGGATGGTTGCATGTTTAAAAGCAAATTGATTTCTTCTTCGGTGAGGGGGGGTGGGAATCTCTGAATTCTTAGATTGAAATGACAATTGTTTTTTCCCTTATCTAAAGGTTGATCATGAGGTTGATTATTGTCTTTAACTCCATTAAAAACATTAAATGAAACATCATTTGTTAATACAGAGGGGTTTTGTGGATATTGATTTATCTCCTGACTTATTTCATCTTTGTTTAACTCCTCTTGATTATTATGACATTTAACTTGAGAATGAAAGTTTTGGACTTCTTGTAATAAATCTCCAGGAGACCAATTTCCAAAATCTTCATCAATATTTTTAAGGTAATTTATAAGATCTTCAGCTTGATCACAACAATTTTCAGCTAATGATAAAGATGGAAAATCTTCTTTGTAATGCTCATAAAATACCTTATGAAAATCTTTTAGAGAAAACAAACTTGCAGGTTTAAGAGCTTCGTACCATTCCCTTGCTTTTCCTTCTAAGGTTCCCATGAATATCTTCATGAGGCAATCATCATGCCAATCACCTTTCAATCTTGATGAGTGTATATGAAATTTAATGAGATGTAGTAAAGGATCATCAATATTCTCATCTTGAAACATGGGCAGATTTTTACCCCAATTTACCTTCGGTAGTTTGTGTGGAAATCCAGGTATGTGATCTCTGCTCATGGGAGCATATCTTCGTTTTATTCTTGGATCATCTTGAAAATCAGCCATAATGAAAGGCTACGATATCTATAAAACCAAGTTAGATCCTTATATAAAATACAATACATATTGAAAACCATTCTTAACGTGAAAGAACATAATGTCTTGGATTAAGATCCAAGTTGAAAGCCTGATCTTTCCATCTTGTTCTTCTAGGTTCATTCCTCCAGTGGAGTCTTGATTGTGAAATGGATTTGGAGTCGCCAGGTGGATGATTTTAACCTTTGTGTGTCTGATCCCTGTCCACCATCATAGATCAGATCTAAACCTGTAAAACAATTCTGAAGAAAAAGTTAGTTCTTCAGGAAACCAAATTTTGAATATTTTATGATTATTTTATTTTTTTATGAATTTTCAAAACAACTTCTATAATTTCTTTAAGAAATTTAAGATTTTTAATTAAAATTTTCTCAAAGATTTATTGAACTAGAGAGTCTGATTGAATGTTTTGAATCCAAAGTTCAGTTTATAAGCTAAACCAGAGATAGACTGAAGCAGCATTTATTTACTTTTGCAATTGCAATGCAAAAGCAATTTCAAAGGCTTCCTGGCTGATCTTCAGACTCTGTCTATAGCTTATAAATCAAACAATAGTATCAATAAAATGATTCAGTTCCCCAGTATGGTCGCCACTATGTTATCACTCAGGTTTTCCTAGAAGTTGTGTAAGAGGAAAGTATACCCGAGGTAACCACAAACCAACCTTTTAGATGTAGAATCTAGCCAATCTGCATCCAGAGAGGGCTCTCTCTTTATGATTTATCTTTGTTCTGGGAAGGTTTTAGGCTAGTTATAGATTCAAAGTTTGTTTTGGGAAAATGGTGGAATCCACAAACTAAGAGCAAGGTTGAGAGCTTTCAGTCCATTGGGCTATGGAGTCAAAGGATGGCTTTACTGGATTTCTATTCTAAACACAAGATGGTATTACAGGGCAAGATAGCTAGACAGAGAAAAATCCTTAGAATTTAAAGTGGATGGGATGATCTTGAAGGGATGAAAGGCAGCTAAGAATCTTTCACCATGTTCAAAAGAAAGAAGTGAGATGACTACAAACAAAGAGCAATGAAGGATTCTTTATTATAGTAATCAACAATGTTTAAATTAGCAAAGCAAGAGCATTTAAGAATTCATGCTTATAACCAATTTAGAGGAAAACATTAAGAACAATCACATCTGAAATCAGAGTACAATTAAGTAAATTCTGATTCAATCCTTTATGTAAATTATTCAGATATGGACATAATGATATTATAAACTGCTATAAAACTTAAGACAAAGAGTAGAAAGACTTATTGAACTGTAGTCCAACGCATGAATCCTGCAACAAGTCCTGTGCTTCAAATCGTCATCCAGTAAGCCACGAATAAATTTCTCCAAAATTCTTTTATTCCGAAAATCTCAATGTTACAACAAAGTAATAGAATCCACCTCAAATGCTTCCAAGAGTGGAGTATTTATACAAATTCTAAACTAAAATATCTTGAAACAAATATCAAAATTGGTTCACAAATCTCTCCAACTATTTTACATAAATAGAACTTAATTAAAGGACACTCAAAATAATGCATCTATTTGGCACTATTTTGTATGGATAGGTGATGACAAAGAGAATAATTCGAATTTGATCCAACTCTTAGTTGATGATGAGGCATCCAAGTCACTAACTGCTTTCTTTCTTTGTGCAATCTGCTCCAACAATTCTGCAAACTTGGGGTCCAATGATATCTTTGTATTTCTCAATCCGTAATAGATATGTAAAAATTGAAAGAGGTTATTGTAAATAAATATGTTTTTGAGATAAACATCTGTCACTTTCCTAAAATGTCTCTCCAGCTATGCGCAATAGGCTCTGCAAACATATGTGTAAAACAGAGTTTTACAGAGTCTGAACAATAGCCTCTAAAGATGTGCATGTATCTCTCAGCCTGAAATCACTGTGGAAAAACTGAGATAGGTTTTTGTATATGGGTCTTTTAGGAACAAAAACCTCCTTCATTTTTGTAAAATGTATTTCTAATTCGCCACAATATTCTCTGCAAAATGATGACTTAACAGGATTTTTCTGCAAAAAGTGCTTTCCAACATTGTTTAATATTTCCAAAACCATAATGGCTGTTAAAAAAGTGAGAGAGGTTTTTGTAGATGGCCATCTTAAGAACATAAACCTCCTTAAGTTTTTTAAAATTAATCTTGGATTGATCACAATAGTTTCTGCAAAACTATGACTAAAATATGCAATTTCTGCAAAAATGTTCCTTCTTGTTATGTTTTTTCATCTTTTTACTTTCTTGCTCTTTTGATTGTTTTACTTTCACTTTAGACAAACCTCCCTATTGGTGAAAGTATTCTCATCTCTTTTTACCATTTTACTGCCTTCTGTATTTACTTTTACTGTTTACCTTTGACTGCTCTGTAACTTCATTTTAACTTTCATTGACTTTTACCTGATACACTTTAACCACTGATACTCTTTAGCTGTTATGCTTTCTAACCTCTGTTTGAATAGATTTGATAACAATCTTGGAGTAAACAAATCTTATGACTAGTATTAAGAATGTTTATCCAAGGATGTGATCTTCTGATTACCTCTTCAGGGGACAACCGAGTAGATTTTTCAAGCAATTCTTCCATAGACAAAGGAGTTAGCTCTTGATCAGGTTCAAAATGTAGCATTGTATTGATGGCTTGAGGAGTAATGGGGAAAAGAACACTCTGGTCAGGGGACATTACTGCTCTTTGAGTTGGATCATAGTTAGAATGGCAGTAGTGGATAATTTCTGGGAAAATAAGGACTGAGGGGATGAGATATCTCGGGAAATTGGATTCCCACAACCCAATGACATCTTGCGCCTTCGAAAAATCGTCTCTGCAGCGACAATAACTCAGAAGGGGACTTTCATCAAAATGCAAGTCTTTAATTTGGAAATATTTATCTACCAAAGGTAAATATTCCAATTCACGGTGAGGGGCATTCATTGGAGTTATATTCAAAGCTGTCGGGGCCTCCATTTTGGTTCTTGTGGATTCAAAACGGAGGTTTCTGGTTTTCTTCACAGGCCGGGCGTGATTTTGATCTTACTGAAGGAAATTGGCACAATTGTAGGTTCAGGGAGCAATTGTACAGTTTTAAAACCTCTGGGGAAGATCTCAGTGATGAGTTTTAATCACTAATTCAGCGAAAAACAAAGAAAACAGAGTTTTACTTGCAATTCGGGGCGGAATAGGATAAATACCTGTTCTTGGAAGAAAGCTGGTTCTTAACAGGTAACAGGCGGTAGCAGGAGGACGCTTGAACGCAGGTCTGGCGGATTTATGGAGCGAAATTGAATGGAACAGTGGATTTCAATGAAAATTCGAAAATCGTAGCAGAGAGCACAGTCGCGTTTAATAACGAAAATAACGGAAAAAACATGAAAATTGGCTTTATTTACAAGTTAAAAGGGTTTTTTAGTTTTTCGAGGAGTGACGTCATCAATGTACGGGCTGATGTATGGTGGAGGGGCCGGGCGGTAAGTGGTAAGTCCCCGCACCGCTTATGAGCAAAGGCGGTATTAACCGCGAGGGCAGCGATTCCACAAAGTTATTGACGCATGGACGGTGACTAGTCAAATACCACCAATCCCCCGCTGGTTAAAATGCTGACAAAGGATGGGTAGCGGGATTGATAGGAAGCATTGATCTTTGGAAGAGTGATCGGACGGTTGCAATGACGGGGAATAAGCGGAGGATTAAGGTGTGGGCCCGTCGGGGTTTTAAACACGATTTAACATTATAAAACATCCCAGAGAGCTTTTAATTGGCGGAGAAGGGTGGTTATTAACTAATTCTGATAATTAGTTAATCCCTCAGTGATAAAGGAAATAGGGGTCGCGGTGGGGTTAAAACGTCGGGTGAAATGCCAGGTGGATGAGCCACGTTGGCGCGGGATTTTCCAAAGTTTAAATTCGAAAAAATTCAGGTTTTATTTATATTTTCGGGTTTAAACATATATATCGTATGTTTAAAGTCTATTTTTCATATATATGTTTTTATTTTATTATATGGTAATTTAACAAATGTAATTAACTTACCATAGGGGCGGGTTTATGGCATAATGATAAATTTAACCAAAGGGCGTATAGTGGGTTTTTATGTTAATGCACGGGGAAATAATTACTTTGGTTAAAATTTATAATAGAGGGGTTTTTGGGGTATTTATAAAAAAGGAGTTATATACTTAGGATAAGGCATTTGACTAGGGATTTAGTAAATAGAGTTAAACATTAATATGAAAAAGGGACAAGGGAACTCAAAACACTTTGTACATCTAAGAAAGTGATAATTTTTGAAGTAATTTGCAATATCTCATCTTCAACACTTGAACTTAGAATAGTAAGTTATTTTGAGGGATTTTTTATGGAATTTTGCATGATTTTCCTAAGTAAAATAGGATTTTACTTAGGACAAGGTTAAAGGTGAATGATTATAATGATGAATTATCTCAAGTACTTAGGTCTTTTTGATCATTAGGCCGAGGGTCCGGTCCCTCCAGAAGTCAAGGAAATGCCTTGAGCCCCTTTGATCTCCAAATACCTTAGTACTTTGGGGGAAATTAGTAAAACTTTAAGGGAAAAAGTGATGAGGGAAGTTAATGATTTTTAGCTTTGTTCGCTGTAATCTTCCAGTGTATTTCCTGCTTCAGTACTTATGATGAAAGTAAAGGATCAACAATATGTAGCAGCAACATTCATCAGATAACACTTTGCAGCACCATCTACCTACCCTATCTACTTAACACTACCATTTTCTCTTCTTTATTTAGGTGCATTTGGACTTGCAAACCCTTATCAATCTTTTTTCTTTTTACATGATAAATCTATCTATTTCTACCCTTATTACATCCAAGGGCTCAGATTAAGCTGTTGAGCACCTTTTATTAACTCTACCTATCTACTTATCTGCCAAGATTAAATTGTTTGGTCAGATATTTATTCTCTATTCTATAACATGAAATTGAAATATGAATAAGTCAAGTTTAAACAGTTTGACCCTTCATAAATTGTGGCAAAAGTTTGACAAGCTGCACACAATTGCTTATTTACAAAAATAAAATAGTAGTGGCATTTGGATTTGCACACTTTCCTTGGTCTATTTTTTGTTTGGGGTTCATTTCTTTCACTTTTTTGACCATTTTATTTTTCTTACCCTTTGATTTTTCTTTTAGGGTATACCCTCTTTACATTTTTTAAATTTTTTGATTTTTTGGTTTTTCAAGAATATGGAACACCTTTACTCAAGAAAAAGGTTTGAACATATTCCATAGTTCAATCAAGACAATCATGAAAAATGACACCTATTGGTATAGGAGTCTAACACTGGCTCCACTTGGGGATGGCTTTTCCTTGTGGAAAGTCAAGAACAGCAGATCAGATGCCTAAACATGTCTTCAAACTGAACTATGCAATCTCCTTCTTCTGGTAGCTTTATTGTACATATGATAGTGAAACTTTTGAAGCTTAGGGCCTTCACTTCGGGCTTCAACTTCAAGAAGTCACCATCCAATTAAAACTGATGCATTAGCTGTGGCTGAAAATCTTGAATTGAATATAGTCCTTTTTCTGCAACCTGAAATCTGATCTAAAACTAAAACAACACACAAAAATTTTCAAACCAACTTAATGAAAAACTAGCTGAAAATTGAAACACTAAAAAAAATTGCTCAAAATTCTGAGCTTATTGGCACTCATTTACCTACTCTGATCTACTAAAAGTCTTATTGAATCAGGTAATACAAAAATGCCAATGAAGCCAATCAAGTAGCTGTAAAAATAAATGGATAACTTGATTGCTTGTGATCAAAATTGGAAGTATGGTATGATCATGTGCCTTTATAATAAATGATATGATGTGTAAAGGCCACTTTTGATGTATTTGATCCTTATAGAGAAAACATGTTTGCAAATTTGGGCTCAAAAGATTCTCCATATAATCTGATATAGGATCAATAAAAGCATGATGTATGTTATTTACTTCTAGGCCTTCAATGACTAATTGTTCAATTGAATTATGAATATTAGACCATGAACTTATTTCTTCAGTCTTTTGTTTGAAAGAATAATCATCCTCAATATGCAGGTCAAAAGATAATACAATTTCCTCTTGCTTTGGAGAAGGAAGATTTTCAAAGAATTCTTTAGGATTTCGGAAATTGTATGACTGAATTTGAGAATGCAAAAGTTTGATTTCATTTTCATAATTTTCAGAGATGATCTTGAGAACACATATTTTCAGTTTAGGAGAGTATTTTCTTGATTTCAAAATAAGAAAGAAAGCTCTTAGAAAATCCTCATCAAACTGAAGTTCTAATATCTCATCCCTCAAAATAGCTAGTGATTGTCTTGTGAAATTATCAAAATTATCATCATACTGATCATATTTAGGCAAATCTTCAGAATAAGGAATGTCATCAATTATAAACATTGGATCAGCATATTTCTCTTCCAACAATCCCAATACATCTTGATTAGATTGGTTGCATTCTATTTGAAAGTCATTATTTTTCTCAATAGGAGTGCTATCAAGTAATGGGCCTTTTTGCAAAGGTAGAATAACATGAGCATCAACTTGTTCTTCTGTCCCTTCATGGATAAAAACTTTTGTACATTCATCAACATTAGAAGAAGTAGAAACAATTTCTTCATTATGTAAATATTTTGAGGATGGTTGCATGTTTAGAAGAAAATTGATTTCTTCTTCAGTGAGGGGGGGTGGGAATCTCTAAATTCTTAGATTGAAATAACAATTGTTTTTTCCCTTATCTAAAAGTTGATCATGAGGTTGAATATTTTCTCTAATTCCATTCAAAACATTAAATGAAACATCATTTGTTAATACAGAGGGGCTTTGTGGATCTTGATTTATCTCCTGATCTATTTCATCTTTGTTTAAATCCTCTTGATTACTATGACATTTAACTTGAGAATGAAAATTCTGGACTTCTTTTAATAAATCTTCAGGAAACCAATTTCCAAAATCTTCATCAATATTTTTAAGGTAATTTATAAGATCTTCAGCTTGATCACAACAATTTTCAGCTAATGATAAAGATGGAAAATCTTCTTTGTAATGCTCATAAAATACCTTATGAAAATATTTTAGAGAAAACAAACTTGCAGGTTTGAGAGCTTCGTACCATTCCCTTGCTTTTCCTTCTAAGGTTCCCATGAATATCTTCTTGAGGCAATCCTCATGCCAATCACCCTTCAATCTTGATGAGTGTATATGAAATTTAATGAGATTTAGTAAAGGATTATCAGTATTTTCATCTTGAAATCTGGGCAAATTGCTACCCCAATCTACCTTTGGTAATTTGTGTGGAAATCCAGGTATGTGATCTCTACTCATGGGAGCATATCTTCATTTTATTCTTGGATCATTTTGAAAATCAGCCATAATGAAAATCCACTTTATCTGTACAACCAAGTTAGATCCTTATATAAAATACAATACATATTGAAAAAATGTTTTTAACGAGAAATAACATAATGTCTTGGATTAAGATCCAAGTTGAAAGCCTGATCTTTCCATATTGTTCTTCCAGGTTCATTCCTCCAGTGGAGTCTTAATTATGAAATAGATTTGGAGTCGCCAGGTGGATGATTTTAACCTCTACGTACCTGATCACTGTCCACCATCATAGATCAGATCTAAACCTGTAAAACAATTCTGAAGAGAAAGTTAGTTCTTCAGGAAACCAAATTTTTTGTGAATTTTCAAAACAACTTCTACAAACTCTTCAAGAAATTTAAGATTTTTAATTAAAATTTTCTCAAAGATTTATTGAACTAGAGAGTCTGATTGAATGTTTTGAAACTAAGGTTCAGTATATAAGCTAAATCAGAGATAGACTGAAGCAGCATTTATTTACTTTTGCAATTGCAGAGCAAAAGCAATTTCAAAGGCTACCTGGCTGATCTTCAGACTCTGTCTATAGCCTATAAATCAAACAATAGTATCAATAAATGATTCAGATCCCCAGTATGGTCGCCACTATGTTATCACTCAGGTTTTCCTAGAAGTTGTGTAAGAGGAAAGTATACCCGAGGTAACCACAAACCAACCTTTTAGATGCAGAATCTAGCCAATCTGCATCCAGAGAGGGCTCTCTTTTTATGATTTATCTTTGTTCTTAGAAGGTTTTAGGCTAGTTATAGATTCAAAGTTTGTTTTGGGAAAATGGTGGAATCCACAAACTAAGGGCAAGGTTGAGAGCTTTCAGTCCATTGGGCTATGGATTCAAAGGATGGCTTTACTGGATTTCTATTCTAAACACAAGATGGTGTTACAGGGCAAGATAGCTAGACAGAGAACAATCCTTAAAATTTAAAGTGGATGGGATGATCTTGAAGGGATGAAAGGCAGCTAAGAATCTTTCACCATGTTCAAAGAAAGAAATGAGATGACTACAAACAAAGAGCAATGAAGAATTCTTTATTATAGTAATCAACGATGTTTAAATTAGCAAAGCAAGAGCATTTAAGAATTCATGCTTATAACTAATTTAGAGGAAAACATTAAGAACAATCACATCTGAAATCAGAGTACAATTAAGTAAATTTTGATTCAATCCTTTATGTAAATTATTCAGAAATGGACATAATGATATTATAAAATGCTATAAAACTTAAGACAAAGAGTAGAAAGACTTATTGAACTGTAGTCCAACACATGAATCCTGCAACAAGTCCAGTGCTTTAAATCGTCATCCAGTAAGCCACGAAAAATTTCTCCAAAATGCTTTTATTCCGAAAATCTCAATGTTACAACAAAGTAATAGAATCCACCCCCAAATGCTTCCAAGAGTGGAGTATTTATACAAATTCTAAACTAAAATATCTTGAAACAAATATCAAAATTGGTTCACAAATCTCTCCAACTATTTACATAAATAGAACTTAATTAAAGGACACTCAAAATAATGCATCTATTTGGCACTATTTTTTATGGATAGGTGATGACAAAGAGAAGAATTTGAATTTGATCCAACTCTTAGTTGATGATGAGGCATCCAAGTCACCAACTGCTTTCTTTCTTTGTGCAATCTGCTCCAACAATTCTGCAAACTTGGGGTCCAATGATATCTTTTTATTTCTCAATCCGTAATATATATGTAAAAATTGAACGAGGTTATTGTAAATAAATATGTTGGTGAGATAAACCTCTGTCACTTTCCTAAAATGTCTCTCCAGCTATGCGCAATAGGCTCTGCAAAAATATGTGTAAAACAGAGTTTTACAGAGTCTGAAAAATAACCTCTAAAGATGTGCATGTATCTCTCAGCCTGAAATCACTGTGGAAAAACGGAGATAGGTTTTTGTATATGGGTCTTTTAGGAACAAAAACCTCCTTCATTTTTGTAAAATGTATTTCTAATTCGCCACAATATTCTCTGCAAAATGATGACTTAACAGGATTTTTCTGCAAAAAGTGCTTTCCAACATTGTTTAATATTTCCAAAACCATAATGGCTGTTAGAAAAGTGAGAGAGATTTTTGTAGATGGCCATCTTAAGAACATAAACCTCCTTAAGTTTTGTAAAATTCATCTTGGATTGATCACAATAGTTTCTGCAAAACTATGACTAAAATATGCAATTTCTGCAAAAATGTTCCTTCTTGTTATGTTTTTTCATCTTTTTACTTTCTTGCTCTTTTGACTGTTTTACTTTCACTTTTAGACAAACCTCACTATTGGTGAAAGTATTCTCATCTCTTTTTACCATTTCACTGCCTTCTGTATTTACTTTTACTGTTTACCTTTGACTGCTCTGTAACTTCATTTTAACTGTCACTGACTTTTACCTGATACACTTTAACCACTGATACTCTTTAGCTGTTATGCTTTCTAACCTCTGTTTGAATAGATTTGATAACAATCTTGGAGTAAACAAATATTATGACTAGTATTAATATTTTTTATCCAAGGATGTGATCTTCTAATCACCTCTTCAGGGGACAACCGAGTAGATTTTTCAAGCAATTCCCCAATGGACAAGGGAGTGAGGTTTTGACCAGGTTCAAAATGGAGCATTGTATTGATAGCTTGGGGAGTAATGGGGAAAAGAACACTCTGGTCAGGGGAAATTACTGCTCTTTGAGTTGGATCATAGTTAGAATGGCAGTAGTGGATAATTTCTGGGAAAATAAAGACTAAGGGGATAAGATATCTCGGGAAATTGGATTCCCACAACCAATGACATCCAATCCCTTTGAATAATCGTCTCTGCAACGACAATAACTTCGAAGGGGGCTTTCATCAAAATGCAAGTCTTTAATCTGGAAATCTTTATATACTAAAGGTAAATATTCTAACTCTCGGTGAGGGGCATTCAGTGGAGTTACATTCAAAGCTGCCGGGGCCTCCATTTTGGTTCTTGTGGATTCAAAACAGAGGTTTCTGGTTTTCTTCACAGGCCGGGCGTGATTTTGATCTTACTGAAGGAAATTGGCACAATTGTAGGTTCAGGGAGCAATTGCACAGTTTTAAAACCTCTGGGGAAGATCTCAGTGATGAGTTTTAATCACTAATTCAGCAAAAAACAAAGAACAGAGAGTTTTACTTGCAGTTCGGGGCGGAATAGGATAAATACCTGTTCTTGGAAGAAAGCTGGTTCTTAACAGGTAACAGACGGTAGCAGGAGGACACTTGAACGCAGGTCTGGCGGATTTATGGAGCGAAATTGAATGGAACAGTGGATTTCAATGAAAATTCGAAAACTGTAGCAGAGAGCACAGTTGCGTTTAATAACGAAAATAACGGAAAAAACATGAAAATTGGCTTTATTTACAAGTTAAAATGGTTTTTTAGTTTTTCGAGGAGTGACGTCATCAATGTACGGGCTGACGTGTGGAGGGGCCGGGCGGTAAGTGGTAAGTCCCCGCACCGCTTTTGGACGAAGGTGGTATTAGTCGGGAGGGCAGCGATTCCATTGGATCTTTGACGCGTGGATGATGAATTGTTAAAATACCACCAAGCCCCCGCTGGTTAAAACTCTGACAAAGGATGGGTAGCGGAATTGACGTGGAGCATCGATCGGTGAAGGGGTGATCCAACGGTGGAAAATACTAGGAGATGGCGGAGTTTTATCGTGCGGGCCCGGCGGGTTTTTAAAACAATTAAAGTTTAATCTAATCACCCCGGGAGGCTTTTGATTGGTGGGTGGAAGGCTATTAATTAGTTCAGATAACTAATTAATCCCATCATATAATGGAAAACGAAGTCGTGGCGGGGTTTTGTTGGGCACGGGTATTAAAGTTAAAATGTCGGGTGGGATGTCAGGTGGATGAGCCACGTTGGCATGGGATTTTTCCAAGGTTTTGGTTTTAAAAAAAAACTTCGGGTTTTTATCCTTTTTGTATTAAACATATAGGATTATATGTTTAAACGTTTATTTCGATATTTTTATTATATGACAAATTAATCAATGTAGTTAATTTATCATAGGGGCGGGACTAATGTATAACGCTATATTTTAACCAAAGGGCTTGTATAATGGGTTTTTATTTGAATACCTGGGGAAATAAATACTTTGGTTAAACTTTATAATAGAGGGGTTTTTTGAATATTTATAAAAAATGAGTTATATACTTAGGACAAGGCATTTTCACTAGGGATTTAGTAAATAAAGTTAATGTAAATATGACAAAGGGACAAGGGAACTCAAAAAACTTTGCATATCTAAGAAAGTGATAATTTGTGAAGTAAATTGCAATATCTCATCTTCAACACTTAAACTTAGAATAGTAAGTTATTTTGAGGGATTTTTATGGAATTTTGCATGATTTTCCTAAGTAAAATTGGATTTTACTTAGGAAAAAGTTAAAAGTGAATGATTATAATGATGAATTATCTCAAGTACTTAGGTCTTTTTGATCATTAGGCCGAGGGTCCGGTCCCTCCAAAAGTCAAGGAAATGCCTTGAGCCCTTTTGATCTCCAAATACCTTAGTATCTTGGGGGGAAATTAGTAAAACCTTTGAGGGGAAAGTGATGAGGGAAGTTAATGAGTTTGAATTTTCTTGCTGTGATTTTCCAGTATATTTCCTGCTTTAGTACTTGTGATGAAAGTAAAGGATCAACAACATGTAGCAGCAACATTCATCAGATAACACTTTGCAGCACCATCTACCTACCCTATCTACTTGTCACTACCATTTTCTCTTCTTTATTAGGGTGCATTTGGACTTGCAAACCCTTTTCAACCTTTTCTTTTTACATGATAAATCTATCTATTTCTACCCTTATTACATCTAAGGGCTCAGATTAAACTGTTGAGCACCTTTTAATAACTCTATCTATCTGTCAAAAAAAAAAAAAAATAGCCCTAACATCAATTATGGCTACCAATATCTTTAAATCTGTAGTTAGTTGATCCAAACAAAGTTGCACAAATCCAGATCTATGCATAAAAAGACATTAAGCAGTAAAAATGAAATTTTGCTCCATGCATCAATAGATAAGACAAGAACATTATGTTTGAAAGAACTTTTATATTAAAGGGGCACCTGAGAGGAAAACAAGAAAGGTGTTTCCAATTCTCCTCAATGGGATGAGTTCTTGAAAGTCCTTAGCATTTCAGATCTAAAATTTCTCTCTCTTTTTGGTGTAGAAAACCCAGACAAACATAGAACTCAAAGGGAGCTCACAAAGCAAATGATGGAGAATGTGACAATGATAATGGCTCAAAGTCAGACCAAGAGTATAGATCTAGAGTGATCTAATGCAAATGAATGGGAAAACCCTTCTATTTATAACAAAATATTAGGGCGATCTAGAACTTGGTGCATCAATAAAATATTATTAACCAAATTCTAGAACCACCTTTTAGGAATATTTTATTATATTTGTTGGAGGGAAAAGGATTTTTGACTTGGGTCAATTCCTTTATTTATAAATAATAAATAGGTAGATTATTTATTTATTATTTTAAGGAAATGGTGGAAATATAATTAAATAAATAATGATTTATTTAATTATTTAGAAATGATTTAGTCAAATTTAACTACGAACATTATTTAAATAAGGATTAAATAACTTATTCCTAGGAAATAATCAAATAAATAAGGATTTATTTAATTGATTTCCTTGTTTTGGGTTAAATATGACCAGGAATAATAATTAAATTGATGTTTAACTAATTATTCCTTGAGGAAGTATAAAAAAATATAGATTTGTTTATTATTTCCTTTTGGGGTTTCATGTTTAGACCATAAACAACTTAATAAAGGTGTTTTACTAAGTTATTTCACATAGTGAAAGCAATTTTACTTAGGGTAAATTTGGTCTTACATGGTGTACTTGGGTCCATCTAATGATAATAGGTTAGATGACCAAAAAATGGTGTAACAAGTAAGTTAATTTTTGAGTCATTGTTCGAGTCAAATTCAGTTAGTTTCAAAGTCAGTTTGTGTCATTAAGTTGTTAGAATTTATTCATGTTTTTCAGTTTGAGTTGTTTTTAACCATATTGGCCCATATGGTAGGCACTTAGTCTAAGGTGTTCTTGACACCTCCAAGGAGCTGCCATCTCCAATAAGGCCGATGTTAGTGTCAGAATATGTATTTTGCCATTAATGATCAAATTCACTCTTTTCATTCTCATTTTAGGTGTCCCACTCTGAAATTTTTATATCATTCCATTTAGGTCATGCTAAAAATTGTTTCACTAATGGTAGTCCTAGTCTCAAAATCTCACTCTCCCTCACAAATTCTCATTTTTTGGCCCACCTTCATGTCTTGTGGAGCATAAAAACATTTTTGAAAAGCTCATTTCACTATGTCTTATCTTAGTCAAAGTCAACTATGGAGTCAAGTCATTCAAGGTCCCATTAGGTCATTAGGTTTCATTTTCCAAGGTCCAAAAATGCACCATGTCATCTCAATAAGGTCAGAAAAAGGTGTGAGAGTGATTCAATAAACATTTAATTATCATCTTTAGAGCATTATCGGCATGTAAATATGATATTTTAAATTTGTAATTATGGTTTCTAGTATGATTTTCATACTCAAATGTAATAATTTTCAAAAAATAGAGTCTTTATTTATTTCGCTTTTGATGTAATTGTATGCTTCTTATATGTAATAATTAACTTCCGTAAAAATTTTCAACTCCAACTTCCATGCCAAACTGAATATCACCACTAAATCAAAGTGACAAGTGTCAAACTCCAGCAACTTCATCCTAAAAAGAAGAAAAATTCAAAGAAAAAGCATATTCAGCATGCTTTCAAAAAGTGAGAAAAAACATAGGAAAAGTGGGTTTTTGGATCTAAATATAAAATCACTTAAGTATTTAAGTCTCCTAGACATCAAATTCAAATTCATTTCCCTCTTATTTCATCAAGCAAACAACTAAGGAGAGCGAAATTTGCGATTTTCTGAGCAAAATTGAGAAAAAAAGAGCAGAAGGGCACTTATCCTCTTAGCACTACGCTTATCCTCTTAGCGTTGTGCTTATCCTCTTGGTGTTGCACGTATGCTCTTAGCATTGTGCTTATCCTCTTAGTGTTGCGTGTATGACCAGAAAGGATCAGAAACTCATCAAAGTTGCAAAACATCACCCCCAAACTTCAGCAATCATTCTTCACACTTCCAATCAAGCAAGCAAGTGACTTTTACATCATTATCCTCTTCATCAAAGTCATTTTGAATGTGTGAGTTGGTTAAAAGCAATTTTGGTGTCTTCTTGAATGTTAAACCCTAGTTTTTCTCCCTTGCACTCATAATTCCCAAAATCCCATTTCCCTTACACTCAATACCATCCCTACATTGTTAAAATTCATTCTCAAATCCCTGTTATCATAATCCCTATCCCTAAGCTACTAATTCCCAAAACCCTAAGCCCTAGGTGCTATTTTGACCTAGGCTCCTAAATCCCAATTCCCCATCCCAATTCCCATCACTCTTTCACTCCTTTTCGCTTCTCCATTCCTCATATCCCTAAACACTATTTCCCTAAAATTCCCTTTCCCCATATCCTATCCCCAAATTCACCTTCCACATTATCACCTACATCCCTAGGGTTTGAACACAAACACACCATGGAAGTAGAAGTAGAACATAACATATCACATAGTGAGGAAGAGGAAACAGAGGCTAGGAGGATACATAAAGGGGGCAGGATAATCAGACATGAACCTATCAACACTAGGGAACTTTTGGCTTCTCCAATGACAGTGACATGCTTCAAACATGTTGGTTGTTATGATTTTTGTGAACAAATCCAGAGGGTTCAACATCATTCCATGTTAACTAGGCTCTTCATATATAGACTCCATAACAACCAAGTTACCATATTTGATGTCACCTTTATTGTCTCAACTACCATCCTTTCAACTGCCACATGGATCCCAAATGTTGGGGAAAGGTGGTTCAAAAAGAGTGATTTGGAAAATCAGAACTTTGAGCCCTTTTTAAAACCTATATACAAGAATGAGAAAAAGAGGATGTTTCCTTTTTCTTGCCTCCTGGACATATTTTCACCCATGATGAAGATAATCATGAAGTAATTTACATGTGAAGGTAGATTCTCAAGGTTGTATACGCATCACATCCGACTCCTAATGCATTTCACTAGGGTAAGGATGCTCAATATTCCTTACTACCTTTTCCAGAGTGTTGAAAATATGGCTTTTATTGCTCAAAAAAAGGAGTATGAACACCAAATTAAAATAATTTTCCAGCATTCCCTTATACAATTCATTGCCTTTTACCATCTCAATGAGCTCAACATTGCATGGGATACCTTCATAGCCCATGATATCTTCAGAGATCCTCCTACTCAGCATGCTCAAAATATTCCTTCATCATCTCAACCATCCACTTCCATCCCTCCATCTCAGCCTATTGTACATTCACCCTCATCATATCAATCCTCTTCATCCACTTCACCACCATTATCTTCATCAAACACTGAGACTGAATCTCCTATTAGAAATGAGATATATGAAGCAGAGAGGGCTAGTATGGTTGACGTTGAGCCATTGTCAAAAACCTACCAGAGAGGCCACAAGCATGTGCTTTCTCCACACATAGTGGGAGGGGCCATGTCTTCTACATCAATAAAACATGAGGACAAAGGTAAAGTAAAGTTGATTGAGACAGAAACTCAGCCAGAGATGAAACATGATGAAAACCTCTGTGAGACTGAGCATGAGTTTGAGTTGGTTGACCTAGGTGATGATGATGACATACAGATCATTAACATTGCAATCAAAGGTAAGGAAGAAAAAATCATATACCTCCAAACCAACCTTGACAGAGCCAAATATGTTATAAATTTCCTTGAGCAAGAAAATGAACAATTGAAAACCAAACAGGTCATTGATGAAATGAAGTATTTCACTGCACAAAGGGAGGCAATAAAGTTCAAAGTAAAACTTGATGAGGCCTATGGTAGGTATTGTGACATTTATGAAATATATGAACAAGTACCAAGAAGAAGACCTAGACCTATAGGGTTTAAAAGAGCTCTAGCTCTAGAAAGGCAAAGGGAAGTTGAGCTTGCTGATCAGCTAACCCTAAATGAGGAGCTTACTATAGAGATAAATAAGAACAGGGATCCATGGCTTGATAGAGCTAATAAAAACTTAGATAAGCTGCTAACAAATGAAAATAAGGATAATGACTGGTTGAGGAGGAAAGTCTAACATCAGGCACGGAAGGAGAAAACCGCATTGGCTAAGCTCAAAAGAGCCAATGCCAAAATTGAAGCTCTCACTCATCAAAAGGAGGACGGGTTGGAAATACTTCATAAGGCTTCACTCCAACCCTAGCCACCTCATTAGCACCCTTTCCACAAATTTTGAGGAAAGTTGCAACATTTTTTTTTCAAAGTTGTACATGACTGTGTTTTTCTACAAACACAAATATCAGAAAAATGCTCATAAGCACAATTCCCTTGGCGCTGCGCTTATGTTTGGGGCACTTTTCGAGAGAAATAAAACCACCATGAGATTTGTAATGACATATACATCTATAAAAACCACTTTTACAAGCTTTATTTGTAGTTTTAGGAGGTGAAAAAGGCAAAAAAACATGTCTTTGCCCCTATTTTTGCCTAGGCACTACGCTTATACCAGTCTTGGGAGTTTTCATTTTTTAGGGGTACAATTAGTAGAATTTTTAAAACTGGAAGCATATTAATAAAGAGGACAGGATAAGCTTTCTAGCAAGCTATCATGGGCCCAATTTGGACATCGGGAAGACCTCCTAAAGTGTCCTTGAACATGGAGGGCACTTATGACATAGCAGGGGTGATTATGACAGGAAAATGGTGCTTATGCCAGTTTACTCATTTTTTTGGTTTTTCACTGTAATTTTTGGTTTTACCTCAAGAAATGATTTTACTATAAATTTAATTCATCATGGTAAATGTAATTATGTAAAGGATAAGTTACCTAGGGGTAGATTCATTGGGTAAACTTATCCTTTAGTCAAAGATGAATCAGTTTCAATGTAATGAGGAGTGAGTCACTTGGACCATCCTACACTTCAACTATCAGTTTAGACTTTTGTGGATTCCTTCCTCACCTCATGGATTCGACCCCTGAGGATGAGTGAAGGTTGGTTTTATGTCTATATCTTCCCTTTATTCACTCTTAGCAAGGGTTGGAATCAATTTGTATGTTTGCTAGTTAATCAAGGAACTATTGTACTCAGTTTGGCCAGCTAATAAAGAGGAATTGCATCTACTTTATGGGATACTTGTGGTATTGATGTCTATAATTGTATTTTCTTCAGTTTCATATATTAGAATTTATTGTATTCATGTTCACTTCATCTCTATGGTATGATCGTTTCAAGTTAGATAATCAGAATACATGCTTGCACATGCTTTGTTTTTGGGAATTGATCATAGTTTTTCCAATTTCATCTATCTAAGAAGAATACATCTCCCATGCTCTTCCTAGATTTCTTGCAGTCTCAACACTATTCCATCATAATAATCTTCAATTGATAAGCCTTGTGCCTACCTTGCCCCATTGATCCCTGCAACCCTATCTCATTTGACTTGACCTAGCTTTCATTCACCTAATTTCTTCATCCAGTTATTCCCCAACCAAAATAAAATCAAAACAACTCCGTGCACTCAATATCTAGCCTAAAAACCCTCATTTCACTAGCCCTCCTGGCTATGACCCTTTTGGAGAGAGCCCTCTCCGACTTGATAGGGCTAGCTATGAAGTCAAAAGCTTGGTCTGTGGTTACCTCTGTTAGGATTCCTTCCTCAGCCTTAGGAATCTACCAAAGTGATAAAAACAACTACATCCTCGATCACTCATTTAAAAAAAAAAATTAAACCCCTATTTACATTTTACATATATATAGCTAAATCTTTATATATCCCACCTTTTCCCTGATATCTCCACATAGCATATACATGTTATGTCTATTTAAATAAAAGTGGTACTAAATAAAATCATAATATTACAATAATAAAATTGAAGCCTAAGACAATACATTATAACTGATTGCTAGTCTCCATAGCAAAATATCTCTGTGTCTCCACAATCTGTATGGATCGGTACTGACGGTCCCCTTTTCTTCCTACAATTTAACCCGATTCCCCGATGTTAAGGCCCTTGTGTTGTTATGGATGTGGTGATTCCTAATTTGTTGTTGTCCGAGCCCACGTTGATTTGGTCTGTGTACTTGTTGGACATGGTATCTATTGAGAAATATTAGGGCATCAAGTATTAGGTGAATTCTATTCTTAGATAATTGTTTGTGAATGCTTTTTACTTCTTATATTATGATCTTCCTTTACTTATGTTATTATAGTGTTTTTCTTCATCAAAAAGTTACCAATGCATGAACATAAAGAGACAAGAGACACAAAAGGTAGGTTATCATCTAGGTCCAAGACCTCTTCCACTTGAGAGGAAAACCTACACAAATTATTCTTCTTACAGAGACTTCAATTGATGAATACCAAGACCAAAACCATTGACCTATTTTCTCCTCCAAGACCAAGAAAAAAATCCTCCTTGATGAGATTCTTCTTGCAATGATCAAATCTCTACTTCTTCTTCCTTCATAGCTTCTCTTCAGAATTCCATCCCCTTGGTTCAGTATTACACTCCTTGGTTCTAGCTCAGAAACCCTTAGCACATGGGCTTGACCAACTTAGAACTTATATCTTCTTCACTCTAGAAGGATACTTCTTCTTTGACACTTCGGCTTTGTATTTCACCCAAAATCCTCTCTCACTATGACTATTATACCTCAGTCTTCTTTCTGCCATATACAGGTCTACAATTTCACATGTGTGGAGGTAAGTTGTCCCAAAAACAAACTTGAAATAATTCAACCTTCTTCTCCCTTTATTTTTTGTTTATAGGTTGCCTTCCTTGACCCTTTTCTCACTTCTTTTCCAACCTTAAACCTTAACCGAATTCCAAAATTGATGACCACCAAAATATTCTCTAAAATTATGTCTCTAATTGAAATCCGAACTGGCCTATTCATAGTTGTTGGATCCTGTAATACGCCGACGTGACTTGGAGATGAGCCGACGTGTCTATTTGAGAGATTGTATTATTTATTTGAAGTCGAATTGAAGGGGGATGCTTGTGCTTGTCTTGGAGGGTTGTTTTATACTTTCATTGACTCATATACAAATGTATTATGCCCAAGAAGGGTCCTTCATACATGACATTGACTCTCTTTGACTTGATGGTTGGTCCTAAAGGCTCACAATGGGAGCCATTACTAAAAATAAAATGTCTTGCTCATGAAACCATGAGACAAGCATTACAAAAATAATTTTATATTTCTTTACATCAATTACGTATAATCACATTTACATATATGTCATTATAAAGACCAAACCTAGTTACACTTTTCAACACTCCCTCTTAACTAGGGAGGTATTCATAATGGTACTTGGTCATTCTCAATATGAATAATTTCTAATTAGAAGAGTTGGATTGGTAACCCATTTGTATAGCATCATATCAACCAAAATTGTCACATAGGAAGTGTTCAGTGCCTTTTTTGTCTCATTTCCTACATATATTTCCCTCATTTTTACCTTGTGACCTCAAACCTTGGGACTACCTTTGGCTTTTTCCTTTCTTTTCTATCTTAAAAAAATCATTTTGCCATATTTCATTATCTTTCCATTTCGTTAATTATTATGATGGATTGTTTCCTTTTTGTGGCTAACTAGGATGAATGTTGGAGGAACTTCTTTGGTCTTTTGTTGTCCTTCCAGATGTTATTTTTAGCACAAGGGACCTAGAACATAAGGCGTACAGAATCAGCTGAAAGTATGTTGTTACAATATGCTGTAACACTACGATGTTGTTACATCATGGTGTTATTACAGACCCGCTATTACAAACTGTTGTTACAGTCATGTTGTTGATTGGGTAATGTCAACTTCTTAATGCCGACCTATCCTCAAATGTTGTTACGCTATAGTTGTCGCTTTCCACGAAAGTTGTAGGAGTCATCACTTATTATATTTTAGAATGACAGATTTTAGGCAGTTTTGATTGTAATCAATATTTTCCCAGTCAGACCTTTTATTAAGGTAATTGGTTATAACTATATGTATCTTATTTTGATCAGCATGAGAATCATAAGATTCTCATGACTGATCCATTCCTCATTTTTCTGAACATGTAACCATTATATAACTCTCAGGGGGTTAGTGGAGAATAGTATCACCTTTTGGCTATGTAATTTTGGTCACCATAATACAAATATATCACATTGTTGTTGTTACATGTGTTGTCTGGTTTAATTTCTATTTAGTTTTCATCTCTTCCTGCGCCCTGCTAGGGAGGAAGGGCCCTCCTCTTTAGCAGGGACTGCAGTGGTGAAGAATTTGTACTATATTTCTTATTTTCTTTGTGTATTGGAGTGTTGTTGTTGCTATTCTGGCTGTAAGTAGATCTGCTTCAGTTTCGATACTATTATGGTGTTACACGGATGTGATTAGAAATACCAGCTGGTGTAATTGTTGTGTGGCATGCTAGGTACTGTTTAATTGAGGCATGGTTACATTATTGTAGATTGTTTTTATTCTTGCACAAGTGTTAATTTTCATCAATTGATTCAACAACGATTCCTCTTTATCTTGATTTTTCCTCTGGTTTGATGTATCGGCACAGATAGTGCAACCATCATTGAAATAAAAGATGTCCCTGGATTGATAATTTATGTGTACCATCTTGTAATTTAACAATGATTAATACAATCCAACATTTTGGCGTCGTTGCCGGGGATGGAAGTGATGATCCAATCAACCATAATTGTTTGTTTGATGATAAGGTGTTCCTAGTTATCAATTGTTGGGCGGTAGACGAGAGGTAAGAACCTGCGCATCACTCTAACATACCTAGGCGGGCTCACCATTGCTATGTTGGGGCACTTAGAAGTGTGATTTTTGGGTGTTTTTCTTCAGTGTGTCTTCATATATAAAGTTTCTGGGTGTTAAGACGATAGGTAAGAGCCTGCGCATCACTCTAACGTACTTGGGCAGGCTCACCACTATAGAAACTGAAGCACTTGTAGGAAGGATTGACTCACATAGGTTCCATGTGTGCTAGTAGGACAATAGAGAAAAACAAAACACCCCCCACTCTAACTAACTACACGAAAGATGGTTCGTAAAAAGGAAAAGAAGAGTGCAGACTTAGGAAGAAAGACATTCTTTGGAGATCTAATCTCAAAAGCAGAGAAGGAACAGTCTACTTCATACTGAGATAATAGGAAGACAAGACCACAGAAAGCTGCTACTATATCAAATCCTGAGGCATCGGTACCTTCTGTGTCTGGACCTCATCATCCTTCAAACGACATATCCACTCCTAAAATCAATACTCGAGATATGAAACAGTAGTGGAAAGACATTGATAAAAAACTAAAAATTGAAGAACAAGAGGAGACTAGTGAGGAGCATCAAGGGCCTAAGGAACAAAATTTATTTGATCATCATTTGGATGTGGATAGTGCATTGAAACAACTGGTCTTGGAACAGTTTGATTCTTTATTTATTTTTCAATCCCCTACATATTCTGAGGTCATTTAATTCCATCAGGAAGGATCAACCATGGGGGACGAAAAAACTAAAACATATGGCATTGTTACTTTTGAATTCCTGATATTGGCAACAGGAGATGAAGCTCCTATGAATAACATTCCTTTATCGTCTCTACCGTCCTTCCAAGGGATGGTTATTGAAGATCTTGATACCTTTATGTTTGAGTTCGATGTGTTGTGTAGGAGTTATGAGTACACATCAGATGCCCAGAAGTTAAAATTGTTTCCTGCTACTCTGAAAGGAGCAGCATTAATATGGTTCATGACACTAGGTGTTAGCACGATCCGAACCAGGAGTGACATGAAGGAGGCATTCCTATTTAAGTATCAATATCACTTTCGAACCAAGGATTTGAAGGAACATATCTTCAGAATTACACAGAAGGAAAAGGAGAGCTTGGAAGACTACATGGAACGATTCCATTATAATTTACAAAGGTCTAAGTTTGGTGACTTAGCTCCAGAAATCCTGAAAACAATATTTATAAGAGGTATAAGAGATGACTTTCTGGAGCATTTGAATCTGTTGGGAAAAGGAGACATATCGCAGGAATCACTTGAAGAAATAATGAAGCTCTATCTGTGGAGTTCAAGAGGATCGGTCAAGGGAAGAAGTTCAGTTCGGATACAGAAGTCGACAAGTGGAGGAGTAACTAGAACAGAGATCAGGAATCTATTTGAGGATTTTAAAACTGACCTCCTCAGTACTCTCTCTGCCCATATCATCACGGTACAAGTCAAGAAAGCACAAGAAGAAGCTGAAGCAGCTTTAGAAATATTCTTTCCTCGATGCAAAAAGAAACATTTAGAAAGGGAATGCACACTGAATAGCGCCAGCTTGTGCAACATCTGTGATTTGGTGCATTCCACTGGTCAATGCCCAGAACTACCCAAACTGAAAGCAGTTAAGGAATCAAGCGAGGATGTCTAGTATTCCTACTTTATCAGATCAAAGAGACCATGGCAGTCGCGACCTACAGGTATGCCTCCAGATTTTTCCTCTTTTAATCCTTGGAATAATGTCTATAATGGTCAACAATTTCCATGGCCATATCTTACTCCTTCCTCAACACAATTTCCTTCACCCTAGAACCAGTGGCCTTCCCCTCCAACAATGTAGTATCCTCCATTGCAATCTTACCCTTGGAGTTATAATTGGAGGGGTAATGGCCAAGGTCCAACGCCCTCTGCACTACCAATGCAGAAGCAGTTACAACTACCTCCTCTTCAAACTCATGCACCTCTTGTTCGACCCCAATTACGTGTGTAATCTAACCCCAATCCAATTAATAAGGTAGCTCAAATCATAGATGCCCCGGTTACTTTCCAAACCTATCTTATCACTCTTATTGGGCTTAATGAGGTTCAACTTCGATTGGGAAAAGTAATCATACCAGATCATACTCCCATCATTATCGAGGAAGAATGTGAGTCACCTAGAAAGGATATAGTCGATTCTGAAATAGTTGTTACACCTGTAACAACCGATACAACACCTGCCATTACACCTGTAGCAACCAGCTCGGGAAAGCCTGTTGTTTCTACATCATCCAACCCGAGAAAAGCTGGTGCACATGTGAAAACTGACTTAGCTGTTAGAGCTTAGGATCCTCCATAGCCTCATGATTAATTGAAATCGGGCCAGCTTCATAAACTGAATCTGAGTTTCTTAAGGAATTACAGAATTTGTATGTGCGGATTCCATTGTTACAAGCTCTTAAGGAATTACATATCTATGTCAAAATAGTGAGAGATATGTGTGTCAAAAATCCTAGAAGGAAGCCGAAAGACCCTGCTACTATCCATGTTATGGGGAAATCGTCTCAACTAATGATTGATCAGCCTTTGTTGACTAAATATAATGACCCAGGGAATCCTACACTAACTGTCCATATTATGACCAGCCCATAACTAACACTCTGAATTATTTAGGGGCAACCATTAATGTAATGACCAAGGATATTTTTATCTCCCTAGGACTTCATGGGCTCAGACCTACACCTGCAGTGCTTGAATTAGCAGATAGGTCTCGTGTCAAGCCTAAAGGAGTGATAGAAGATGTGGTTATCATTGTAGCTTCTTGGAATTATCTGGCTGGTTTTCTCATTTTAAAAACTAAATCCAACCTGAGGGGTCATCCTTTAATCTTGGGGAGACCGTGGCTAGCCACTGCAGACGCATTTATCGGATGTAGATCTGGGTCTATGGTGATCTCATATGGGAAAGCCACTAAGAAACTGAACCTTTACCCCCCAGCGAAACCGCATATGGATTTGAATAGTCCCTAATGGGATGAATTTGAACCTAAATCTAATTTTTCCCTACCTCTCCTCACACTTGGAAAAGCACAATACTTTAAGGATGAAACATAGGATGACATTATTAATGGTTTTATTAGAAATACACTCTCTGTTGCCTCTATAAGAGATCTAGGGGAAGAATATGAGGTAGATGATGTAAATATTGAACATTTGAAAACGACTCTGCATACTGAGAGAAGTCTTGTTGAAATTGAGCCAGGGAAATATTTAAACATTAATCCTAACTTGACAGTTGAACAGAACATATTGTTGATACAACTGTTACAGAAATATAAAAAGGCATTTTCATGGGACTATACTGATATGAAAGGAATCCATCTTGGCCTATGCACTCACCTCGTTTACCTTAAGGAGGTTTGCAAACTATTTAGACAACCGCAGCGTCGAATGAATCATGCACTTAGGAGATAGTGAAAGAGGAATTACATAAACTCCTTAATGCTAATTTCATCTACCCCAATTCTGAGGGTCAGTGGGTGTCTCCGCTTGTCCTTGTTCCAAAAAAGAATAGCAAGTGGAGGGTCTGTCTAGACTGTAGAGAAACTGACAAGGCCACCCAAAAGGACCATTTCCCTTTACCATTTATTGACCAGGTCCTGGATACTCTCTCTGGAATTTTTTTTTTTCATTCCTGGACGGGTTAAATAGCTATAATCAAATACAGATTGCTCCGGAAGACCAAGACAAGACAACCTTTACCTACCCATGGGGTACCTTTCCATACAGAGTCCTTCCTTTTGGCCTCTGTAATGCATCAGCAACTTTTCAAAGGGAAATATTGGGTATATTTTCAGATCTCTTGAATGATTGTCTTGAAATCTTCATGGATGACTTTACACCCTATGGGGATGCCTTTGAAACGACATTAGTTAATTTTGAAAAGGTGTTGGAATGTTGTGTACAAACTAATATTTCTTTGAGCATGGAGAAGTGCAACATGATGATGACTGAGGGGATTGTGCTAGGACATTTCATTTCGACAGATGGAATCAAGGTAGACCCTGCAAAAATTGAGGTAATATCGAGAATCCCATCTCCTAGAACTAAAAAATAGGTATGTATCTTTCTGGGACATGCAGGGTACTATAGGAGATTTATAGAAAACTTTTCAAATATTTCATCTCCTCTATTTTCTTTACTCATGAAAGATGTGGAATTTGTGTGGACAAGGAAGTGTGAGCAAGCCTTTTTGAAGTTGAAGAACTGTGTAACAACAACGCCTGTTTTGCGAGGACCAAATTGGAAACTTCCATTCCATATCACTACAGATGCATCTGACATAGCTATGGGTGATGTTTTGGGGCAACTAGAGGAAAATAAACCTTACGCCATTTATTACATCAACAAGAATTTAACTCCAGTTCAGCTCAACTACACAGTGATCGAGAAGGAATTCCTAGCTATAGTGCATGTTATCAAAAAATTTAGACACTACATCACCGAGTATCAAGTATTTTTACACACTGACCACGCTGCAATTTGATTTTTAATGAATAAACCTATTACCAATGGTAGATTTACACGATGGTTATTGTCGTTACAAGAATTTGATATCACTATTTTAGATAAACCTGGAAAAGATAATTTGGTTGTTGATTTTCTTTCTAGGTTAACTAAGGTGATAGTTGCACTCCTACTGAGGATTCTTTCCCAAATGAATATATTTTTCCCATATCTACTCACTCACCATGGTATGCAAATATAACCAACTATCTTGCTGCAGGAAAATTCCCACACCATTTATCTTCCAGAGAAAAAAATAATATCATACAGTAGAATGCTACTTACTCCTGGATAGAGGGCAATCTCTATCACAACGGACCAGACTTTCAAATTCGGTGCTGTGTTAGAGAAGATGAGGCTTTTGATATCTTGAAAGCTTGTCATGTGGAGCCCTATGGAGGGTACTTCGTGGACAAGAGGACGGGGTATAAAGTACTCTCAATAGGGTACTACTGGCCAACTATATTCTAGGATGCCAAGAATTTTGTGAAGGGATGCGATAGTTGCCAAACGATGGGCCAGCCTCTAAAATCATATGAGATGACGGTACAGCTTCAAATAGTGATAAAGCCATTTGAGAAATGGGACCTGGATTTTGTAGAGCCAATTAATCCTTTATCACAACAAAGATCATACATATTGGTTTGTACCGACTATGTCACAAAGCGGGTCAAAGCAAAGGCACTAACTAGAGCTTCAGAGCAAGCTGTTTCAGACTTCCTGTTTGAAGATATTTTTGTTCGCTTCGGGATACCCAGGGAGATAGTGACGAGGGGGGGGGGGTGATTTACATCTCATTTGATATAGAAACTGGTTGAGAAGTATGGAATTCATCATAGTATCACTTCACCTTACCACCCACAAGAAAATGGTTAAGTGGAGAGCACCAACAAAGTTATTGAGAGAATTTTGACAAAGAGAGTAGCTAGCCACCGAAGAAACTGGACCGAAAAACTCCCAGAGGTGTTGTGGACTTACAAAACAACATGAAGGAATACTACAGGCTTCTCGCCATATGAATTAGTGTACGGTAAGAATCCTTTATTCCCCTTAGAGTTCGAAATAAAAACATTGATAACAACATTACAGGTCAATCTAGATTTGAGCATAGCACAAAGAGAAAGATTGAATCAGCTTAATGAGTTAGAAGAGAAATGGTTGGCTGCCATTCAACAGACAAATATCATTCAGCAGCAAAGAGATAGATGGCATGACAAGTTCATTAAGAAGAAGAAATTTCAGAAAGTATAATGGGCTCTCTTGTATGATTCAAGATTCAAGGATTTCAAAGGCAAGCTCTGCACTAGATGGCTAGGTCCTTACGAAGTAGAAACGATCTTTGACAATGGGACTATACAATTGGTTACCATTGATAGTGCTAAGATACTGCTACTGGTTAATGGGCACCATCTGAGGTTATATCATCAACCTGCTTCAAAGGAATCATTTGTTAACATTGTCACGGACTCTAAACTTTATGTTACAGCAGTGGGGGGATGCTCCCCTGTGCAGCCTGAAATTTGAAATTCCAATAAGTGTAACAATTGAAAACCACTCTTTTGGTGACTGTTAGACCTGTTAAAAAAGAATATTTAAAATTAAAATAATAATAACAATAAAAATCTGATTGTGAAAACCTCTTTTTTGGGCGCATTCAAACAATTTGTAGCAGTTGAAAACCACTTTTGTGGTGGTTGTTACACCCAGTTTTTTTTCCCCTTTTTTCAAAACATCACCTTTTCTTCTCAACATATTTCACAAGAAGATGTCACCCATTCGTTTTTTTCCTGTATCTATTTTTCCTAATTATGATGTTTTCTGAAGGATAGCGCAGCGGCTGTCTTAGTTGTTACATATGTAACAGCTGACAGCCATGAAAAATGTTTCCTATCTTGTCGCCATCTTGGCATGAAAAAATAAATACAGCATTCAAGTGTGACTTCCATGATCATTGGAAGCAGTAACGCCATCACATTAAATTCCTCCTTCACATCGTCTCAGGTATGTCATTTAGAAAGGTAACATCATCATTTAATAATTTGATGATTAATGGCAAGTTATGAATTCCTTTGATGGTCGTGGGCAGTCGTCACCATTAAAGTTGGGGGGGGTAAATATCGTAATCATTGCAAGCAATCTGTTAGCTTAGAAATCGTCATTAATCCTGCATGCATCAAATTAAACAGCACAATAACCAATTATAACCAAATCCGGCCGGAAAAGGGATTTGTACTTAAATCCTATCATTTTCCATAATTAGGCATTAATGTAGGAATGTGCGAGGTACGAATCAGTAATTTGAAAATATTATCACCTCTCATCACCTCCCTTAGCTGAACTCTTGTATCCTCGGCAGAAATTCTCAATCCGGGATAAGTAGAGCAGGGTGTTGGGAGATAGCAAGTAGTGCGACGATATCACGGTTGGTTGAGCTTAAGGAGTGATTCAGGGTAACAACAAGATAGGAGGATCAGCAGTGATACATGAGTTGTACTCCATTTAATCCTTACAGAGTTGTCCAGAAGCTTATCATGTATTTAAGGACGTCGGGTGGCTCGAATAATTTCAGAGTTTGGAAGGCTTGGATGAAGCAATTGCAATTGAATTTTCCAAGAACTTGGATGACTACTAGACCCAAGTTAGGGGTCTGCGAATCGAAGTGACAGAAGAAGTGGTTTCCCAAGTGACCATATTTCTGATTGAAGGACGAAGATGGTTTAAGAGGAAAGTTAATGACCCTTCTCTAAAGGAGGATTTTCTTGAAGGAGAGGAAAATCTAGAAAAGAATGGAAGAGGGTTGATAGATTATCGCTTCCCCAACCATGGGCAGATGTCACTCTGGATCTGATAAAGTACATTATTTGCGAGGGAAGATCAACAATTGTCTTCAATTATCACTTCCCTTTACTAAATCATCTTCGGCACCAATAGAAAATCAACCTCCTATATTTCCTATTGAGAAATATTAAGCATATGGTTGTGGCAGTTAAGACGGTAGCACATCTTGAAGACTGTGTGACCAACCATGGACTTATCAAATTGATTTTATTGGATGCCCTAAGCCAGCAAGGAAAGAGATGGGAAGAGTTTAAATGGAAAAGGCCTAGGACGAACCAGAGAAAATAGGTTGGGACTTCATAAGGAAGTCATGCAGAAGCTGAAGTCCAAACCCAGCCCATCAAGGTCAGAATTAGAAAAGAACCCACTTACAAGCCAATTGGAGACAAAAGGCCAAAATAGAGGGTGAGAGTTAGCTTTCCAATGGAACCATCACCCATAGCTGAGAAGCAAAAAGAAGCAGAAGGATCAGAAGAAGAAGGAAAATAACCCTCCTCGTACGATAAGGACGAAACTCATGTTCTGCTTTCAAAAATTGAAAATTTAAGAAAATAAAATGAACAGTTAAAGTAGAGATTAGCTGGGGGGAAGGAAATTTAGGATCTATATGCGAAACATGTTCTTAGGGATTAACAAGAGCAGGGTATAGGTTTTGTCAGGAAAGAACCTTCTCAAGGGAGACACAAATGGAACTTATTGGAGGATATCCCACAAGAACCTCTAAAGATAATGTTGTTACACAAGAACCAGTAGTTAAAGCAGAGTCTCCCATAGTAATCGACCTGGAAGCCGATACACAAGAACCTTTGGAGGCCACTGTTGTTACAGAAGAACCAGCAGTGGGAACAGAGGCTAGCCTAGGAAAAAATAGAGGGGCTGATACACAAGAACCCACTGATGACATTGATGTTACACAAGAACCAGTAGTAGAGGTGTAGCATACCCACCCAAGAGAGTTTGTTACACCCACCATTGATATTGAATGCAGAGGAACGTCGAGTCCCGTTGTGGGATGGGGTTCCAAGAAAATTTTGTTGATTTCCGAGTTGCAGAAATGGAAACATGAGGCAATCTTCCTACCGGAGGGGGTGATCTCACTTAAAGAAAATCAAAAGGAAATAAGTGCCTTACAGGAGAAATGGATGAAGGAAGAACTGAAGAAGGGCTCGGAAGAATGGAAGCAGAAGAAAGATGTAAAGAAACAGAAGGAACAGTTGTTGTTGTTACAACAACAGGTTCAGGATCTGACTATGGAAAAGAAAAAGCTCTATGAGCTTGCCCTCAATCTCTTGGGATGCAGGTGACCTTCCCCATCCTACCCCATTTTCCTATGGGAACATTACTATCTGTTTCAGTTAAAAGCCATTATGGAAAATAGACCTTATATGGGTTCTTTTACCCACACATTTTTAGATGTCTTTCGTGCCTCTGATTTTGATGAACAGAACTTGTGGTGTGAGCTATTTTTGCACAACATCATTTGTGAGCACACACTAGTATGGAGATGGTAGAAACTGTATTCTCCTACATGAGGGATTTTCAGTTATGAGCCTTCATGTCATTTATGAGGAATCAGATTAAGTGGCATCTGTCCACAAAATCTATGGATGTTAATGAAGAAAATACAACATTATGGATCCGAGCAAAACCAGGACAGGCCACTGAATTAAGGCAGGAATTTAGAAAGATTATGAGCACTCCTGGGATAAGGGAACCTATTTCCGCCTACAGAAGAAGGATTGTGGATTTTTTCCTTAATCAGTTTTCACAAATGAGGAGTCGAGCGCTTACACCCACCATTGATATTGAATGCAGAGGAACGTCGAGTCCCGTTGTGGGATGGGGTTCCGAGAAAATTTGTTGATTTATGAGTTGCAGAAATGGAAACATGAGGCAATCTTCCTTCCGGAGGGGGTGATCTCACTTAAAGAAAATCAAAAGGAAATAAGTGCCTTACAGGAGAAATGGATGAAGGAAGAACTGAAGAAGGGCTCGAAAGAATGGAAGCAGAAGGAAGATGTAAAGAAACAGAAGGAATAGTTGTTGTTGTTACAACAATAGGTTCAGGATCTGACTATGGAAAAGAAAAAGCTCTATGAGCTTGCCCTCAATCTCTTGGGATGCAGGTGACCTTCCCCATCCTACCCCATTTTCCTATGGGAACATTACTATTTGTTTCAGTTAAAAGCCATTATGGAAAATAGACCTTATATGGGTTCTTTTACCCACACATTTTTAGATGTCTTTCGTGCCTCTGATTTTGATGAACAGAACTTGTGGTGTGAGCTATTTTTGCACAACATCATTTGTGAGCACACACTAGTATGGAGATGGTAGAAACTGTATTCTCCTACATGGGGGATTTTCAGTTATGAGCCTTCATGTCATTTATGAGGAATCATATTAAGTGGCATCTGTCCACAAAATCTATGGATGTTAATGAAGAAAAGACAACATTATGGATCCAAGCAAAACCAGGACAGGCCACTGAATTAAGGCAGGAATTTAGAAAGATTATGAGCACTCCTGGGATAAGGGAACCTATTTCCGCCTACAGAAGAAGGATTGCGGATTTTTTCCTTAATCAGTTTTCACAAATGAGGAGTCGAGCGCTTATAGGATGTCTGAAGTGCATGGAAGCCAGTAGTGTTGGGTTGTTGGAAAGAGATCCATTTACATTTCAGAATTTTTTTAGTTGTTGTTACACATGTACCAGCATATGCCCAGGTAATAAAGACCCTTGGCACTTCCTGGATTGGAATAAGATTAATTCCCTTTGATATGGCTACCAGTAGATGAATGCCAATACCATTATGAACTGACTAAGTACGAAGAAGAATCTTGGACACGATAGTTGATGGCTACTCAAGGGTATTGGTTTCCAGATGAAGACATAGTCAGCGCCTATGACTTCGCTGACCTATAGAGGATATATTATCAAGGAATATGAGATTTTTGCATGAGGACATGCAAATGCTTCAGCTGGGGGGAGATGTTGGGTGCCATTTTTGTACTCATTTCCTACATCTGTTTCCCTCATTTTTACCTTGTGACCTCCAAACTTGGGACTACCTTTTCTTTTTTCCCTTCTTTTCTATCTTAAACAGTGTCGTTTTTCCATATTTCATTATCTTGTCGTTTTGTTAATTATTATGATGTATTTTTTCCTTTTTATGGCTAACTGGGATGAATAATAGAGGAAGTTCTTTGGTCTTTTTTTGTCCTTCCAGATGTTATTTTTAGCACAAGGGACCTAGAACATGAGGCGTACAGAATCAGTTGAAAATATGTTTTTACAGTAAGTTGTTACACTATGATGTTGTTACATCATGGTGCAGTTACAGACTCGCTATTACAAACTATTGTTACATTTGTGTTGCGGATTGGGTACCCTCAACTTCCGGATGCCGACCTGTCCTCAAATGTTGTTACGCTACAGCTGTCACTTTCCACGATGGTTGTAGGAGTCATTACATATTATATTTTAGAATGACAACTTTTAGGCAATTTTGATTGTAATCAATATTTTCCTAGTCATACTTTTTATTAAGGGAATTGGTTGTAACTATATGTATCTTATTTTGATCAGCATGAGAATCATAATATTCTCATGACTTATTGGTTCCTCGTTTTTCTAAACATGTAACCATTATATAAATCTTGACCCTTGAGGTCAGGGGGTTAGCGGAGAATAGTATCGCCTTTTGGATCTGTAATTTTGGTCACCATAATACAAATATATCACGTTGTTGTCATTACATGTGTTGTCTGGTTTAATTTCTATTTAGTTTCCATCTCTTCATACCCCCTGCTAGGGAGGAAGGGCCCTCCTCTTTAGCATGGACTACAGTAGTAAAGTAGTTGTACTATATTTCTTATTTTCTTTGTGTATTGGTGGAGTGTTGTTGGTGTTGTTCTGGCTGTAAGTAGATCTTCTTCAGTTTCAATACTATTATGTTGTTACACAGGTGTGATTAGAAATACCAATTGGTGTAATTTTTGTGTGGCATGCTAGGTACCGTTTAATTGAGGCATGGTTACATTCCTGTAAAAAAAAATTATTCTTGCACGAGTGTTAAGTTTCAACAATTAATTCATAAATGATTCCTCTTTATCTTGATTTTTCCTCTGGTTTGATGTATCGGCATAGATAGTGCAACTGTCATTGAAATAAAAGATGTCACTGGATTGATAATTTATGTGTACCGTCTTAGTCATTTAACAATGATTAATACACTCCAACAGGAAGGCCTTGACTAACATCTCTATCTCTCCATGAGATATGAGCACAATGCTGGCGAGACCAATGATGTATAGATGCCCTCACCATTGTATCTCTCGAAACATACCCCACCTGAGTTCTCAGGGTGTGTTCCACCAAGACTATTCTTATCTTGGATATCCAGTCCTCAAAGAATATCAGTATTATATGACTACTCTTATCTTAGATGCCCTAATACATCCTCAAAGAGCATCGGATGTTATATGTTTACCCAATCCTCTATTATGTCTTCCCAAGTGAAGACAATAATGGTGTGTCTATCTCTCCCTCTTAATTATGGAGGACATATATATTCCAATAAAGGAATGTATTCATTCCTATGGAAGGAATGTACCTAAGCTTCCTCTTGGCTTAGGAATTTACAATTTTCTTCCAAGTAAGAAAATTGTTTCCAGGCTCCCTCTTAATTAGGTACCTACAACAACTCCTTAGGTGGATATGATGGACAACTAGTTTCTTGAAGAACTCCTCCTCATGACGTCATGAACTTCTTTTCATTATCTAGGAGTCTTCATGTTTGGGAATTCTACATAGGGCACCGGTCATCCATCACTTTCATCCATGAGTCAGTCATGTCACCATCAGAAAGTGATCCATGAGTCCATATCTGGCCTTCCTTCACGCCATGCTGCCTTCTTCATGCCATGTTTATTTAAGGATACTTCATCCTACTACATATGCATCAGTGGTGGAACACATCCATAGATATTCCCTTAGTATCCCTACATAAACCCATCCAGATATATTTTCAAAAATAAAGGAATGAAAATTAAAATCAACATTACCTTTGTGATGGTATTTAATCATGACATCTACCAGGTTTCATCATCATCCTGCATACATATCAACACATATCCCAAAGATATATATTGTCGGGGGTCTCTTTCTTTTTCAGACTCCATCAGAGTCTTCATATCTTCCATTGATATATCCTAGTAAAATATTCTTGGTCTATCGAATGTTTATTTCCCTTACCATAGTTGAATATTCCACGATATTTTCCTTCCTTTCGTCACACATATCATTCCCAAGAGCTTACGTAGAGCTATAAAAAGGGTCTCTTTCACCTCTAATTACCTCACATTAATATGTCAATCCGGGAGCGTTTTGTTATTCCAAAGAGTGTCTCGGTCTGAGGCTATCACTTGTCAGAGTAATGCTAGTAGTACAGTGTTTAAAAATACAAGAGTAAACGGATGCTTGTCTATAACTAAGTTACTTCAAAAGAATAAATCACACATTCGGAAAACTAGGCAGCTTATCAGTCAAGGGTTCGGCAGCGATAACCCATCCCTTTGGAAACTGATGGAAAGGAAATTAGAGCATAGACCATGGGTCTGGGAGCTAGACAGTGAATGCCAAAGCTCACTACAGCCTTAGATCGTCTCTCACACCAAAACAACAAATGCGAGTAAATGGAACAGCAAATAAAGAATTGAACAACAAATCTGGAATGGAATGGTAATTCTAAAATAGAACAGCAATCGAACAACTAAGTCTCGCGAGTCGTAACCAAACTTACTCTATTAACCCAAATGCACTCTTCGCAATCAAATAACAATCTTTCACTTTTAAGGAAAATTAAGCAGAACACGCTAATGGAACAGCAATAACTATTGATAAATTATGAACAACACTAGTAAATCATATACGCACACAACACGCTGAGATAGTAATCTGATCAATCTTAATTAAAAGGGATACGACTGTGCTTCCAAATAAAACAGCATTATTTCTGAATCCAATAATCATGAAGAACACAACTTCAGATGAATCTATGACATGAATGTTCAGTACAAAAGCTCTGTAACAGAACAGTAAGAATATTCGGTTAAGACTAATAACATGCAATCAACTCTGAAAGGATCAGTAACATAATGCAGAGTCAATACACAATTCTATCTGTAAAAACCTTAATGATTTAATCTTAACAGAGCATGTAATAGCAACTTGTAAAGCATATCAGATTACCGAATAACAACGATAAGCAAACCACGCAGAAATCAAATCGTAGTGATACAGAAGCAAGTGTCCTCCGGGGCCGAGCCCTTAACCTCCAAGGATACACCGCCTTAAGTTAATCCAGACGCAGAAATGAGATAATCACCAAGCTTATATTAATGCATAAGACAAAAGTACAATGAACCAGTTCTCAACGAGACTCGATGATCAAAGTTGATTTTTAACAGAAAATTACATAAGAAGTATATCCTAGCTAACAGTGTTGTCCCTTTATATAAAGGTGACGGTGGAGATGTCCAAGTAACAAGATAAATAAAGCAGCGATCCCTCAGGATAAAAGATCCATCAGGATTCGCCAAACTGTTAATCCTTCCTCTTTTCTTTTCTTCTCCGCCGAGCTGGTGTCTTCTCCTCCTTTTTCGGGCCGATTTGCTTTGATCTGCTTAGCCTTGTTTGCATTCGGTTCCCCTTCAAAGGGACAGCAGTTATCTCGTCTTTGTCCTTTCCTTTGGAACGGAAACTCCTCATTTTCACCTTTTCCTGCACAGAAAAATAGCAATTATCAGCGGTTAAGTCTTACATATCAACTCTCACATGTTTTGTTATAATTCTTTATTATTTTCCAAATTCATGATGCAAAAAGGTTTACAAATTCTACTAAAAATCCACTGAAATGATCATCAAAAGCATACCTTTTTAGTACTCCACACACCCCCCTGCTTACCTTGTTTCATGTCCTCATGAAAACATTGTAGTTGACATGCAAGGCAGTGAGAGAATAGGCTAGAGAAGGAATCTCATGCGGAGGCCTACAGCCATGATGAGTGATTAGATAGTCAAAGAACTGACCTGTTTGCCCCTCGCAGGTGATATAGCTCTGCAATGTTCTTGCTAATTCCGTCCAGGGTTCTCCTAGCGTTGCTGGCAGAACTCCCTTCCCCTTAATTGTCAAGCTCTGGCCTTCGTCCTGGAAAATTTCCATGATCTTCTGTAATCTTTCCTTCTTTAATGTCCATACTGGTCCGGTGGCTGGTAGTCCCGAAACTTCTGCAATTATATCGTCGGTGACCGCTATCCACTTCCCCCTTACTGTGGAGTGATCCTCCTGCAGGTTCTGCAAAAATTCCATCGCTACTGTTTCATTAGACTCCTGCAGGCGACTGAGATAATTCAGCCATCCTGCTCTTTCCAGGATCTCCCGGGCAGCAGCGGAGATTGTCAACTTCGGAGGTTCGCTTCGAATTGCCCTTCCTCCCATGGTTTCACTGTGGATTCTCAATGGAACATCAACTGCTTGTGCTGTTTGAAACACAGAGAGGGTGATAATCGCAAGATTTCGAAAAAAAACACAGAGTATGCAACCGAAATGGATTATGAACAGCAACTTGTGTAAAAATAGAAATGCCATGCCGTTAAGCCATGCCATACCGTCGTACACTATCTTTCCCGAATAGTGAGCTGACATGTAATTCAGGGAATAATGAGGTTAACCTCCCCCTCCGCAATATGATAGGTTGTCCCAGCCGTCAAATAAAGGAGCAGCACCCGATCTGTAACCGAGTCATAAAGGAACAGCGTATGAAATTATGCCATGTTTAGAAAGACAACGAATTACCGAAATCGAGGCGGAGAGTTGATCGCGTATTACGTAAGAGGCTGCTGTGTTATGATATGAGGCTAGTGGATAGGACGTCTGTCGTATTTTCCAGATCTCAAGTGGTCATGGTCACTTCCTTTGCCATGATTGGTGATAATAAATGTGCATGCGATGTATAAATCGGGAAATAATATATGATTAGTTCCTAGGATATAAGAAACAAAAGAGTATTAGTATCTTACCCATTGGTGTAACCAAGGTGACTTCAATACCATTAACAGTGCTCTGCTGCCGACAGGTGTCCATAACCTTGGCAGAGTTGTTTTTTTCACCCTTGGAACCATGATCCTTTGTGTATACTTAGGAATGTTGTTATGTCAAAGTGTAGACCATTATGCTGGCTTGGTGACCAGTTAACCATAATGCCATTCACGAGGAAGGAGCGAAAAGTGGGCAGGCCGGCTCGTGATGAGACCTCCTGTTCCAAGGTTCGATTATTTGATATACCTTTTGGACCATATCCCTAGTGTGGTGGCCATAGTGGGAATGCCACTTCACTTCCATCCTCATGATCATGGTAGGTTGGCTCTTGATGAGATCCCCTATCCTGCATTTGACATCTCACATATCATGTTCACATATTTTTTCTTTTTCATAGAGTACTTTTCCTTATTTATACACAAAGGGTGGTTCAACACTCCTTAAGAGTAGGAATGGTGGAAGAAGTCTTATCATCTCAATAGGAAGATATAAGCCCTTTGCTCTTATTCTTAAATAATAATCAAAGAGGGTTAAAGGGATCAGCATGATAAAGATAACCAATCAGGGCAAAATTAGTAAAACAATGACAACAAAAGATAAGAAATAAGTATGTCCTTCCTTTTGTCCTCTTACCAATGCAGAGCCTTATAAATATAGCGATTTATGGTTTGCGGATTTCGGTATGTTGTGATTTTATATTCATTGCACAAGTACATAGTTGTATCTTAAAGACTTGAAAGAATATGGGCAAGAAGCATCCTCAATTTAGATCAGCAAAAGGAATAAGCTGTTTCACAAGGAGAGCAAAAGTATGCTAGTGGTGTTCCTTTTGAAAAAGAAACAACGAAGGACGATAGATCGCAAAAATGCAAATGCCGTTCCTTTGAAAAAGGAACAGCAAAAATAAAAATACTATAAAAACACTCAAAATGTCGTTCCTTTGAAAAAGGAACAATAGCAACAAAAGAATGTTGTTTCTTTGAAAAAAAAAGAACAGCAGCAACCAAAAATGTTGTTCCTTTGGAAAAGGAACAGCAAAAGATGCAAAAATGCCGTTCCTTTTGAAAAGGAACAGCAAAGACACGCAAATGCCATTCTTTTAGAAACAGAACGGCAAAAATCAAAATTTTGAGAAAAAGAAAAAAATGACAAGAAAACATTTAGTTCAAACATATGTACAAGAACGACTCAAAGACAAGAACTTATGTACAAATTGTAAAAAGAAATGAATTCCTTAATGAATTATAGGTGAGGAAGATTTCTCTTCCTCTCCTAAAATCTCCATATCAGTGTCTCGGCGTAGCTGCTGGAAGAAGGATTCCCGAGTGAGTGGTTTGCGATAGAGACGAACTCGGTGGCCATTTACTTTGAATGCATATCCAGAACCGTCAATGGTAATTAGAGTAAGGGTTCCGTTGTCATGCACCTTCTGGATTTCGTATGGTCCCAACCATCGAGTCTGAAGTTTCCCAGGGAAGTCCTGAAACCGAGAGTCGTATAACAGAGCCCAGTCTCCCTCGTGGAAGACTTTGTTTTTGATGAGCGCATCATGCCATTTAGCTCGCTGCTGTTGAATCAATGCTATATTTTGTAGTGCAGAGAGCCTAATTTCGTCCAATTCATTGATCTGCTGTAGTCGATTGATTTGTGCCTCGTTTAGATCTAGGCCAACTTCCTGTGTTGTCCGTAATGTTTGGATTTCGAATTCTATGGGAAAAATGGGTTGTTTTCCAAACACTAATTGATAAGGTGAGTAACCGGTGGTGCTTCTCCATGTTGTTCTATAGGCCCAGAGTGCTTCAGGTAGTCGGGCAGCCCAATCATGCCTATGTGACGCAATGGTTTTCGTTAGGATTGATTCTATTATCTTATTGCTGCTTTCTACCTGCCCATTCGCCTGTGGGTGATATGGAGTAGTGATTTTATGTTGGTCGTGATAATTGTTGAGTGTTGCAACTAATCTATTCCCAGTAAATTGTGGTCCTCCATCTTTAATTATTTCCCTTGGAAGGCCATAACGTACAAATATATGGAACATGAATTGTATGACAGAGTCCTCTGTGGCTCTTGGCAATGCTTCTGCCTCAACCCATTTGGTGACATATTCTGTTGCCACCAAGATATATGTTTTCTGATTTGATGATGGGTTGATGGGTCCAACGAAATCAAGAGCCCATCGCTCGAATGGTTCAATGACTAACTGTGGTTTCAGAGGCATCTCATCAGCTTGACCAGGTCGTCCTGCTCGCTGGCAGTTGTCACAGGCTTGGACAAATTTCTTTGCATCTTTGAAAATCGTAGGCCAGTAATATCCTGTCTGCAATACTTTATGTCCAGTTCTACGCTCAGCGAAGTGTCCACCACACGGTCCATCGTGACGGGCTTTTAGGATGTCAAAGATTTCATCTTCTCGAACACATCGCTTGATATGCATGTCTGCCCCTGTGTGAAACAAATAGCCCCCAATCCACGAGAATCGAGCACTCTTATGAACAATCTGCTTGCGCTCATTAGGGGTTAAGTGTTTTGGTAGTTTACCTACTGCGAGGTAATTGGCAACATCAGCATACCAGGGTGTTTGAACGGCAACAGCAAACAGGTGCTCATCCGGAAATTGATCTTCAACTGCTGCTGCATCGATTGGTTTTGGTATTCTCGAAAGAAAATCGGCTACAGGATTTTCTTTGCCAGGCCGATCCTTGATTGTGATATCGAATTCCTGCAATAAAATCAACCATCTAGTTACTCTGGCATTTGTGACAGGCTTATTTGCTAAATATTTTATGGCAGAATGGTCTGTATACAAGATAACAGGATAGCCTGTAATATAATATCTAAACTTATTGACAGCATGTATTACAGCTAGGAATTCTTTTTCAGTAACAGTGTAATTTAATTCAGCAGGGGATAATTTTTTGCTGATGTAATAGATAGCATATGGTTTTTTATCCTCTTCCTGCCCAAGGACTGCGCCAATCGCTGTATCTGAGGCATCAGATGATATCTAGAACGGTAGGTCCCAGTTTGGTCCTCGAAGGACTGGGGCTGTGGATACGAGCTTCTTTAAATCCTCGAAAGCACGGTCACATTTTTCTATCCAAAGAAAATCAACGTTACCAGTTAGTGCATATAAAGGAGCAGCAATGTGCGAATAATGTTCTATAAATCGTCTATAATAACCAGAAAATCCAAGAAAGCTGCGTAACTCTGTTTGAGTAGTAGGAGTGGGAATGAGCAAAAGTATTTGGATTTTGGCCGGGTCTACCTGAATGCCGGCTGCTGAAACATAATGTCCTAGGATAAGTCCTTCAGTCATCATCATGAAACATTTTTCGTGGCTTAAGCAAAGCCTGGTAGTAATGCAACGTTGTAGGACTTTTTCTAGGGTGTCTAGTGCTGGATCAAAATCATCTCCATATGGTGTAAAGTCATCCATGTAAACTTCAAGTCCATCATTTATTAAATCTACAAAAATGCTAAGGATAGCCCTTTGGAATGTGGCGGGAGCATTACATAGGCCAAAAGGTAGAACTCGATAGGCAAATGTTCCCCAAGGACAAGTAAAAGTAGTTTTATCCTGGTCTTCAGGGGCAATCTGAATCTGATTGTATCCACTGAAGCCATCCAGGAAAGAAAAGAATTTCTTTCCTGCTAAAGTATCTAATACTTGGTCTATGAATGGGAGAGGAAAATGATCTTTATGTGTTGCCTTATTTAGTTCCCTATAATCCACACAGATTCTCCATTTTCCATTCTTTTTTGGTACCACCACAAGCGGAGAGACCCATTTACTATCAGAAATAGGATAGATAAAATTGACATCTAAAATTTTCTGAAGTTCAGCTTTTACCACATCCTTTAGATGAGGATTAAGTCTCCTTTGCGGCTGACGAACAGGTCTGGCATCTTTTTCTATATAAATGTGGTGTGTACATAACTGAGGATCGATTCCTTTCATATCAGGGTAATCCCATGCAAATGCTTCTTGATATTTTGTTAACAGATGGATGAGCTTTGTTTCTTGTTCAGGCGTGAGATTGGCATTGATGTTTAAAGTTTTTCCCGGTGCAATTTCCACAGTTTTACTATTTGCAACAGAAGTAACAGGTATCGTTTGGTCATGCGTATCTTTCAGAGGATCTTCCTCAAATTCATTATCAAATGCTGCTTCTATCATGTGACACGGTGTGCGAGATTCAGTTTGACTAATGAAATTATTAATGGCATCATCTTCTGTTTGGTCTTTAAAATCAAGTGCCTCTTGTATAGTTAATGGAGATCGGATGTTATCAGTAAGGTATGATACAGGGTGCTTATTAGTTTTGATTATTGTGACACTTGGCTGCGCTGGAGGATATAGAACTAAATTCTTGCTATTCGGTCCTCTGGTTATGGTCATATTTCCCTGCCGGCAGCCAATGTAGGCATCGACAGTGGCAAGCCAAGGTCTACCTAAAATTAGCGGGTGTCCATCAAGTCGGGTTTTTGGATTAATTATCAGGAAATCGGTTGGATACTCCCAGGAATCTACAGAGACCATGACATCATGTAGAGTACCCTCTGGTCTAACCACAGATCGGTCAGCCAATTCTAACAAAGTAGAGGTGGGTTCTATAGATGTAATGCCGAGCTTTTGGCAAGTAGTGGTTGTTAAAATATTAATTGCAGCTCCTAGATCAACTAAGGCATTAGACAGGGTCTGACCATAAATTTGAACAGTTATAATTGGATTTCCTGGGTCTTCATATTTAATGGGTGTTTCTTTCCCAGATAATAAGTTAGATAAAGTACCGACTACTTGGACTCTTGGATTATTCGTTATATTCCTCCTTGGTTTCTTTATGCACAACTCTTTGATAGTTTTTGCGTATATAGGAATGTCTTGAATGGCTTGGAGGAATGGGATTTTTATGTACAGATTTTGTAATTCTCCCAGAATGTCAAAGTCAGGATATTGTATGGGTCGAGGTATGACTAATCGTTCTGGAAACGGAGGAGAGGATGTGGTTGCTTGGTTATGAGTCTGCTGCTTATTTACATCCTCTCGTTGCAACTGATGTTCTCTTGGTAACTGATCTTCAATATGAACTGTTTTATCTCCCTCAGTTTCAATTATACGTCCAGATCTTAACTGAAGATCATTGCACTCCCTCGGGTCGGGTCCTATTTCTGGTGATTCTATGATTTGGATAGATTGGACCGGTCTGTTATTTGGATTGGGATTGGGTTGGGCTGGGAGTTGCGGTCTCAGGTTAGACTGGGGATTTTGTTGTAAGGCTGGCAAAGTAGGTTGAGGGAGCAGAATAGTTCCAGCTGGCTGGTGCATCGGTCTTTGCCAGCTTGTCTTCCAGGGTGAACTTTGTGAAGTATGGGGAGTCCATTGTGAAGGATATGGGCCATTTTGCCAATATGGTGGAGTGTAAGGGAAATTCGGCCAACCAGATTGGCTTGTTTGATTCAGCCATGGGTTTGAAGAAGGAAACGATTGTGGTGACCAGTTTGAAAATGGGGATTGAGATTGATTTTTCCACATACTATATTGTTGAGCATTATACTGTGGAGGTTGAAAAAAAGAGGTTGAGTCTGGAAACATACCAGATTGTCTCGGCTGCCACTGGCGACGCTGGTTGATCAAGTACACCGATTCTGGTTCTTCTTCCGCTTCCTTATATACCGCTTTCAATCCAGGAAGTGAGGGGTAGCTCTCTGTAAGGTGATCTTTTGTACAGATGGCGCATGTTTGGACTGTATCCAATGGACATTCCTTGTGGCTATGTTTTTTTCTGCATCGGGGGCAGAAGATCGCCAAATTCTGTTCTGCCTCCATCTGCTTCTGTTTAGCCTGCACAATGTCAAGTTGTGTAGTTAGTGTCCCCAGAATATCAGTTTTGAAATTTTCTAATAAATTTCCAATTTCTGCACGTGTTACTCCTTCTGTTGATACTTTGTTATCTCTTGCAAACCGATCATATTCTGTCGGTTTTATTCTTGTGCTGCCTCTCGAACTCCCGATACATAAATCAATGATGTCAGCAAAATTCTCTTGATAAATATCCCCTTTTCCCATGATGTTTAATGTTTCAATCCATTGTTCCTTCATGCCCCTTATTAATGCAGTTTTTAACACATTATTAGGTAAAGGTAGCGATGCATAAGGAGATCTTTGTAGATTGTACTGAAAACGTTCCACATACTCCTCCAATGTTTCATTCGGTCTGGCTGTCATTTGGAATATTTCGTCTTTTAATTCTCTAGACCTACAATAATCTTGATATTTTTTTAAGAAGGATTCTTTCATTTGATCCCAATTGTTGATAACCCCGCCACCTAGTCCCATAAACCATCTAAAAGCAGCCCCTTTTAATGTAGAAGGAAATAATTTCAATTTTTTGGGATCGGTGGTGTAATCATACCCCCTACATAACACATCGAATTCGAATAAAAATGCATCCGGATCTTCTGATGTGAGACCGTGAAATGTAGGGATATGCTGAAGAGGGATAGCTTTCATGGGTGCATTTGCTGCAGAATCCACTATAGGATATTGTAATGTAGAGGCTTGAGCATTTGGCTGGTTCTGAGCCATGGGATCGAATATATGCCAATAACCTTCTGGGATATCTAAGAGAGTATTCCTAGGTTGAGAGGGAATAGTTTTGACAGGGATAGTTTTAATAGCACTTCCCTTATCTGGAATAATGAGAATACCAGATGTCTGAGGAGATTGGATTCCTTCAACAATGATTTTCGCAGCACTCCCCTTATCTGGGCTATTTAATGGCTGATTTGTTCCAATAGGAGATTTTGGTTCCTTGGTTTCCCCTGTTTCTCCTTCTCCTTCACAAAATTTGCTGGAATTCCCTTCCTGCAATAGTTCTGGAGTAGAATTTTCAATTTCTTGAAAGTCCTGCTCTTCAGTTTGACTATGCACCTCAGCAAAGGCTACAGATGGTGATCCTGTGGCCTGAAGGGAACTAGTAGGCTATTTAGAAATGATTTTCCTGGGGCCTACTGATGGCTGAGATTCAGTTTTCTTATAGATTTCGTCTATGAAGGTCGTTCGGCCAAGGGTCACCGGCCCCTTAGATTTTTCAGGCTTGGATGGAGGTTTGATATTCTTTTCCGGTCTTTTCTGCTTAGTCATGCACTCAAATGAACTACTAAATTCTATTCAAACAAAGCAAAAACAAATCTGTTAGGAAAGCAGACAGTGGAGCAGGGCTTTTACATGCTCCGCACGTAGGTTCTTACCTTCCGTTTTTAAAATCCACTCTTCCCTAGCAGGTTCGTACACTACTCTGAAAAAGACAAATGGCTACACTCTTTCCTCGGCAACGGCGCCAAAATGTAGAGCTATAAAAAGAGTCTCTTTTACCTCTAATTACCTCACATTAATATGTCAATCTGGGAGCGTTTTGTTATTCCAAAGAGTGTCTCAGTCTGAGGCTATCACTTGTCAGAGTAATGCTAGTAGTACAGTGTTTAAAAATACAAGAGTAAATGGATGCTTGTCTATAGCTAAGTTACTTCAAAAGAATAAATCACACATTCAGAAAACTCGGCAGCTTATCAGTCAAGAGTTCGGCAGCGATAACCCATCCCTTTGGAAACTGATGGAAAGGAAATTAGAGCATAGACCACGGGTTTGGGAGCTAGACAATGAATGCCGAAGCTCACTACAGCCTTAGATCGTCTCTCACACCAAAACAACAAATGCGAGTAAATGGAACAGCAAATAAAGAATTGAACAACAAATCTGGAATGGAACGGTAATTCTAAAATAGAACAGCAATCGAACAACTAAGTCTCGAGAGTCGTAACCAAACTTACTCTATTAACCCAAATGCACTCTTCGCAATCAAATAACAATCTTTCACTTTTAAGGCAAATTAAGCAGAACACGCTAATGGAACAGCAATAACTATTGATAAATTATGAACAGCACTAGTAAATCATATACGCACACAACACGCTGAGATAGTAATCTGATCAATCTTAATTAACAGGGATACGACTGTGCTTCCAAATAAAACAGCATTATTTCTGAATCCAACAATCATGAAGAACACAACTTCAGATGAAGCTATGACATGAATGTTCAGTACAAAAGCTCTGTAACAGAACAGTAAGAATATTCGGTTAAGACTAATAACATGCAATCAACTCTGAAAGGATCAGTAACATAATGCAGAGTCAATACACAATTCTATCTATAAAAACCTTAATGATTTAATCTTAACAGAGCATGTAATAGCAACTTATAAAGCATATCAGATTACCAAATAACAACGATAAACAAACCACGCAGAAATCAAATCGTAGTGATACAGAAGCAAGTGTCCTCCGGGGCCGGGCCCTTAGCCTCCAAGGATACACCGCCTTAAGTTAATCCAGACGTAGAAATGAGATAATCACCAAGCTTATATTAATGCATAAGACAAAAGTACAATGAACCAGTTCTCAACGAGACTCGATGATCAAAGTTGATTTTTAACAGAAAATTACATAAGAAGTATATCCCAAGCTAACAGTGTTGTCCCTTTATATAAAGGTGACGGCGGAGATGTCCAAGTAACAAGATAAATAAAGCAGCGATCCCTCAGGATCAAAGATCCTGAGGGATTCGCCAAACTGTTAATCCTTCATCTTTTCTTTTCTTCTCCGCCGAGCTGGTGTCTTCTCCTCCTTTTCCGGGCCGATTTGCTTTGATCTGCTTAGCCTTGTTTGCATTCGGTTCCCCTTCAAAGGGACAACAGTTATCTCATCTTTTTCCTTTCCTTTGGAACGGCAACTCCTCGTTTTCACCTTTTCCTGCACAGAAAAATAACAATTATCAGCGGTTAAGTCTTGCATATCAACTCTCACATGTTTTGTTATAATTCTTTATCATTTTCCAAATTCATGATGCAAAAAGGTTTACAAATTCTACTAAAAAGCCACTAAAATAATCATCAAAAGCATACCTTTTTATTACTCTGACTTCCAATCAGAGTTCCTCAATTTTTGTCAACCACCTCATACTTCATATGAGGACATATCATGTTGATCTCATCTTGTGAATGTGTGACCCATGCATTCATGCATCCCTTTGAGGGAGGAGATCCTTTGTTTTGACCAAGCTCTTAAGATAGATTATTGGTTCATGGTATCTGAAACCATATGGCATGACTTCCACAATATCCAATGTAAGCATACATACCTCATTTTTCCTTTGGGTCATCCAGGATTCCTAAAATAGTTTCATTGATTAAAAGAGCTCCAATCCCTTGATTTGCTTCACTTTTATGTCATCATATCATCATCCCATGAATTCCAAAAGTTTGGAATTCTTGATGAAAATTTCAATGAATATTCCCCTCCTGATCAATGAAACTTTCAATGAATATTCCATCATAGAATCTTGAGGATCTAAAATATCCCCATCAACAGATGTTTCCTTTTGACATATGTATGATGAACCTTAAACTATATGACCTTGCCACTTATGTTTCTAATGAGATTCCCCAGAGCTATATCCTTGACTTCCATAGATTCTAATCATCTTTCATATTTTTTTATGACGATGTCTCGAGATCTTGCCTCCAATGCTTCTATGATGCCTTGATGCACCCTGTTTAGTGAATCATGTGTTATGCAGATTAATCCCTCTTGCGAACAAGAGTGATCTCCCTAGTATCCTAAGGATATCTAGAAACAAACATCCAAATGCAAACCATTCTCTAGATCATTATGATTCATAATTATTAATTAACTAAGTAAGAGGAGATGCTCCTACCTAAAGCCCAACGCTCGTTGTAATCTTCAATCCAGTTGCTCCAAAAGAGGTCAATTCAGCATTTAAAACCTGCAATCAAAGACAGGAAAAAGGATTAAAAGCACCTGCAACATATAATAATCCAAAAACACTAATCCATCTCAGTGATTAAGGAATCCAAGAATTCAATTACTCAAAGAGATACATGAACTTAAGGAGAAAATAGAATCCATTTGTATTAACTTGTATGATAAGAAGTAACCTTACAACCTTGTCACCTTGATGTCATACAGGTTCTTTCGGGGTCCTGAATAGTCATTTTCCTTCGGTTTGACAAGGCTTCTCCTATCTGAACTAGCATAAAACTATGGATATGAGTATGTGATCGTTCTCATACCAATGATGCCAAGTATAGGGAGTATGATTTCTTTAGCAATTTTCTAATCCACCCAAGTCTATCCATCTCAAAACAACCAAGTTCTAAGTACCCTTGAGACTGAAACATGATCTTAATTTATAGCAGAATGGAGGTAGTTTCAATTCCAATAAGAAAGGGATAAATTCCTTTCATGAATGGATTAAGCTCCAAATACCAAGGGATAAACTCCTTTAATGAAGGGATAGAGGTTCATGAATGGAGGGATTGAAGCTTGACCAGATTACGCTTCTAGAAGCCTCCAGCTGGGAGAATATTCGACCAGCTGGGCTTCTAGAACTTACTTTTTCTTTTATTTTACCTTTTACGGGGGTCCGCAGTTTTAGTAAGCAGAACATGCGAGATGTACCGCAGGTTATATAGCAAGAAACCGCAGTACCGCAAGTAAGAACTAGGAAAAGTGCGGAGTTAGGCTTTTTAGGGTTTTAATGAGCTTTTCTCCAATTCCAAGACTTGGTTTAGGAACTTTATGGTTTTGGACCTCTAAGGGAGCATAATATAGGTAATGATGAACCCATATAGACAATTAAATGTCATGGTGACAATTTTTAGTGTAACATCATGATAGCCTTATCTTACAATGGAAGACTTAGGAACTTGAAAAGAACTTAGGTGAGTAAGACTATCTCATTCATAGTAGAAACATATTACTTCCTCTTTCTTGGACTTTTTATTTTCAGCTTTCTCAACTTCTTCAGTGATATGAACTTCTTCTCTTCCTATTTTTTTATTTTCCTTCTTGATCTTAGGACAATCTCTTTTGTAGTTTCCATATTCTTTATACCCATAACATTGTATTTTAGCCATGTTCTTCTTCTTTTTTTGAGGACCAAACCTTCCAAATTGTCCCTTTCTTTTTTTCATGGAAACATATGCATGATTCTTCTCACCTGATCCCACATCAGATTTTTCCTTTAACCCGGATTCTTCAGACTTGCATAGTGACCATATCTCATGGAATGGAGTAGCTTCTTTCTTCCCATAAATACTTGAAGTAAAGTTACAGCACTCCTTCGGTAGTGAATTTAATACAATTGTAGTCATTTCTCTATCATACATTACTTCTCCTAGATCTTGAAGTTGATCCCTGATCTTAGATATCATCATAAAATATAAGGCTATTTCTTCTTCCTCTGAAATATTGATCTTGTAGAGTTCCTACATAATACAACTCTACCAGTCTATCATATACTTCTTTAGAAGTTTTGAATTTAGATACATATAGGATGAGGGGATCTTCGATGGACTTAATGAAAATCCTTGAGCACTAACTTCCTCTTTCATATATTTTGCAAGAGCTTAAGCATCTTCTTTTCCTGGATTAGTGATAGATCCTTTGACATGATCCATGATATCATTTTCAATGAGATTCAGGTTTATCCTTTTCTTCCATGGAAGATAGTTTGAAGCCCCAACCAATTTGTTTTTTTCCTTGCAAAAAGACATTTTGACAAATTCAGTTGTGAACATAAATATACTTTCTTGATAGAATGCTCCTTCTTCTTGTATCTTCCTTGATGTTAATGATGATATAGAGGATATAAAACTTCTCCTTGATGGAGGAGTTTTATTCAAGAATGATATGTGATCCCACAAAGAGTGAGATGAAACCACCTTTTGATCTAACTTCCTTTGGATGAATAGTCTTCAAAACACTTTAACTTGAATATGTTATCACTCTATAATTTGTAAGATTGGCAAAAAAAAATGACAGAGGACAACATCAAACCAATTTGGAGTCCAGGACCTAGCCTTCCTAGACTCAGAGAGGACTCTCTCTACTTTTATGATTTAGCTTGATAATTATACATGTTGATATTAGGCTAGTTATAGTGATGGATAAAACTAGTTGTTTTGATTGAATTTATTGGTTGGATGAGCACGTCTGTAGAAGCTAATCCATTGGGCTATTGAGTCAAATAGGGGTTGGTTCTGTTGCATCAAAATTTCAAAATCATCACAAGGAAAGCTAAATGTGTGTGCTGGATCTTAAAGCAGCATGGATTGTGAGGTGGAAGAAGCAGTGAATTTGCAGTGGTGGTTAAAAAGCAATTAAGAATTTCTCAACCAGACTACATGAAGAAAACATTCAGATTGTAATCACAAATAACACTAAGTTTCTCTAACAACAAATATTAGTCTAAATTTTATGTTTTACAATTAGCTTAAAATGATACACAGTGAGGAAAAACAATGGAAACATTCAACATAGAAAAGGGAATCACATCACCAAACAGCTCAAGAATCCTACAAATGGTTTCTTGCTATTGATGCCCCAGCTTCCAAAGTTACAACGTTCCAATAGTTCTTACAATGCAAGTTTCATCAGGGTCCAATTTTCCAACCCTTGATACTTCTAAGGTATGCAGTATTTATCTAAATACTAAGTCAGTTGCCCTACCTTACTCGAAAACCTTTCATTGATTACAATTTAGTATAAAATGGACAAGTGTGGCTATGCAAGGCCCGAACAGAAATCACTGACAACAACGCCTATGGAATTAATTTTGAGCAGCTCTTCATGGATCCAAAAGCTTCGATGGCTCTTCGTAAGATCAAACAACAAGGTTGGAGGTGGTTGTGATGGTCACGAAAAGGTAACCAATGGTGGTTCTGAAATCTGGCCCTGCTTTTCAGAAAACTGGCGTTTGGTAATTAAATCTAGTGTAGTGCTAGCCACTTTCATTGATTAGTGATGGTTCTGATGTGTTTTACTGCCTTTTCCGATTCTGCTGGTATACCATAACAGTTTTTTATGGACGCCCTTTGCCCAACTCGACCTCATTTGCTTGCACATCTTGTCGGGGCTTATTCTATTACAAGTCATTCTGCCATGTTTTGGCCTAATTCTTCATAAAATGGAACACAAACCACATAAGCCTGGACGTGAAGGGATGGTGGTGGACGTGGCGCAGCAGCAGCTGTAATGGTCAAACGAATGCAGTGGGGGTTTGGAGGCCAGCGGAAACAGATTTTCGGAAGGGGTGTCAGGCAGTAAGCGGTAATAGAGAGGGGGGTGCGAAATTGTGAGGGTGCGACACGTGGAGGAGTGGGTGGTAATGGATACCTCCCATTTCGGACCCCTGTTGTCATGCTTAGACCCTTTTCTTCACAAAACAGCGTAAAAAATTCATATGCCCAGACTCAAAATCCTTTAGATTTCATCTTGGAACCACATCGCATTCGTGCCAACATCACACTTCGCATTTTGTTGTCTTTAAATTTTTCTTTAACACCTATCTTTTGAAACTTGCGATGCACGCACTGCAATATTCGATTGGGCCCCACCCACATCACATATCGCGCTTCGGCGATTCTAAAACTTACCTCTTTCGATTATCCTTTAAACTTCGCGATTTGCGATCAGGCCCCATCGCATCACACATCGCACTTCGGTGGTTTTAACATTGAACCCTTCGCATTTATTTTGTAAAACTTGCGATGTGAGATTGCAATCGGGTCCCACCTAGCATTGGACATCACACTTCGGTGATTTTAACACTTACCTTTGCAACTTCTCTTTTAAGATTTGTGATTTTAGATTGTGATTGGGTTCCACCTGGCATCGCACATTGGCCTTCATGTTCCATAGATTTTACGTTTTAATCTCCTTTTCTTCCTCCGATGCGATTTAACACAGAAAAGGCTCTGCGTACGGATTTTAAATCCTTTAGATTTTTTCTTTGAAACTACATCGCATCCAGGCCTCTTTATCGCACTTCGCAACCTTTAACGTTTAACAATAACTTATCCTATGCAATCTGCGATGTGCAGTATGCGGTTTAATCTCCGTTGTTGATCAATGCTCAAATCCAACGGTCCTCACTGCTCCCTTGTTGTGGTTTGTCGACTTTGTTTCTTTGGTTGCACTCGTTCATTTCTTAGTTGTTCGTAGAATACTTGACTCATTCACTACTTTTCCCACGTTCACGACTTGACACGCTTAGCATTCAAGACTCTGCCCAACACATTCACGGCTCTGCCTTTGTTTTTTTCTACCTTAACTACTTCTTTGTTGCCTTTGTCTTCGCCAATCGTCTAATGTTGCTCCTTGCCTCTTTATTGCTTCTCTACCTCTCTTTTATGCTTTTCTTAATGCAATATTTCCTGATCTGCTCCTTTGCCTTAATGATAGTTTTGGTGTTGTTTCTTTGTGTTCCTTATCAGCAAAATTTTCCCCTTCTACTGAACTAAAAGGAACATAGATTATTTTGAAGCGCTTGACAGTCATGATTTACCATTCTTCCTGAAAATAAATGATAGCCATGGAATATTATTTTCAGTAATGAAAAATCTAAGCAATAATCAGTCACCTGGTGATACTGTGAAATACAGGAATCTAACAGTGACTCCAGCTGGGGATGGTAGCTCCTTCAGGAGGTGTCAAGAACACCGCAAACTAGTGGCCCGATCCATTGGGTTGATCCCAACCCTGCAAACTAATCTGCTACAATCTTTATGGTTGAAAACCTTCAAGATGAGGTCAATACTCTCTGCAAACTGAAGTCTGGAGCATACTTGATCTGAAAAATAGAAAGCAATCTAAAACTAAAACTGGAAAAATGCTCAAAATACTGAGCTTATTTGTACACCTACCTACCCTAATCTATTGAAATGGCTGCCCTTCTAAATAATAAAATAATGCCAGTGTACCCAGTCAAGCAACTACCTGAATAACTCCTTTCTTCCACCTCTCTTCACCATATTCAGCAACAAAACTGATAATAGTATTTGATAGAAATTCCTGACATGATTTGATTTACATGGTTCTTGGCATACTTGAAAAACAACTGTCATGCTGGAAATATGTGCAGGCTTTGTAAAGAACAATTCCTCCATATAGGCAGCCACTGGATCAAGATACTATTGATTTATTTATGGGTATTCTGACTCAACCCACTCAGCTTCATATCGTGGTACTGCAGATGTGATCTCCAGGTCTTCAATCAACTCGGAATATGTTTTCATACTACTTGATGAGTGTTGTGCCACTACTTCTACTGAATCAGACAATGGGGAAGACTGTCTAATCATATCCATGTCATAGTAGCTTTTGAGAGCATTATGAACACAGGAAGATTGACTTTGAAAGCAGAAACCATCCAACACAGATGTTATTGGGTCATGTGGTGCTTTATATGGTAGTGCAGGTTCTTCTAAGACCTCATGTTTTCTCTTATGATTATAAGCCAGAATGTGATCCCAATTCCCTTTCATAATCTGAAATGCATTAAAGCATAAAGGTAGAGAATCAAACTGGATCAATCCATTATCTGTTTCAGACTCTGTGATTTCATCTGCTACTTGACATTCAAGAGGACTCAAGGGTTGAGCCCCTGGATTTACAACAGATTTTTTATCATCCATGATTTCCTCAGTTGATTGGTGAGAGACTTCTCTACTCCTGTGATTATCAACTAAAATATGATCTAGATTCCCTTTCACAATCTGAAATGAATTAAAGCATAAGGGTAGAGACTCAAGATGTGTTGACTCCTCCTCTACTTCAGATTCTGTGTTTTCAATATGACTCAGGGGGAGGACTTCCAGATCTAAAACAGGTTTTGTATCATCCATCTCTTCCTTGACAGATTCATTAGAGCATTCCTCCTCCTTCCTATTTGCAACATGCTTGTAATGCTCTCTTAAGAGTGAGGAAAAATATAGAGGAAGGCATTTTGTACTTACTTGACAACTTCCTGCATTTTCCTCTTTGCAACCTTGCTCAACATGTAGAGTTTGATTGTCATCTTTGCATTGTGATGACTGAGTTTGTTCTTCCCAAGAAAATAGTGTCGGTTGCTTTGAATAATCAGCCTCACCCTCAACCTTATAGTTTTCGTCGTGATAATCATATTCGAGATAGCTACCTTTGTATGCAAGGTCATCTATCATGTACATTGTTGCTGAGGATTTCCCTGCCTCCTTTTGATTTTGTACTTCATCTTTGGCTGTGTTGTGAATAGAGTACATGAAACAATCATTTTTTGTTTTAGGGTGTCCAGGATGGGCTGCAAACTGCTTGGGTACATTGATGTTTGTCTTTTCCGGAACTAATGGAATAGGAGTTATCTGAACATCAAGTTCCTCTTTCCTGCTAATCATATGCATCATTTCGTTGACTCTGTTTGTCAACATATCTAGCTTTATCTCTGAAGATATCAATCACTCTCTTTCTATTTTATCCTTCTCCATAGCCTTTAACTTTGCCTCTATATTCAAAAGATTCACTTCCACATCAACAGCGATAGTTTTCATTTCTTCAAGGGTTCCAGGGTCCCTTTCTCTTAATTGGAATACCATCTCTGGGTCAAATGCACCTGGGTAGTGCTAGAGAGCTAATCCTAGGGGTGGCCTTATCCTAGCAGGCATCGAATATTATACCTTATTGAACCTGGCTGAAAAATGTTGTACTGTCTCCCCAGGCTATATTTTTAAATGGTTATACTCTTCTATGATGAGAAAAACATTTCCCACGACCACCCATATATCTAGGAAAACTTGAGTGAATTGATGAAAATTTCTAATGCTCGCAGTTGGAAGATATTTAAACCATTTTTTAACTTTACCTTGGAATGATAGGGCAAACATTCTGATACACACATCATCTTCTCCCACCTCAAACGGATCAAGGAAATCCTCAAGATTTTGAATGTGCTTTTCTGTAATGATCTTTGCATTTTCTCCATCAAATCGGGGTAGATTATTGATAAAATTTGCAGGGAGGTCATGGAGGATAGGAGGAAAAACCAGAGGCTTTTGTCTATCTAGGACTTTCACAGGTATAGGCGGTAAAGCAGGAGGCTTATAACCATGTGGAAATTTAGCGGGAGCAGGGGATAAAGCCTAAGGCTCATGTTTCACTAGGTTTTCCACAAGTGCATCTGGGATGCGCACAGGTGTATAAGTATGTACATGGTCTAAAATTTGGGGCTTAGCTTCTTGAGGCTCATCAATCTACCAATGATCAATGCAAACTTTAGTAGTGTACTCTTGATCAGGCTTAAAGTAGGATAGAACATAGTTACAGATAAAAACAACAATTTCTTGAATCCAATTTGGGCTTGAATACTTTCTCCTTCTAGGCTGACTGGTCATGTTTCAGGTCCTTTAATGGAGTCTTTGAATGGAATTGATATGATTTGGAGTCGCCAGGTGGATGATTTCAACTTTTTTGTGGTTGGTTGTTGTCCACCATCAACAACCAGATACCAATCTTGGAAAATACTTGAATCATACAATTTTGATTGGGGTTTTTGAGTTTTGATGAAATGTTGAGCTCTTTCAGTAAGTCCCTAGTATGGTCGCCATTATGTTATCACTCTATAATTTGTAATATTGGGAAAAAAAAATGACAGAGGACAGCATCAAACCACTTTGGAATCCAGAACTTAGCCTTCCTAGACTCAGAGAGGGCTCTCTCTATTTTTATGATTTAGCTTGATAATTATAAATGTTGATATTAGGCTAGTTACAGTGATGGAGAAATCTGGTTGTTTTGATTGAATTTTTTGGTTGGATGAGCAGGTCTGCAGAAGCTAATCCATTAGGCTATGGATTCAAATAGGGGCTAGTTATGTTGCATCAAGAGTTCAAAAGCATCATAGGGAAATTATATAACTGTGTGTGCTGGATCTTAAAGAAGCAGGGATTGTGAGGTGGAAGAAGCAGTGAATTTGCAGTGGTGATTAAAAATAAATTAAGAATTTCTCAACCATACTACATGAAGAAAACATTTAGGTTGTAATCACAGATAGCACTAAGGTGCTCCAACAACAAATATTAGTCTAAATTTTATGTTTTACAACCAGAGAACTAACATTAGGCAAGTAGGAAAGCCCAGAGAACAAAAAGGTAGGTTACCATCCGGTAATACTGATGGATACTCCGATGGATAGTTCAGGTAGGAATGTAGTAGGCAGCTTCAAGTAAGAGCTCCAATAGAAGTTAGGCTAGCCTAGCCCCTGATAGGCCCCCAGGAGAATATATAGTGGTGCTTCAACCCTGGGAGCTTAAAATGATACACAATGAGGAAAAATAGTGGAAACATTCAACATAGAAAAGGGAATCACATCACCAGACAAACATAGCTCAAGAATCCTGCAAATGGTTTCTTGTTATTGATGCCCCAACTTCCAAAGTTATAGCATTCCAATAGTTCTTACAATGCAAGTTTTAGCAGGGTCCAATTTTCCAACCCTTGATACTGCTAAGGTATGCAATATTTATCTAAAGACTAAGTCGGTTGCCCTACCTTACTCGGCAACCTTTCATTGATTATAATTTAGCAGAAAATGGACAAGTGTGGCCATGCAAGTCCCGAACAGAAATCACTGACAACAACACCGCCTCTGGAATTAATTTTGGGCATCTATTCATGGATCCAAACGCTTTGATGGCTCTTTATAAGATCAAACAACAAGCTTGGAGGTGGTTGTGATGGTCATGAAGAGGTAACCAATGGTGGTTTTGACATCTTGCCCTGCTTTTCAAAAAACTGGCATTTGGTAATTAAATCTGGTGCAGTGCTAGCCACTTTCATTTATTGGTGATGGCGCTGATGTGTTTTACTTCCTTTTTTGCTTTTGCTGGTATACCATAATAGTTTTGAATGAATGCCCTTTGCCTGACTCGACCTTCTTTGCTTGCACACCTTGTCGGGGCTTATTCTATTATAAGTCATTTTGCCGTGTTTTGGCCTATTTCTTCATAAAATGGCACACAAACCTCATAAGCCTAGACGTGAAAGGATGACGGTGGACGTGGCATAGCAGCAGTGGTAATGGCAAAATGAATGCGGCGATGGTTTGGAGGCCAGTGGAAACAACTTTTTGGAGGGAGTCTCAGGCGGTAAGCAGTAATAGAGGTGGGGGTGTGAAATTGTGAGGGTGCGACACATGGAGGAGTGGGCGGTAATCTGTCATGCTTAGCCCCTTTTCTTCACAAAATAGCGTACAAACTTCATATGCCCGGACTCAAAATCCTTTAGATTTCATCTTGGAACCACATCGCATCTACCTAACATCGTACTTTGCATTTCGTTGTCTTTAACTTTTTATTTAACACCTATCTTTTGAAACTTGCAATGCGTGCACTGCGATATGTGATTGGGTCCCACCCACATCGCATATCGCACTTCGGCGATTCTAAAACTTACTTCTCGCATTTATCCTTTAAACTTTGGGGTTTGCGATCAAGCCCCACCGCATCGTACATCACACTTCGGCGGTTTTAACATTGAACCTTTTGCATTTATTTTGTAAAAAAAGTGATGTGCAATTGCGATTGGATCCCACCTGGCATCGCACATCGCACTTTTCTGATTTTAACACTTACCTTTGCAACTTATCTTTTAAGAGTTGCGATTTGCGATTGTGATCAGGTCCCACCTGGCATCGCACATCGCCCTTCGTGTTCCATAGGTTTTACATTGTAATCTCATTTTCTTCCTCCGATGTGATTTAACACAGAAAATATTCTGCATACAGATTTGAAATCCTTTCGATTTTTCCTTTGAAACTACATCACATTCAGGCCTCTTTATCGCACTTCGCAACCTTTAACATTTAACAATAACTTATCCTATACAATCTACGATGTGCGGTATGCAGTTTAATCTTCGTCGTTGATTAATGCTCAGATCCAACAATCCTCATTGCTCCCTTATTGTGGTTTTCCGACTTTGTTTCTTTGGTTGTTCCTGTTCGTTTGTTAGTTGTTCATAGAATACTTGACTCGTTCATTACTTTGCCCACGTTCACGACTTGACTGCTTAGCGTTCACGACTCCGCCCAACACGTTCACAAATCTGCCTTTGTTGTTTTTATGCCTTAACTGCTTCTTTGTTGCCTCTATCTTCGCTAATGGTCTAATGCTGCTCATTGCCTCTCTGTTGCTTCTCTGCCTCTCTTTTATTATTTTCTTACTACATTATTGCCTGATCTGCTACTTTGCCTTAATTCTGGTGTTGTTGCTTTGTGTTCCTTATCAACAACATTTTCCCCTTCTACTGAAATGAAAGACACATAGATTATTTTGAAGCTCTTAACAACCAGGATTTCCCATTCTTCTTGAAAATAAATGATAGCCATGCAATATTATTTTCAGTAATAAAAAATCTAAGAAATAATCATTCACCTGGTGATACTATGAAATACAGGAATATAACATAATATATGTAGGTTTTTGGCCTTCTCCCTCTTGATTATGATCCCAATACTTCTTTGTAGACTTCTTTTGATCTAGGGTTATGATGCTTCCTTTGACTCCAAGATTATCTTCGCTTTGTTTTCCTTGAGATTTGATCCTTGAGTGTCCCATGATAAGATGCCCTTCCTTGACTTAGTCACCTTAGCTCTGATACCATGGTGAGAAATATTAGGGCATCAAGTATTAAGTGATTTCTTTTCTTAGATAAATGTTTGTGAATGTTTTTTACTTCTTATATTAGGATCTTCTTTTACTTATGTTATTATAGAGTTTTTCTTCATCAAATAACTAGCAATGCATAAACATAAAGTGACAAGAGACACAAAATGTAGGCTATCAGCTAGGGCCAAGACCTATCCCACTTGAGAGGAAAACCCACACAAATTCTTCTTCTTATAGAGACTTCAATTGATGAATACCAAGATCAAAGCCCTTGACCTATTTTCCACCCTAAGACCAAGACACAAATCCTCCTTTATGAGATTCTTCCTCTGATGATGAAATCTATGCTTCTTCTTCCTTCACAGGTAATCTTCCAAATTTCAGCCCCTTGCTTTAGTATTTCACTCCTTGGTTCTAGTTCAGAAACTCTTAGCACATGAGCTTGAACAACTTAGACCTTATATCTTGTTCTCTCTAGAAGGAGACTTCTTCTTTGATAGTTCAACTTGGTCTTTCACCCGAAATCCTCTCTCATTGTCACTGTTATAGCTCGATCTTCTTTCTGCAATTTCGCATGTGTGGAGGTAAGTTGTCCCAAAAAAAGTCCTGAAATAATTCGATCTTCTTCTCCCTTTATTCACTAGCTAGATGCTTCCTTCCTTGACCCTTTTGTAATATCCCCAATTAGTAATTCTACTATTTAGAATATTATTTTTGATAAATGTTTATGTTTCTAATGTAAAATAAAAATAATTTGGGTCGGTACCCAAAATTAATAATTAAGGGAAAAACTACAGCCTACTCCTATAGTTCACAAGGAAAATTGCGGCCTTAGTGGGGTCCATGTGGCCAGCATTCGATTTGGAGGCAGTGTGGGAGAGGCTCTATGGGGCCAGCGCATTGAGTGGTTGGATGAGGGGACTGCGCAGTCCATGGTGGGCCTAAGGGAACGTTGAGGGCTCAATTGATAAAAGGAAGTGAAGGCAGCTCATTTCCTCATTCATTCATCTTCTATTTTTATTGTCATCTTGACATAACATGCTTGTGCCGAGTGACAAGTCTGTCATGCTATTTGTCACACGAGATCTTCAAGCGGAGATCTCAACCTCTATCTCGAGGGACTTCGAGTGCCCGCTCAGGAGATTAGTTCCACAATTTTGGTGAGGAGTTTAAATATCAGTAGCAGCAGAAGTGTGTAGTCCCTTCAAGACTGTGTAGAGGCAACAAAGACTGCGTAGTGCAGTCTAGAGGAAGTGCCAATAGAGTGGGAGAGAAGAGGAGTTCAACCGAAGGATTTGGAAGGGAGGCTAGCCACCTCCTAACAGGGATTTTGGCACCATTTTGGAGACCTGTACCAGAAATTCCATCTAGAAGTCAAAATTCCCAACAGTTGGGTGAGCCAAGCCCAAGAGGGCCAATTTCCAAGGTCAAAACTAGGACGAACCCTTTCTGGGTTTTTATGGGTTTATTGAGGAGAAGCCAAGATTAATTTGGCAGAATTTTCTGGGTGGCTTTGAGGTGTCAAACAAAGATCCTAATTCAGCTAGTAGCTAGTGGAGTTAGGGGAAAATAGGGTAGAAATTACGGGGTCAACATTTGGCCAATTCCTTCACGGGTTTTTGTGGGTTTTGTGAGTAGAGTCTCGGGTTAAAAGCCTGGAATTTTCTGAGTAGTGGAAGTGCCCAAACCATAAGTCTAAAGTCAGCCAATAACAACATTTCTAGGTAGAGCAGCGCAACACTAGAGACAAATAGAGGCAGTTGCACTTCAACTTGGGTTGAGAAGTATTCCAGCATTCCTTGAGTAGGCCCAAGTGCCCCTATTCCAACACTTATTTTGTACTCAATTCTCGACATTAATAAAATGGCTCAGATCATCTTTTGGCTTTAATTTCTCATGTATTGATGGTGTAATTTATTTTTTTGTAGTGTTAGTCTATTGTTTCTTGTATTCCTGTCATTTTCCCATTTGGGGATATTGCAGTGGTATCAGAGCTTCATTCTTGTGAACGAGAAGGGTAGGGTAACATTACCCAACAAAGGCAGTAGAGGTGGAAAATATGGGGGAGTCAAGGAGCAAAATGGAAGCAGTATTTGGTAGCATCTTAAAGGCCCTAAATGATTTAGCCAAAGGATAGAAGGAAATGTTGGAATGACTCAAGCAACAGAATAGGGATAAGATCATCCATCATGAGTTCTTATTTGGGGAGACTTCAGGGGTCTCACAACAGTGTGACCACCCTTTACCAGCCATGCACCTGCCAGCCTTAAGTAAGCCAACAAGGACCACGATGCCTACATTTTTACCTTCAATACCAAGTGAGCAAGGTAGACAACATGATCATATACCCATGGGATATTATTTCCAAGAATGGCAGTCCATGGGGGAAAACTTTAGAGCACCTTTGTCCTTCTGAGATTACCACTAGCTCAAGTAGGATGGAAAAGGTAGGAACAACGAGGGGTCTAGCACGCAGAGGTCAGAGTTTTAGTGTACCATTAGGGGATATATTTTCCCACATATGATGGATTCACCGAGTGCACGGCTCGGGATCGGGTGGAAAAGTTGGATACCTTTTTCTATCTTAACCGAATAACAGAGGGGGGAGCCATCAAAATGGCTACATCGCACTTGGAGGATGAGGGCACACATGATTGTGGAGAGCTCATAGATACACCTAGTGTGACGCAGGAGTCACCTCTGATAGAGTTCCCTTTGGTAGCCCCAATAGACAGATTGGAGGAGGTAGTGGAGCACACAACCATTGATGAGGAATATTGGTCTATGACAGAGCTTCAGAACGCCAGCCATCTAGAGTTGATCGATGATCATGTCATGCATGTTGGGTTGTCTAAGCACTGGGAGGCTCGTGTTGAGTCCATGGTGGAGGAGGATGTGCAACCATCCATTGGGCTAGCCATTGAGGAGGGGAAACAGAGAGGCCATGTGTTGGGTTTCCAATGCAGTTCGCCCCAGAGGCACACTGACAGGGACTACAACATTATTAGCCCACCCTTACACATTGAATTGAGTGAGGCAGATTTGTCTAGACGTACCCGAGGGGATGGCCAGGTTAGCAGGACTAAGCAACATGAATTGAGGATGGCACAACACCAGCTGGGAGGGCTTGTTCTTTCCACAGAGGATTTGACATTCGATCCCTCCTTTGGAATTGGATGGAAAGATGTACTAAGCTAGTACCCTATGGAGAAGGTTAGGCAGTTGGATACATCCATGGCCACATTTCAGTAGGTTCCATGGATCATCAGAGGGACATGAGGGCCAAATTGTTGTTGGGATCTAGGTGGGATTTCCCGTCACCTTATAGAGTCAGTAGGTGGTGGTAGTAGTTGTGCAATGGACCTGATGTTTGGGCGCACACACATTTTCAGATCCCTATCAGAGCCCCTGACAACCCTAGTGACAAAATGCTTCGATAGGGGGGATAACACTTTTCATGAGTTATCTCAGCATATTGATTGTGCGTGGACTCACAGGGTGATTATCCTACTTTGGCAGGAGCTGGTAGGAGGAGGTGGTATCGACAGGCCACCAGATAGGCATTACATAGAGATGGTGCTCTCTCATTGGTATATGGGACACCTAAGCTATGGAGGATAGGCACAATGGTGTCATTTCCGTTTGCATGTGAGGATTTGGGCCACTATGGTCCTTCAGAGCAGATGGGGAGATGTAGCTCACATCATGGAGATGCAAGGGGGTGTGTTGTAGTATGTTGGACTGTGTTGGGGAGTAGGAGTTCCTCACATCGCATTGGGTACATGTGGGGAGTGACAGGTGCAGTGACATAGGAGGGATACATGAAAATATAGGATGGTATATTCATAGTCAGGGGTATCCGGTGGTGTATAGGGACAGGTTGCAGCATACAATGGCATGTCGAGGAGTGTAGAGACACTTGCTTGTATGCAGTGACACATGATACGACGCAGTGGGCTCTTGGAGCATTGCCTCCAAGGGGAATTATGGACATGGGCATTAGGAGTACCATGGGATGCAACTCACCTATGAACGATGAGGATCTTATTAAGCATCTAGAGACACCATGTTTAGCGGGGACAGGGCTACGAGGGTGTTATCAGCAGATCTGAGGCAAAGCGAGTGTCGTCCGAAGGATTATTCTTGAGCTTTCAGGTAGACTCTTGATCATATCCTTTGGGACATACCCACCCATCATCCTCCAATGTTGCTTACGGTCGTGAAGTGTTTGGCTGGGGCCCTTTGACACTCTCCATTCAGGCAGCAGGGCATGGGAGGCTCACTCTAGGCAGCTGGATGAGATACCACATGTCATGAGCTGGGAGGAGACTCTCCAGTTGGGACACTTGGTAGGTACACGAGTTGACGGGTATAGGCTTAGTGATGGCGTGGTTGATTACCAAGGTAGCATATGTTCCACCCTTGAGCTAACATTTGAGGGATGGTGGATGGTAGACTTCGACTATAGGAGGGTACACAGACTCCAAGCAGTGTCTGGGTGTATCGTTGGGATTTGAGATAGGGTATTTCATTACATGGTTTGGCAGGAGCAAGAAAAATATGCATGCGTGGGACAAACTCGTGATACTTGGGGTCCACCTAGGGGATAAATACAGGGGTCAGATATGAGGGCCAGATGGGTTCTAGTAGGTAACAGCACTACGCAGTGACATCCCGTGAGGAGTGGGAGTTGTGAGCTCCTAGTATGGTTGGGGGATCCAGGGATCTATTGGGCGGTTGGATCACTCAAATTTGTGATGAGAAGGGACATGGAAGAGGGTGATCCAGTCCACCTTGGGTTTGACACGTGGGGGAGCACTGATACCTTCACTGCATGGTGATGCAGACTTATCATGTTGTTGCTCAGGGTCATGATTGGCAGTGGAGGGTGTTATCACAAAATTGTGATTGATTGGCTATTGATCAAACAACTCTTTGTAACTGTTTCAAACCATCTTTTGACTGAAGCTTAGCCTCTTCAGTCTAAGAGGGCTCTCTCAAAGGGGTTTATGATATTTGATAATGATAGTACTATATGCCTAACTCTGTTTGAAAAGTAATTTGTTTTTTTATGATTGCAGGTTGAAAGAATACAAGCTTGCTACCATTGGGGATATGGAGTCAACAAATCAGTAGATTCAGTGGCAAGGTTTCTTGACATGGAAGCTGAGGAAGATAGGGGTCTTTAACAAAGGCAATTCACTCATAAAACATAGGAAAACACAGTAATCTCATTACTAAAGGAAGTCAAAGCATAGAGTTATGAATTCTAAGTAATAACAATGAAATCTACTGCAAGTAGTAAAACATAAGATGTAGATCAATAAAACATTAAAAAACTCCATGAAAATCTCAGGTCTGTCAAGAAGAAGTCACTTTGTACTACTCATATGAGTGAAATTACGTAAAGTAGCAATTTGGTGCAAAAAGTCTCCAACCCTTTACAACTTCGATAATTTGCCTTTAAATAGAAATTCTTACAATATGGATAATCTGCCTCTTGGCTAGATTCATCGAACTCTTCCTATGACACCTCATATAACATAAACATGTCTTTTAATAAGAAAATGATAGCTACACTCTAAAAATGACTTTTCCTAATAGGACTCAAACTCTTATTTATTACATCAGTCTACCTTATCTTTAAATTAGTTACATATCAGTGACAACTAAGCATCACATGTTCGAATAGGTTATGACATAGCTCATCACTACTTGACATATTAAAAACCCTCCTAATCATGTGGAACAAAACCCTATTTTTCAGGAGTACAAGACATTATCTTCAACGAAATCTTTAGCTGATGAGTTGTCTCCATTGCATTGTCTTCAAGTCATAAATGTTTGGTGGTAAGGTCCCTTGACCTGTTGGATGTGTTCACCTGTCCAAAACTGCTTTTGAACTGCTAAGAAACCTTCAAAAACAGCTCGCTATGAAAACAGGGCAGTTTCGTAGCGAGCTTTCATAGCATCCAAAAAATGGCTTTTGCACTCAAAATTTTTGCTTCTTTGCTGTTCCACGGTGTCCATCATGACATGACACCTCATCACCATTAAAATCCCTCTTGAAAAATGCAAAAAGTATTGTTGGAAACAAATAAGCTACTATAGAAATTTTCGTAGTGTTTTCCTGGCTTTAAGCCTAGGAAAGGCTACGAAACTGTGAAAAACTGCAAAAATTCCAGATTTTAACACTGTCCCAAAAAATTGACCTCCAACGAAAAAAAACTTGGTCTTTAACATGCCATAAGCCTTCTAAAACATAATCAAACTCAACTTAAGACTCCTGAGGTGTTTCCTCTTCATTAATGATGAGTTGAGCTATGGTCTCTTCAACCACAATCATCTTTAAGCCCTTCTTCTCCAGCTCCTCATGGATCAATTCTAACTGCTCTTGGAGGTCTTTGACTTGGTCTTTCATTTTTATGTTCCTAGATTTCAAGTGCAGGTTCATTTTTCTGATATGCTTCACCTCTCCTCTCAATGGCTGAGTCCATTTGATCAATTTTTGTGTGTTATCTAAGGTCTCTGACACACTATTAACCTGCTCTTCCCAAACTTCTTTCATTTTCTCAAACTGCACCTTCTGAACATTATGTTTCCTTGCCTCTTTCTTCAAGACTACTATTTCATGATTTTCTAACTTCAACTGCTCATTAAGGACCTCAATCTTTGTTTTTTCAATGATTTTTTCCTTTCCTTTCTTTTGCTTGATGACTAGATCTTCTTTTACAGGTGATGAGAGGTCAATGATGCTTCATGGTGGTTGGACAGTTTCAGTGACCTTCTGAGCTTCTTTACTGCTTTCCAAGACCTTTCTGGCATGTCTTCTCATTGGTTTCCTAGCCTGAAACATGAATCCTACATCTTCACCCTCAAACTCTAACTTCTTAGTTGATTTGGCTTTCTTGAGCTTCTTTCCTCCCTCATCTATATCTTCAGCTTGGACTATGGGGGTTTCCTCAATATCAATAGCATGCATAATGTCTTCTAAGTTACGCTTAGCCACTGTTTGGCTTCTTGTAACCCTCTTGCTGCCATGTATGCTCACTGTTGGCTTTTGTTTTGCAGGTTTAAAAACAGGTGTATCAACTTTCTGCAATGGCTTTGTCTCCATGATTACTGGTTCATTTTGCTTTGCCACTAAAGGCTCACTTTGCTCTGCCACTGAAGGTGACGGTATACCTCTAGGTTTAGGAGTTCTTTTAGGAGTGATAGCATTTACTTCAAAACCATTGAAAAACAGAAAAGATGACCAATCTCTGCCTAATCTCTTTAACTCATCTAAAACCAGCAACTTGATTAAACCATGATGAAAGAGTGAGGTTTCATTTCCTTCAGATTTAACTTGAACTTTGTCTGACATTTTAGCTAAGCTTTTGTATAAGTAAAAAGGTAAATCAAGAGACCTCTTACCAACAAAATGTAGCAGAAGCCTGAAATGGTATGAGTAAACCATGTGGTACCTCCCTTCACAAGTGAAGTATTTATAAATGATTAGCAACAACTTTGAGAAGTTGTCTTTCATGTAGCTCCTTGGGATGGCATTTGTGAGATCAATCTCACTATGCTCTGGCTTGATAAATTCCTTACATTCCTGCATGGTGAACTTGAAACCTTTGAACCATTGTTCTCCTCCTCTAGGAATTCTTGTTGCTGCTGCAATAGTCTCTGGTTTTATAGTGAGGTTCAACATCCCCACCTTTGAAGTTGTCCCATTGAAACTAATGGCAAAATCCTCAGAAACCTGCACATGGCATCCTTGCAATCTTTGGAAAAATTGCAAACACCCTATTCTTCTGAAAACTTCTAAGGCAGTTGGGTCTTCATTCAGCAAATTCATGTCTAATGCCTCATATATGAGACAGTGGCCTCCTTTGTTGGTCTTCCTCTTTGCAGTGATTGTGCTTTTATACCTTCTTTGCCTCGCTTGATCAATGACACCTGCAATTGCTTGAAAATGCCAGCAACCAGCTTGGCTTGGTGAAACAATGCTCCAGAGCTCAATAGCATGCAAAGATGAAGTGGGGAATGACAAAGACTTAATTGGGAAAGATTTTAAATTTTCGATGACAACTCAAGCCTTCATCATGACTCATACATGCTGAAAACATAAGTGATGACCTCAGACATGATCATTGTACTTTGATTTAACCCTAACTTACTCGCATGACACTAACCCTAACAGTTCTAATCATTAACTGACACCTAGCACCTGATTTGAAAAGACAGACAGGAATACCTCTTTTCGTAGTGTACTTAGTGTATTTCTTGGCAGTTTCGCTACGAAAGTACCAGCAGTTTTGTAGCGAAAATTGCGTCTTTACTGTGTAATTCGCTACGAAAACAACAAATCTTGGCTAAAATGACCTTTTCGGATTTATAAGCTTGGGAAATGGAATATGTCAAGAAGTAATGACTGATGTGACATAAAAAGACTCTTATGGGGGTGGGTTTGGACCTTAGGATAGGCTAATAAGAAAAATTTTAAATTCTTCCTTTACCAACTAATGACAAATGAACTCTATGACCATACCTTTGACAAATGAACTCCTAAGACTATGTCAAATGATGTTTCACTTTTTCTGAGTGATAATAGAGGGGTAGATATCTACATCATGGAAATGCCTAGGCAAGATTATCTTGGACTTAACATATTTTTTGCCACAAGGCCCCAGGGGAGAGGGATATAGTGTGTGCACGATGGGGAGTATCTCATAGTCAGAGTGGTGCAGCGTTAGCATGGTGGCACCTCTCCGAGATTAGCAGGGGACCCGAGCATTACAACTCTACACAGCTCGATCACCTTTAGAATTGAGTTGTATACTACATGGGGAGATCATGTAGATCTTCCATTAGGCTTTAGTGAGTCACTGATGGAGTGGGAGACTTCATTAGCATGGCAATTTGGTCAGCAGGATGATAGCAGGAGGGGCTCATGTGAGCGAGACACTATCTCTGTAGGGATTAGGTGGTATCTTCGAGGTTTTACTCTTGGAGTGCATGGGATAGACTAGTTGGTAGGGAAACTTCATGAAGAGTTGAGCATAGTGCCATATTATCATGATTCCCTACTCATTGACGGTGTTTAGAGGGCTCCTGCTACTTGTTCCTGGCAGGATGGTGAGTTGAACAGGGGGAGCTTCATGTTGGACAAGATGGCTTGGGATCCGGGTATTGAGGGGTCCCTTCATATTAGGGAGATGCAGAGGTTAAGGATGTTTCAGTGGTGCATATGGGACCCTAACACATTTTTTGCAGTGACAATGGGGAGCGTTAGCTAGAGAGGATGTTTGTTCAGGCATTTCTTGAGGGCAAGCAATTTTTGGGCGGGGAGGACCGTAATATCCCCAATTAGCAATTATGCTAATTAGAATATTAATTTTGATCAATTTTGATGTTTCTAATGTCAAGCAGAAATAAGGTGGGTCGGGATCCACAATTAGTAATTAAGGGAAAAACTACAGCCTACTCCTATAGTTCACAAGGAAAATTGTGGCCTTAATGGGGTCCAGTGGACAACATTCGAATTGGAGGCAGCTCCCTAGGTGGTAGTGTGGGAGAGGCTCTATGGGGGCAGCGCAATGAGTGGCTGGATGAGGGGACTGCGCAGCCCATGGTGGGCCCAAGGGAGCGTTGGGGGCTCAATTGATAAAAGGAAGTGAAGGCAACTCATTTCCTCATTCATTCATCTTCTATTTTGATTGTCATCTTGACATACCACACTTGTGCCGAGTGCCAACTCTGTTGTGTTGTTTAGCACACGAGATCTTCAGGCAGAGATCTCAACCTCTACCTCGGGGGACTTCGAGTGCCCGCTCAGGAGAGTAGTTCCACAATTTTGGTGAGGAGTTGATATAGCAGAAACCACAGGAGTGTGTAGTCCCTTCAGGACTGCATAGAGGCAGCAGAGACTGCGCAGTGATTGTGCAATGATTTTGGTGAGGATTTGACATAGCAGGACCCGCAGGAGTGTGTAGTCCCTTCAGGACTGCACAGAGGCAACAGAGACTACACAGTGATTGTGCAATGCAGTCTAGAGGAAGTGTTGGAAGTGTGGGAGAGAAGAGAAGTATTCCAACCTAGCTTGGGTAGGCCCAGGTGCACCTATTCCAACACCTCTTTTGTACTCAATTCTCGGCATTAATAAAATGGCTCAACTCATCTTTTGCCTTCAATTTCTCATGTATTGATGGTGTAATTTATTTTGCTGTAGTTTTAGTCTATTGTTGCTTGTATTGTTGTCATTTTCCCATTTCGGGATATTACACCTTTTCACATTTATTTTCTTGCCTTAAACCTTGACCGAATTGCACTTGAAGACCATCGAAATCTGCTATGAAATTATGTCTCTAACTAAAATCCAAACTGGCCTATTTATAGTTGTTGGAACTTGTAATAAGCCAACATGACTTGGAGATGAGCCTACGTGTCTATTTGAGAGATTCTATTATTCTTTTAAAGCCGACTTGAAAGGGGATGTTTGTACTTGTCTTGGAGGGTTGTTTGACACTTTCACTGAATCATATATAAATTATTATGCTTAAGAAGGGTCATTCATTCATGACATTGAGTGTCTTTCACTTGATGACTAATCCTAAAGGATCACAATGAGAACAGTTACTAAAAATAAAATATCTTGCTCATGAAACCCATGAGAAAAACATTACAAAAATAGTTTTATTTTTCTTTACATCAATTACATAAAATCACATTTACATATTTCATTATGAAAACCAAATCTAATTACACTTTAATTTCTTGCTCATGAAACCCATGAGATAAACATTACAAAATTAGTTTTATTTTTCTTTACATCAATTACATAAAATCACATTTACATATATCATTATGAAAACCAAACCTAGTTACACTTTTCAATAATATTAACCCCTTAACCACGTGGTCCTCCATTTGCTTCCCTTTCCTATGCATAGAGTGATCCGACCCTTCTAGTGCCATGAGGACCTCTTAGTACGTACCTTTATACAGAGATCTGCATGTTTTTCCCACATTATCTGCTTTGTGCTTATGCATTCAAACTATTGCAATCCGGTCGGCGTTGTTGTCCCCAGGCACTTGGTCAACTCTCTAGTGGGTCTGTTAAGGCGTTCCTCCTGCCTCTTAAAACGATTCTACTTGCAATGCTTGGTGTTATGGCCACTCGTCCTCGGCCCGAGAATACTCGCCATGATCTATCGGCCACTAACGGTTTCCCCACTTTGGACCCTCGAATATTTGCACGTTGATGTGATTTCATACGTGTGGTCAAGGCACTCACTGTCAGCGATTGGATCAACTTTCCCACTACTCCTGCGCTCTCATTGGAGTCTCGAGACAACAATCACACTGTGCTTGCGGTAGAGTCAAGGTTTTCTGATTCGGAGCTCCATGGGCATGGGAGAAGCAGTTTAAAGGAAATGGTATAATGAGGTCTCACACCAGCACCAACCAACTTGGCCTCTCGGCTCAACAATAATACTCACAATCCCTTTTATAATGACCCGCAATGCGACCCCGATCAGACCAGGTGAATCCTGCAGAAAAACTGACATCCACTGCCCAAACACCCCCAAAGATTGATCAACAAGAATTAAAAAAAAGAAAAAAACCGTTTGCGGATGTAGATATGCGCCTCAAACTGGATGTAGGAATAATTAGTTGAAAAATAAGAGACCAATTAGGTTGATCTGAACACCACCAAAGATGGCGAATGTGGACTAGGGTGAGAAAAAATCTTATAGAAGTTATCATAATCTTGTAAATAAAAATCTCTTAGGCTGGTATAATGCACAATTCTGATATCATTGTAAAATTTTAAAAGTTAAAAATCATAATAAATCTAGCATACTTTAAAATAAACTTTCAGCAAAAACAAGAACACAAACACATCCACTTTATTTAATTAATAACTGCAAATAATACATGTTAGAATGATTAACATAGAAACCCTTGCCAATGGCATGCAAGGTTGCTCATCAACAAACTCGACCAACTGAACTTTGAAGCACACTTATGGACCCTCGATAGATCCACAAGACAAATTACACCCATAGGTTTTTCGTCGGTGAGATCAAACTAACTTCTGGACAAAGACAAAATAGATAGATAACTCAAAATGATCCAAATACCTAGCTCCTATTTTCTTTAATAGACTTAATAGACTCTCTAGAAATCTTATTTTATTATTTTCCCTCGAAAAACAAAAACAAACACAAAAAAAAATAATAATAGTACAATAAGGGTTAAATTTAAACCTATCACATTATAAACCCAACATTTTTCATATTTAATTATTAAAATTTAAACCTTTTACCTAATAAAACCAAAATTCGTGATACTTCACCATCTTTTATTTCACGTAAGAGGTATCACAATTATAATCTATAATAAATCGATCATATTACTTATAATACGCCTTGAATTTAGTAGAAACTGTCTAGGTTTTCCCTGCATAATGCAAAAATGGCAGAGGAAATTAAATATATGTAAAAGCAAATAAACCAAGTGGTGCCAAAGAGATGAATAAATTTGAAATTTAAAATCTCTTGTTCCAATATGGAATACACATATTTTTCTCAGATTATGTCATTGGATAACAATCTTTTTCTCAAATTAAGTCATTGAATAACATCATCAATCATCACTAAAATTCCAAATTTGAAATTCTTAAAAATGTTGATTCCACAAGCTTTTTTCAAATTATGTCATTGGATAACAAGCTTTTCTCAAATTCTTTCATTGAATAACATCATCAATCATCACATAAAATAGTTCCAAAATTGAAATTCTTAGGTTGATTGGAATATCATGAACCATTGCATTAAAGGTAAGAGTTGACACCAAACAATTATGGCCTCATACTGGTACAAAGTAAATAACAACCAATTCATGAATTACAATGAGCTGAGGCTCATTTTTATCCGTTGGAGTTCATGAATTACAATAACGTGGAGCTCATTTTTATATATCAAGGCGCTCATTTTTCTTACAATAAGAATACAAAATGAATCTCTGCACTTACTATGTTGATGCATGTAATTCCTATATCGCAACAATCCACAGCGCGCATAGATTTTGCCCGCTGATCATTTTGGAACAAATAACATGCCAGCGAGCAGAGACGAAATAACTTCCTCCCCAATAACAATATTTGTTTCTTGGCACTTGTTTATGTTCAAGTTCATGGAAAAAATGGAAAAAATGGTGTGATAGAGAGTTACAAGTACTAAGGAAATGATCCACCATCTTTCTGTTAAGAAGCTTTCAAAATTGCTTCAATGTAGTAATCTGCTCAGTCATTAAAATATGACAACTATAACCAGGTCAACTTCGTTGAAATGAGAACTGGATTTCCTCGAGAGTTCGCCCTTTAGTTTCAGGAACCCATACAGCAACAAATACAAATGTAAAAGCAGCAACAAGAGCATAAATCCAAAAAGTCCCTGCAACAAGATACATACACCAGACCTTATAGTTTAGTTTGGTTTCAGGAAAAAATTTGGAGCTATTCTTTATAAATGGTTACTTTTGATAAATCCTCACAAAAAAAATTCTAAACATATAGAAATTAATCATAATATTAACACAAGTTTTATGTGTAAAGCATCAATAATCTCTATCATAATATAGCATTTATAATTTTCTCAAATATTGGCTTTAAACACCTATTTTCCATTCATAAAAGAAGGAAGATTAGCTAACCATTTATACTCGTTACATTTTATTCATATTTGTTTCTAATCCAACCAACTTCCTGAAATAATTACAGGAGATATATAAAATTAAACCCAGAAGTCTGCAATAGATCTTAACAATGAAAGCAACCTTGAATGCAATCAATTTACCTGAAGAGCTCCACTCTAGAAGTAAATTAATAGTCATGGTCACCAAAAAAGAAGTCAACCAGTTTGTCAAAGTTGCAATACTACCACCAACGCCCTTGACATTAACCGGAAGGATCTGCAGTGAAGGAGCCAAAGAATTAGCTGCAAGTCGTAATAGACATTCCTAGTGCTGAGAGAGTTTCTTAACACACCACAACCTGAGATCTCTGCATACACATTTAGCTTGAATTTACAGGGGAAATTTTACCTCTGACATTATAATCCATGGAATAGCTCCTATACCAAGAGAGAAGGAAATTATGTAAACCTGCAATAAACCAAGGCCTTCAGCTCTGAAGGAATTTGGATAAAGGAAATATGACACTGGTTGCTAACATAAAACTAATTTTGACTCTTACCAAAACACCAGTTAAGGCTAAAACACTGTAGCCTGTTTCATCAGAAGCTCCTGACACATGACTCTGAAAGGTACATTGATACAATAAAAGTCATATTAAGCTTCCAATACCCAATGTTACTTTCACATGGTTCAGAACGATCAAATTTCAGTCTTAAGCTTCCTTTTCCTCTTTGATCTCAATATTCAAAACATGCCTTTAAATTTGTCTCCCCTGACCAAAACTCAAGGACTAGTGCATGACAAATAACTGGGAGATATTACCTCCAAGAAGAATGCAAGACCGACAAGAAAAAGGCATACAGCCATTCCCCCAGATGAGATCTGTTGAATTTAAACCATCTCACTGTAAATTTATCCAACTGAATTTATGTTGCTCATACACAAAATTTCTTGGTGACCATAAAAGTACACATCCTTCACAGCAGCAGGCAACTTACCATGAGGAGGAGACGTCTTCCAGCTTTGTCCATCAACCATGCAGTGAAAGCAGTCATGACAACCTATATAACAGCCATCAGGATAGAACCTAAAGGATTATCATTAAAAACTTTGATGAGAAACAGAAAAATTAATATTTGAAACCATACAAGCAACAAAGTACTAAACAAGTCAAACACCTGAATAGCACCGAGTCCTAGAGTTGCAACTTTGCTTGATGAAACTCCTGGGAGATTGAGAAATGTTGAAATCAATACCCATTGTAACGATATATTTATGTTCCATATTTCTTCTGTATAAATACAGATATCACAAAGCTACAGTCCCTACTATTTGAAGACCATCTTTTTGAAAAATTCATCTCAAATTCCATACATTGGCAACGACAATTTAAAGGTACTCTATCTATGTGCAGAAATCTCGACGAATCCGTTATCTTAAAGTTCAGAACACTGAAATTTGGTAAGATTGTTAAGAAAATTTCAATCTTTTGGTATCATTATATGTTTTATGAAAAAAATTGGTGACTCCAATATATTGACTTTATTTTCTATAGATTGGGGCACATCTTCAGTTTGCATTCGCAAACCCTTTCGATTTTGTTTTTTTTTTTAAGTTATATGCAACTTGCAAATATTAGGCCCTAAAATATTCCCTGATAATCGGACCAGAAAGGTAAAATAAGGGTCATCTAACTGATTGGTTTTCTATAAAAGGTTATAGAGGCATTCGTCTAACTGATTGGTCTATAAAGGTTATAAAGGTATCAATGAGCACTCACCAGCAGACGTGAAAATGTAGGTGCTATAGAACATAATTCCATTAATTCCACTCAACTGCTGCAGTAGAAGCAAACCAATGCCAATCTGCAGAAATTATTGTCTGAAATGGTCAAAAGCAATCCCAAATTGTCGATTCACATTGTTCATAGTAATAGACTATCAAGCTACTTATGTAGCTAAACAGAGAAAAAGCATGTAGCATGCTTTGCTTTTATACTACCAGGGGGGAACCCAAAACTTACAGTCAAAGGGAGTGCATATCTTTTCTGAAGAAGGTCAGAGACTTTGACACCTCTTTGCTTATAGTTTCTCTCCACTGCAATCTGTAATGAAACATTATTTTTTGTTAGTTGCAACATAGTCCCCTTATAGAGATGAATTGCCAATCCCCTATTGCAATGTAAGCTTGATATGCAGTGGTAAGTTGGTTCTTAAGCTACAAAAGGATGTCAAAGCTTAAGAACCAAAGTCTCTCTACCTTAATTTCAGATTCTTCAACTGAAACATCAGCATCAGGGCCACGCAGAGCACGTAATGAAGATTCAAAATCTGATTCCTTGCCTATTTTAGCCTGCTCCCAGCATGAAAATATGTTAGATAAGAATTTCCTTCTACAAAACATGGCACATGATATCTCTCTAACTTATACACTTCAAACCATTTATTAAGAGAATTTAGGCTTTCCAAAAGCTCACCAGCCATCTTGGAGATTCTGGGATGAAGAAGAGACCAATAATCAACAGAGCACAGGGAACTACTCCTGCATCACCACCAAAGAACAGTTTAATATTTACAAAAAGAGACTATAACTTCTATACAGGTCTAAAACCCTCTAACTGATTACATACCTAAAATTGCGAGAAGTCTCCATGAAACAAACAACCCAAATAGATACGCAAGCATGATACCAACAGTAACTGAAAGCTGTGCCAAAAAACGAATACTTTGGTCAGTTACAATTAAGGTTTCTTTAGGGTTGTACAAGTCACTTTCAACCATGCTTTCAAAATTCATACAGCTCCTTTGAAAATCACGATGAACTTAAATTTCCAAGGTGAAACAGCTAAGAATAAGAACTTCACCTGATTTAGAGTTCCAAGAGAACCCCGTAAGTGCTTTGGAGCTATCTCAGCTATATATACCGGTACCTGAATTTACCAAATGTGAAGATCATTAGATTCTCGACGGTGTCACTCTAGTAGCCACATTCTGAAAGGTTTTGGTGAAGGAAGGGCACACGGGAAATTGGCGGACTCACTGTGAATGATATGACTCCCACGCCAAAGCCTGTCAACATTCTACCTGCATATAAGAATGAAGCATTCTGCAACGAGGCAAAAGTGGCAAGATTAAATCAGAGTAATTTTTGTTTTCATATCAGACCCTTACAAAGACAAAATTTGCAGATTAAACACACAAATACACATTTTGATGTTCATCATTTCCCAACCAAAGAGTTTCCACACGAACTTTCATCTGGGATAGCACAACTTGCCTTAGCAAAAGCAATGATGAGCCACCCAGCAATATTTGGTATTGCTGCAACCACTAGTGCCTGTGTATAACATGAAAACCCAAGCTTGATCAAGAGGCTTATGTTCATAAAATAAAAATATGCTGAATCATATTATGCGATAGCTTGTCATCATTTGTAAGAGAAGCATAACTTTTACCACAAACCACATATGATATCACCATGAGATCCTACATAACACTCACCCCTTTTCGCCCAATATAATCGGCAATCTGCCCACTGACTATCGCTCCAACCATTGCACCAACGTTGGATAGTGAACCAAATAGAGAGAACTGATAATCAGTCAAGATCAGAACAGGTTAACAGTCAATATGCCGAATAGATACCAGGGACCCCAATTGAAGAATAAGTCCAGTTTACACTAGGATCAAAAATTAAACCTGAGAGACTGTCAGGCTGAGACTGCTTGTGATGGCATCCTGAGTAGGTGATGAATATCCATTCTGGAGCAAGGCAACTGTTATAAGTAAATGAGTCTGTCACTATAGCTATAAGAACTAATATTAGCCCTCAAAAGATCTAATCCAATAGCAATTGGCCTTTCTGAAATCTATAAGTGCAAAGGGGTTTCTTCAGAAAATGTGATAACATTGCAACTAGAACATCAAATTCTGCACCAAAATGTATCTTAGATGATCATAAGAGACCCTCATAAAATGTAACTAAGTACTCAGGAAACCAAATAAGAAGGCAAGAAGCCCATACCAAAATACTGAGTAGAGGTGACATGGGTGTAAGCACACCATTTAAAAGAGAGAATTTTCAAAACACTTTTTAGATGAAAATTTCGAATAAAATGTACAAACACAAAGACATATATTAGTGGAGAACTTTGAATTCTGAAGAATTTGCCATTGGCCCTTCTAGACTAATCGGAACATGGACACAGCTAAGATGGGTATTGGTTCCCAAGAAAACACAATAGCACTGCGGTTGGCCTATTTCAAGTATTTAAAGACAGAGATACCTGGGTTAGTTTTTAAAGGTCCAACATATCCTAACCTTTGGCACTGGTAGGAGTATTCCCAAGTCATCCACTTGAAGCATTCAAATACTTCTTAGAAGTTAGAATTGTAAGCAGCCCATCTAAAGATTCATGTATATTTTTAAAGCTTGAATACCATTAACTGTGTACTCCACTCAAACTATGAACCATGAAAATTTGGCTAAATATTGTGAAAGATGTTAAATTTCCCAAGTTTCTATGCAATTTATGGAAAACTTTGGCACTATGACAATTCTATGTAGAAGAATGAGGTAAACCTTCATGGAATGGCTATACTTTCTGTATGCTCGAAAATATTAGCGAGATATTGGCAATTCTTTCTGTAAAATAAATATTAGCCATTGGTGTAGTTGGGGAAGTAGTTGTCAAAACCAGACCAGTCGCTATCAAATAAAATGTCCCAGATCCTTCTCTTCGTCTTATAATGCTGATATAACATGAAGTCAAAGCTGTTATTATAAGAGTGCCCCGTCCAAGCGACATGATTATACTACCTGCTGCCAATTCTGGTGTTGTACAGTTCAAGTGACACGCCATATGTAGTTACACTATTCACGAGGGCGAGATGATAAATACCAACTTTAGAGGAAAAATACCAACTCTAGAGGAGAAGTTTCCGTTATTGATCCTTCCTTTGCAAACTAACATGTGCCTGAAGAATTTTGAGAAATTTTAGATCGATGCAATTGGCCCATAGAAAGTGAGTATTTGCAACACTAGGCATTGCAGCTGGCAATCAAAATTAAGCAAACGCCACCATATCGTGAGGAGTCATTAGCGTTGGAAATTTGATTTAGTCCGCTTGAGGGCATAAAAAAGTTAAGAACTCAATCGGTAACTGCTGACTGAGCATAGCAATTCTAATATAAGTTCTGAGCAGATCCATGACCACTTTTCCCCTCTCGTCCCCTGCCACGGACACACACATGCCCCCGTGGAAGAGGGGCTTCCCTCTCAGGTCTTTTACCACTCACACCTGCGCCTTTCAAGTACCTTTCTTACATCCTTTTGGGAAAGGTGATCTGAAGAGTGCGCTGTCTTTGGCTGCTCTGTCAGGTTTTTCACCACTCACACTTTGCCCCTTTTCAAGTCGTTTGGTTAGATATTTAGGGAGAGATGATTGCCCTGACTCTGCGAAATCACAAATGGATAGACTGTGACAATAGAAGATCGTTAAGATACAGTCATCGCGTTCCAGTATGTAGTAACATTTACATTGGAAATCTGAGCCTTGCCAACTCAAAATCAAGACACAGGCAAATATACAATTAACCTACTCTGTAAATGGAAAGTCCTTGTTATATATCACTACGGATCTTTAACGAAAATACCAAACCCGATTCCTGGGCAAGATACCCTGTAACATTAGTTTTTCAATCCGGTGGCTTGTTATTAGTTTTCTATTCCAGTTGCTTCTTAATAGGAATTCTTGAATGGGTGCCAAGAACATTGTAGAATGATACTACATATACATGGGAATCTTATTAATGCAGAAACTTTTCAGATTGAAAAGACCCCAATATCATAGAACCATATTCAAGGCAGTGATTAGCCCATGTGGGCTCAGAAACTTTAGATCAAGAAGACCCCAACATCACTAAACCCTATTTAACGCAATAACTAGCCCATTTGGCATAGAAACTCGTCAAAATGAGAAGGTCCCAACATCATTGAACCATATTTAATCCACCAATTAGTCCATTCGGGCATTAGAAACTAGTCAGAATGACAAGACCCCAACATCATTAAGTTAGATTTAATGCAGTAATTAGAGCATTTGGGCACAGAAACTCTTAAAAATGAAAAGAACCAACATCATTTAACTGTATTTAACGCACCTAATGAACCCATTTGGGCCTAGAAACTCTCAAAAATGACAAAAAACTCCAACATTATTGAACTAATATTTAATGTTGTAATCAGTCCATTTGGATATAGAAACTCTTCAAGTCTTCATCCTGAGGAAGCCCAAACATCCTTAAACCATATTCAATGCAGTGATTAGCCCATTTGGGTATTGAAACTCTGGAGAATGAAAAGGCCCCAATATCCTTGAATCATATTTAATGCAGTGATTAGCACATTTGGGTGTAGAAACTCTGGAGAATGAAAAGACCCCAACATCACTAAACCATACCGAAGCACCCCCATTCTAAGATAAGTTGTTAAACAACCCAATATGATTCAATAAATCATACCATGAAAACAGGCTCAATTAAACAACTTACTGTAAATCCAAATTGCAGAGGTCCCATGGCTACAATCAGTGTACAGAAAACAGCAGTCGCATCACTTCCTCTAAACATCGCACGACCTCCACTGCTGCTGTTACCTCTCTCAGACATTGATATCGGCAGAAATGGCTGCTTGGCACCATCCACGCCATCCTCCAAATTCTCTCCATCCTTCATTGCCTCTACTGAATCTAGAGAAATGACAGAAATCCAAGGTCAACACAGACAAAAGGAAATAATGGATGAATTCAAATATCAAGAATGTGGATAGCTCCCACGAATAACAACGTGTCCAGGTAGGCACGCCACACCACCAATGATCTGCAAAGTTGCTGATTAGTTGGCAACTATTGAACAACGTTGGGCATACGTAAGAGGGGGGCAGTTTAGAGAAAACCAAAGCAGGTAGCGGACTTTTATAGGAAAAAGTGAAGCCGTGTTATGCTTTGTGTGGACATCAATTGTCCAGTATGCAAAGGCATAGTACATATTTGTGTGTATATGTTGTATATATTTCTGCGTATATGTTTTTCGGGGTGAGCAGATTAGAACTCTGTCACGTTGACTGCACGTGGTCGACTGTTGATTTCATGAATGATGACAGGATGCCATGTATGTATGCATGACATTGTTGATGTGTATTAGTAGCAGGTCTTATGGTAGATCAGAGATTCCTAGCTGTGAGAGGACAGTTTTTTATTTTTGGGTTGGGAGCAGTTGGTTAAATATGCGGGGATCTTTCCATTTATTTTCCTATTATAGTATTCTGAGGAAGGTATAATTCTGATTAAATTCAAATTTTGAGGGATTTTCAGATAATAAGTCAATAAAGTAAGCACGTGTTTGACAATATTTTGAATTTTAGCAATGAGTTTAGATGCCAAAATAATAACATTTATAATTTTTATTTGATATTAATTTTTGGATTTAATTGTGTTAAGTAACTCATTTATTTTTGACCATTTTTATGAGAGGTAGTAGTAACTGAGTAATTTCTTATGATTTTCGAATAGTTCACTTAACACTTATTGTATCTGGGGATGCTCTCGGCATGAAGAAGTGAGATTGAAACTAGTGAAATGAATCACATAGCGTCACTTCCTGGGTGCAACAAGGACTTCCAAGGAGGTCACCCACCCCATAACTCCTTTGGCTCAAGCACACTTAATTGTGGAGTTTTTTTCCCACAATCAAGCCCACTTAGCTTGCTACTCCATTTGCAAAACCTTAGCAAATATTGTGCCTCATGAACCATTCAAGTAGAGCTCCCTTTACTTCATGGGAAGTCCTGGTTACCTGGTGCAAGCCCCGGAAGCGATGATTGACCCTATGTGATTCATTTCACTAGTTTCAATCCCAATTCATCACCCTTGTGAGTATCACCGGATGCAATGAGTGTTAAGTGGACTATTCAAGAACCATGAGAAATTAGTCACTTACGACTACCTCTCATGGAAATGATCATAGATGAATGACTTACTACTCAGTTGAATACCAAAAATGTTATCTAATATAATGCACTACGGAAACCCCTCATACTTGAATTTTTATTGAATCAAATTTAAATTCAGAAAGATTTTCACTGAAGTTATTATAAAATATACTTAATTCAACATGTGATAGGGTGTATTTGAATCTGTATAAGAGAATAACAACATTTCTTGTCACAATTCAAATTTGACTTGATTAATTAAAATTTTATTATATATAAAAATAATTTTATTTGAAAAAAAATATTATAAAATATAATTTGTTACTATAAAATAGTTTAATTTAAATATGGTAGAAATTTTTAGAAAATTTGACAAGATTATGATAAAATCTAGCAGAAATTTTTAGAAAAATGAATTATGACTATAAAACTTTATCATATTAAATCCATTTCTACCATTAAAAATTCTAATAAAAAAATCCAACATTCTAATTAAAAAAGGCAAAAAAATTCATCCAAACAAATTTGTAGCCAGTAGACAACACTTGGATATAATTAAATTTTTTTCATTTTATTATCTATAAATAAGATTTTTTTATAAATGTGTTATATATTTATTCATCAACGTGAAACTTGTGAGAGATATTATTCGCAATTGTTTAAAAATATCTTATCAAGGGTTAAAATTAACAAGGTAAATTACATATCAAATTTATTTTGAAATTATCCTGATAGTGCCAGTGTGGAAGATTATGAAAAGGTATAAATTTTGTCACAATGATGAGATATTTGTCTCATATTAATAGATAATTAAGTACGGTTTAAAAAAATTATTATAATTCTTTTATTTTAAATTTAGTAAAATGTATGATAATATGGGTCAGGTCCATCCAATAATATCGTTTTCTCACTTTTAATTAAAATGTTTGTAATATACGAGTTGACTGTAAAGAATATATATAGATAAAGGTTGGTTGGTCTAGTTTTGGTATTACTCTTTATTGTTTATTGGTTTAGTTTTTATTATTAATTTTACTAAGTGATTGTATTTTAAAATTTCAAAGAATAGTGTTTATAGGTTTTGGATAAATGGTAATCGGATGCTATGTTAATGGTATTGGTATTGCTTGATGTGAAGAGTTCAATTCAATTTTTTATCAGATTGGGTGATGGCAGGTTTACTAAAAAAATAGTACTGGTATTTATTAATTAGAATATTTATTAGTAATTTGTAAAAGGGTTTTTTTTTATATAAGTTTAGATTTCTAATTATTTATTTGTTTTTTAGAAAAATTGATTATGAGAAAAAGTTAAAGTTATTAGGTCAAGAATAGTGATTTTGGGTTCATGATTTTGTGTAGTGGATTGCATATAATGAAGTCTTTAAAAAAATTGGAAGACTTTACTGTAAGGTGGTAAATGTATGTTAGTGTTTTATGATTATTAGTGGTTTTAATTTTTTCTCATTAAATATTTTTAATTTTCTCCTAGTAAATTGTCTACATCAAATCAAATTAATTAATTAATTAATTAAAGGTATAATGTAATATTATGACTTCTTGAAACTTCTTGAAGAGAGTTTGTGGTTTTGGACCCATGGTTTTCTTAGCACATGTTATCCTGTGTGTAATATTTCTCTAGATTATTCTATTGGTTAGACATTAGATGTGGAGTGACAATGCAAGAAGATTGAGATTATTTGATCACGTAAATGTGGTTTTTCTGAGTCACGAAATTTGATTTTCCACGAAAATGTCTGAGTTGGATTTCCACGTAAATGTTACACAAGGATGGAATAAACTCCACAAAATTGGATTTGGATTTCCAAGTAAATGTCACACCAGGCTAGAATAAACTCCACAAAATTGGAAGGAATTTCCACGTAAATGTCAGATAGACCTTGAATAAACTCCACAAAAATGAACTATGTATCTTATTGATCAAACACATGAAATTTATACAAATGAAAAACAAAGGGAGAGAATTATATTTGAATGACTTCTCTATATGAGAAAACTGAAAAAACTAACTAATAATAAATTAATCCTAGTAATGTACAAAATCCTAAAAGATTAGTTTAACATTTTCCCCCTTAATATGAAGGGATATCTGACATGCTAAGTAAAGATATGAGATTTTCAAACTTTTCACGTCCCAATGTTTTGGTAAAAATATTTGCAATTTGCTCTGAAGTAGGACAATGTGTCTAATGAATTGTTTTGGCCTCTACATGATGTCGAATCAAATGATATTTGGTGTTGATATGCTTGGTTCAATCATGAAATTTAGGATTCTTAGCCAATATAATTGCATAAGTATTATCAAACAAAAGAGACGTTGAAGTATTTTGCTTCTCCTACAAGTCTTCAAGTATTTTTCGAAGCCAAATGATTTCTTTTGTAGCTTGAATTGTTGCAACATATTCATATTCATCGGTATAATCAATAGGGATAAATTACTTTCGTGATCTCCAGGTGATAGTTGTTGATCCAAATGTCATCAAATAACTAGAAGTAGACACTCCATTCTCTTTATCACCATCAAAATCAACATCTGAGTAACCAATGAGGTGGAAGTTTGAAACTTTGGAATATTTGATGCCATATGTTTGAGTCTCTTTAATATATTTGAGCACTCTTTTTGTTGTTACCTAATGACCTTCACAAGGTTGATGCATAAATCTGGAAAGTATCGCTACAACAAAAGTTTTTGTGCATACCCCTTTGCTACAAGCCTTGCCTTTTGCTTATCAAGTGAACCATCAACTTTATACTTGGTTTTATAAACCCACTTGCAACCAATGGGTTTGATGCCTTTAGGAGTATCCACCAACCTCCATGTATTTTTTTTAATGAGAGCATCATATTCCCTTTGCATTGCATTTTTCCATTCATTACGACTAACAACTTCTTAAAGACAAGTAGGCTCACTATCGATAGAGAAATTATATTCAGAATCATGAGAGTGGTTACCTAAAGAACTTCATGTTTCAAAATCACCATATTTTCTTGGAACTATTCTGATATGAGTTGATCTTCGTAGTGGTTTCTCATCTTCATCTTATGGAGCAGAATATTTTGGAGCACACACATTTTTTTCCCTATAGAAACACTTCTATCATCCAAATTTTCTTCAACACAACCATTATCATCTTTGAGAGGTAAATTTGTGGAAGTAAAATCCACAAACTTATCTAGAATGGGAATCACCCTTTTAGGATGTGGAATATTATTATCAGATTCATAATAAAAATTCTTGGACATAAAATTTTCTAAATGGTTGAGTTGTCTATCAATAGTGGATGTATCTTTATCTAATTCAAGAAAAAGTACATGTCTTGATAAAATAAACTTCTTAGTTTCTTCATCATATATCATGTATGTCTTATAAGTATTGGAATATCCAAAAAATATACATTTTTTTCCTTTTGCACTCATCTTGTTTCATTGTTGTTTAGTAATCAAAGACACTACAAGGAAAAGACCCTCTAGAAGAGGTTATAAAGGAGGTTTTTAGCATTATAAAATTGGCCAAAATTGTCAAAAAAACATTTTCTACAACATTCGTTTATGGTTACGGAGGTTTTGGCAGAGCTTTTAATGGAAATTCAACACAACTAAAAAAAATAGGTGGTCGGAGGTTATTACAGATGTTTTTTTTATCGGTGCGCTACTAAGGTTTCAACGCACTGGTGCGTGTCATCTAGAAGGTGGGTCGGGGTGTTCGAAGGTGCATGCATCGGGACGTCAAGGTAAAAAACCGCATCGGGCGTAGTGTTGGTGATACAATGCACGGGGCCGTTCTAATTGGTCTTGGGATTTGTGCGGTGCCCATAGGTCGTCTCAACACACCGGTACGTAGATTTATAGAAACGAACCAGCGCACCATATCAGACAAACGCACTGAGATTTATAATTGGTATTGGTATTTGTGCGGTGCCCATAGGTTGTACAAATGCACTGGTGCGTAGTCTAACATAAACACACCGGTGCGCGGTATCACACAAACACACCGAGATTTTTAATTGGTTTTGGTATTTGTACGATGCCCATAAGTCGTAGCAATGCACCAGTGCGCTGCAACATATAAACGCACCGATGTACAGTAACTGACACGCACCGGTGTTCATTTTGTATTTTTTAGAAACATTGACCTGTGACAATGCAATTATTGTGATTTTTTAAAATTCATTATTCATCAAAAGTCAACACATCTTATAACAATATTCATATTAATTAAATTTTTATTAATGCATTTGAATGTGATGTTTGGATTAATTTATTATATCATATCATAATTATTGTGATTTTTTAAAATTCATTATTCATCAAAAGTCGACACATATATATATCTTATAATAGTATTCATATGAATTAAATTTTTATTAGTGCATTTGAATGTGACGTTTGGATTAATTTTTTATATCATATCATCAAATTTCACATCTCTTCATTATAATATTTAATCATCCATAAGTTTAATGAGTGGTGTTACATTTCATAGTGACAATGGAGAACACAATAGAATAAATTAAAACATATTTTATTATTATATATATATATATATATATATATATATATATAGAGAGAGAGAGAGAGAGAGAGAGAGAGAGAGAGAGAGAATCTTTATCATACAAAATAGGATAGTTGTTGGTATCCCTTTGTCTTTCAATTGAGACACTATGTCCATTACATTAAACAAAATGTCTAATTTCACAGAAAAATATTTCAAAACATACAATGCCTTGCTTTGATATCCAAACATAGTGATCATCATTCTTCGCTTGAACTGTTGTCACTGCTAAAGCTACTTCCATGAATTGGGTTATTTTCAAGAATGTTTTTTTCACGGTGTCGATTGTTTTCTTCTTCTTCACCTTCATCTACAAACATGAAAATAAATTGTAATGAGTGTATATACATTGGTGAGAATAATGAAAATTGCAATATTAAATAATATACATCAATGTAAATCGAAAAGAAATGACTTACCATAGCAAAAATTGACTCATAAACTATACACATTCTTTCAAAATCATGCTTCTTTTCTTTAAATTTCATTTATTGTGTGATTCCATACTTTGTTTCTACTTAGTTTTAACTACCCATAACAATCATATATTTAATATAAAAAGATTCTTTTGATCTATTCAGTTCATAAAATGAAAGCTACAAATAAAACAAGATAGATAGATGCTTAATTCTGAGTAATTGTAATCTTTTAGTAACATATATTTTCACAACCCATAACTAGCAATTTCAATCAATTAATTAGAGTGGTTTCTTCTTTGTATGTTATTTTTGTTTGAAGACATTCAATGATAGCACCACATGGCTCAATAAAAAATGAGATCAAATCTAGTTAGATTTATTTATAAAGAAGCAACAATTCTCACAAGCTCATGCTCTCAACCATTTCTTCTTGTGAACTTTTGTTTTTATGTACTAAATGGGTTTCATTTCTTTTTTCTTCACGAAAATACTTGAAAATTAATATTTAATGCTAAATTGTTTATTTATTGTACCTAATGATCGAAAAATTCAATGATTACATATTACATTTGAAGCACATTGTTGTTGAGATGGCTCCTCTTGCGATGCAATTTTGTCCATTTCTTTGACCACCTCCTTGTACACCTTTTTGGACATTCCTACTGGCATATTTCTGATATCAGCTCGTTCATTTTTTGAGATTTTCATAATGTTCCTGAAAATGTAACATGATAATAAAATATTTAATTTTTATATTGATATATGAAAACTAAATATAACAAAAGTGATATTTATAAATAATTCTAAGCAAGCATTTAAAGGAATATTACTTTTTCATTCCTTCTTTTTTGTTGTTGTACGTTTTTGCTATTAAAATTCTGACATGTCTCATTGACCAATTCTCTGGAAACTCTTCCTGTAGTTTAGATAAAATTTGGTTCTTGGAATCATTGGATTGATTTTTGTATTGTAAGTGGAAAGAACATCTATACATTCGTTCCACTAATCCCTCAAACTTTTGTAAAAGTTTTTCCCCATTTCGTTAACCTCCAGCACCACTCCAGATGAGCCAAGGAGCAATTCATTTTCATTTGCATGTCCTATTTTTTTTCTTTTCTTAGAACAACATTCATTTTCTGAGTTGTTGGTCTCTTTAGAACATTAAACAAATGTGAATTAATAGATTGTTTGACATATGCTATCTAATAATTTTAAGTATATTATTAATGAAAATTAAAAGAAGAAACTCATATTGGATCGATAGTATTTTTTCATTCACCCGATTCATCCTTTTGCAATTTTTCCATCAAGTTTTTACGCTCTTCTGGTCCTAGATCAGAAAATAGTCTTATCGAGCTTCATCATTTTGTGGCTCTGCATGATACACAGTAAACAATACATATTAATTAAACTTACATATAGTTCAAAAATAATATTTTTTGTAAAGAATTTACAAAGAACTTACCTTTTTTGCTTTTCTTGATGTGTTATCAATATTTTTGTTACTTGATCTCTTGTCAGTCATTTCATTATCAATCTGAAACCTGTACCATATCATTCATTAATATATTTATAAATGAATTGTCAACTTTTCAGGTAAAAAAAAAAAATCTCAAGAAACAGTGCACCATTCATGGTGTACGCACCAATGTCGGTGCGTGGGGGTCTTATAAACGCACCGCACAAACAGTATAATAGACCGTATAGTTCTCTATGTCAACAAGGAGCACCAGTGCATTACATGTTAACCACCGCACCAATTAACAAAGAGAAAATAATAAAAATCGTCCATTGTTAGTTTTTGTAGGATAAATGCCCCGCGCAAACAAGGGACCACCATACGATGCTCTCTATCAACTAGGAGACCCAGTACAGTGCGTTATATGTTACATGGTGCGCTGATTAACACAATAAAACATTTTTTTGCGAAACAACATGTTCGCAGTGCGCCATAATGAAATAGCGCACCGGTGCCCTATTTTACATATGGCGCACTGATTAAAAAAAAATTGTTTTTAAATTTTTTATTACACAGTACTTTCATGGTGCGCTTGGATAAGATAGTGCACTGGTGCACCAGGTTACGCAGGGCACACCGATTAAAAAAAAAATCTTTTTTTTCAAAAATTCACGCAAGGGCCAATATGGATTGGGATTCGACTATGCAAGTCATCCCGTGAGTTGGATGTCATAGGTCTATATATAGCAATACAAACCCTATAAATCTTAAATGAAAATCCCTAATTCTGAAATCACATAAACATGGAGAAGAAAGGGCAGAAACAAAAAGAATGAAGGGTTTAGGTAAAAATGGATTTTTTTTTTTTTTTTTAATTATTTTATTTTATTTTTAAATTTCTGAAAATGAAAAACAAATTGAAATTTTTTTCTTACTTTGTAAAAAAAATGCAAAAAAAATGCAAAAAAAAAATCAAATTTAATCACGAGATCGTTTGAAATTCTATGCTACATGGTCTGAATCACCAGAGGTTTGGAATTTCGATTGTTTGAATACTTTTGTTCGAACGTATTTCGCTGCTCCACAGTGCTCTCATGCTCTCTTGCTCTAGGTATGCCTCCTGCAAATCTCTGGCTGAATTTTTTTGCAGAAACAGTGAAATAATGAGAAGTGTTTAGTATTTAAAGAATTGCTTTATGAAATTAGATTTTCAAAAATATTTTGCCGCCCATTTTTCAATTTACTGCTTTTTTTTCACTTAAAGAAAATAGAGTTGCGCTTCTTTTATTTGTTCTTTCGTCACTGATGTGTCACTTAATAGCACGCACTGGTGCGTCCATTGGTAACACAACACTAGTGCGCACTAACTAAAACACACTGGTGCGGTTATATGTACATTAGCACCGATTTGCGGTTAAGCCACCGAAATTACTTTTAGGTGTACACCAAAATTTAGTGAACTCCAACTATAGAAATTGAGAATTAAAATTTTGTTTATTCTTGATGGAAATATGTAATTAGAATTAGAATTTTGTTTATTCTTGAGAATTAGAATTGGATAAATTTTTAATGGAAATAACTATTCTTCCAATGCATTTTGTTTATTGCAGGAGGTCCCCACTGATTATGTGGAGAGAATGCAATGTGGGGCGTGTGAAGATGCAATACTACAGGGCCCAAGTGGAAAATTGTGGCATGTGAACCTGTGTTATGCTAAGACGTGGGCAATTTTCACAAATGGTTGGGAAAGTTTTGTTTATGAGCAGTTTATTGAAGTTGGAGATATTTTAGTTTTTAGACATGTTGGAAATGTACATTTTTTTGTGAAAATATTTAGGCCATTTCTTTTCAAAACTACACTTATTCTTCTTTCAGAAAAAGAAACTTGAACCTTTCCACAACCTGCAACAAGAAAAGGTGCCAACAAGAGCCTCTGACATGCATATTTTTTTTGGACATGCATACCTATTTCTTCTGTTGAGGTCTCAAAGGAATTGATTATGGCCAATCTACTTCGCTGAGGAATCTACCTGAATTTTCTTTGGTTCTACTGAAGGGTGTAGTTACTAACAGATATAGGATTGTAAGCTCCCTCCAACCCTCATTAAATTGCAGAATATGGATAAAACTCCATAGAAATTCTTAGCATTTGTGTAAAATGCCTCGAAACACAGAATGGAGTGTTTTATTTTTTGAAAGTTGTGTGTTATTATGGTGAAAGAAATTATTCTTTCTATTTTGTGCTAATATGGTGAAGAAATGGAATAGTGCTCAAGTATATTGCAACAATCTTCAATCATATTCTCAAAATATATGGGTTCTTTGTTAAATGCATAGCTACAAGATTCGGTCATATCGTTGCTAGAAAAAATTCAACTGAAATACCAATACGGCAGGGTCGGTAATGTCTATTGTCCCATGAACCCATAAACCCCACAAAAAATCTCAAAAACCTTTTAATAAAATGAAAAATAGTCCAAAAATGTTTATTGGTCTATTGCATTCTTGACACTCGAATTCTTCTAAAATTTGTTCGTGGAATTAGCATCCATAAGAGGCAACGTAATGGTAATATACTCAAATTCTTCTAAAATCTGTTCAATGGAATTAATACACGTGAAATGGTACATGTCTTATCTCATCAATATTTATACTTTTTAAGATGGGTTTTTATAAAGAAGAGGACTTAATTACCTTATACCTTATAAGACTCTCTTTTTTGAAACATTATAATATGTATTTTGAATTAATGTTAAAATCAATATTTCACTTGATAATTTGCAATTATGTTGATCTCAATAAAAATGGCGTACTGTATAAAGTTCTTTTTTTTGGTATGTAAGATCATAATAAAATAATGATAATTCTAAGGTACATGAATTTATTTGCATTATTTTCTAAACTTTATTATGTTACAAAAATTCATATTATTCTAGATTTATTATTTTACAATTATTTACAATTTTATAAATTAACAAATTTAAAAATTTTCATAAAATCATTTCACATTAATACAATTAAAATTTTACAAATATTTTAGATTGAATTACAATTAAAATTACAATTACATTACAATTTTACAATTTCACATACAATTAGAATTAGAATTACAATTACAATTTTATAATTTTACATACAATTACAATTACAATCATTTCACAGTAATAGAATTAAAATTAAAATTTCAATTACAATCACAACATAATATTTAATAAATATCATGGTCATTTAATATTAAATTAATTAATAAACATCACGATCATGATAACCATCATATGAACATCATATTCGACTAAAAAACACATTCAAATTCGCTAACGTCATCGTGATCATGTTCATCTAACAAAACACAATTAGCATTGTATAACATCATCACAACACAAACATCAAATATACATCTCATGTCAAATAACTGTTATCACATACACATCTATCTGTGAGATACACATTAAATGAACATATCTAATATGACCTAACAATATACACATCATGATGATCACCAACATTTAAATTAAGTACAACTACAACATGAACATAAAATACATGGACCATATATATATATATATATATAACTGAATAATGTCAAAAATATACAATTGTAATATAAATTTCATAAATTAGCTCGTGGTAGATCATCAATAGCAGTACTAGTCGAGGCCTGCTCAGTCAATGGTGCAGTCTCGACAAGCTCAGATACATGCTGATCTGGTACTGGTGCCTCATGCTGATCAGGATCAATTGTCGGCTACTCATCATGATGACTAGACATGGTCGATGGTCCAGCCTATTCATGATCATCGTGATGACTGGACATGGCCGATGGTCTAGCCTACTCTCCATGATGACTGCTTCTCGATGCTAGTGGAGGTTGCTCATCTGGCGCAGCGCAAGGTGAACGATGATCACTCCCCTGATAATGATCATCATATGATGTGTCGGCACTGCTCACAGACTGTCGATCACGTGCTGTGTCTCGACCATGCCTATAACATGCATGGGTCCTCCTCAGCCGTGTAACTAAGGTCGTAGCTCCTACGACATGCCGCATCATTTTGTACATGTCACGCGACATGCCTCTCCACATATGTACCAGCCTACCATCAACATGTATGTCTCTCATATTAGTGGGCCTGACTCCCACCTCAACAATCAATGCACAGAGTTGGTCGCTCAACTCCATCCTCAATCTTCTATCAAGCCTACCGCGTCTAGCAAAAGGTGGTACCGGCATACCAGCAGGAGTAGGTCTCTCGGCACCGACCTCCTGATGATCCTCGGCATCTGGCATATCCTGATCGTCATCAGGATCCACACCTGGATCATGTGGCGGTGCTAGCACATCCTCGCCATCAAAAGACCCAATGTCTGCAAAATATATACAAGTACAGAACAATAATTAGACAATTTCATTACACAATTTAATAAAAACAAGTTAAAGAACATGTTAGAATAAATTTAAATAAAATGGTCATATTACCTCTATCATCCAATGGCTCATCATATGTGAAGAGGATGTTGGCACACTCTCGCCAATCCAAACCAGCATAAGGGCAGGGGACCATAATGAAGGGATGCTCATCAACATTGGCTAGCAACTCTAGTGCATCGTGCGATATCCTCATGGAAAACTCAATCTCTCCCCTCTTGGGCATCATCTATCCCCACATGTGCATATGTGCCTCCAACATCGGCCTACGAGGCTGCTGAACAAAAGTAGGCCTCGTCTTTGGAAAACTATCAAAAAATAAACAAAAATTCTCTCAATCAAAAGGGAAGTTGACCCTCCCTTGTGCATGAGCACGAAATCTATCTAAGGTTGTACAGAACTGCTGCAAAAAAAATGGCAGACCACCTGACAAGTCGTGGCTCCTGTACTAAAGAATCAACATAATATAGAAGCGAGCAACTAATGCATTTCCCGTCACTAGTGTTGTGTGAAATGGTCGATATCATAAGTGAGAGGCACCTCACCTCCTGACTACGAAATGCACCAATACGTAACTGACCTTCGGAGACCTGAAAATCTGAAGGAGACAGTATATCTACGCTAATGTATCTCTGCGAGTACACCAACTAACTCCCTGCTACATAGCCAACTGGAACCTCTAGGATTGAGGGAAAATCCACCACTCTCCTCGTTAGCCCTATAATGAAATATATGTCCTCCTTAGTGGGCACGTACCACTGGTTAGGACCAACCCAGAAAGCCTGTCGATGGGCATTCCACCTACGGATAAGATGTCTAAAAAACACACCATGGCCCTTTAGGTAAGTAGCCTCCGCATAGAACTTAAGGAGGCCTACCTGCCTTAGGAGCCCCTGGGTAGCTGTTATAATAGGGCGAGGGTATGCATCTCTCTCCCTCTCTCGTGCCTCCCACAGGCGAACCATGCTATACTAGTCTGCCTGTTGTTTTTGTTGTTGTTCCCCCTCTTCTCTCCTTTCATGTCTTTGAATGATTGACATATTAAACATAATTTTTTATTAAATGAGACATGTACTTAGGAATATAAATATATAATTTTTTTGGAAAAAAAAATAGTCGGTGCCCCACAAAAAACAGGCATGCATCGGTACCGGTGTGTCTTTTTTTGTCGTGCACTGGCGGTAGTGCACTAGAAAATATTCAGCGCACCAGCGGCAGTGCACCTGAAAATTTTCAGCGCACCATTGACTATGGACGGTGTCGGGACTGTGATGCACTGAATAAACTCTACGCCCCAAGGCGTATATTTTGGTCAGGGCATCGACCTGCTGACATCATTACATAGTCAACGGTGCAGTATTTTACCAAGCCGCACTGTTAACACTATCGAAATGCGGAATGCAGTGTGCTGACAAAAATACCCGCACCGGGGTAGATATTTAATTCAACGCGCTACATTGTCACTATTCCACATGGTCAATGGTGCAACTGAGTAACCGACCGCACTGCACTTTTTTTTTAATTTTAAAATAACACGGTGCGCCTTTCGGTACCGCCCCAGAACCGGTGCAGATACCGTTAGCATAGGTTGCAGTGTGACCTGCAAATTTATAGGCAACACCGCGAACCGGTGCAAGTTGAACGGCTTGAGCGCACCGCGCGACAAATATTTTTTTCTTCTTTTAAATGGTTAATTTTAAGGTAATTCGAAATTCTAATCCGCTAAAAGGATTAATTACGGAAAAACAAGAAAAATACCTGTACATTTGGCCGTAGAGGAGGCATATTGGGTGTAGAATTTGCAAAAGAAAATTTTCCCACCATTTTTCAAAATTCAAGCTGGAGATTGGTGGCCAATGCACAGCAACAGTGCATGCAATGGGTGCAATGGGAGCACCGATGTCAGGGCGGCTCAGACAAGGATAAATTGCACCGATGCTTGAGAGATCTGGAGCACTGAGAAAAGTGAAAAATGCGGTTTTTTGGCCATAATTTTTTTTATATTTAACCATGTTCTGGTGCACAGGGTTTTATAGGCGCACCAGTGCAGTTTCTTAAGACCGCACCGGGCGGTTTCTGTTTTGGCATAGGGTTTTATGACGCACCGGTGTGGAAGCTTTGTAAAGCACCGGTGCACTACAGTAATAAGACACACTGAGCGTGTGTGTACAAAGTGCATGGTGTCCGGTGTGCCAATGTTTTGTGCACACCAGTGCTTTCTCTTATTGAACGCACTGGTGAAATTTAGGATGATAAGTGAACTGGACAAAAAACATCCACAAAAACCTCCACCCACCAACCTCCTCTAGTAACCTCCACTAGAAACGGATGTCTGGGGTATTTTTATAAGGGGTTCCTCAAAAACATCCACTAGAGGGTCTTTTCCTTGTAGTGAGAGAACCAAAAAATATGAAATATTGAACAACATGAAGACAATTATGCCACATCTCATATGGAGTTTTATTGTTGATGACATAAGAAGGACAATGATTTCTAATATAAGCAGCGCAAAGCATTGCTTCTCCCTAAAACATCAAATTTACATTCTTAAAATACATCATTGATGTAACCATATTACGTAATGTTCTTCTCATTTGTTCTGCAACACCATTTTGTTGTGGATTATAAGGAATTGTTGTTTGGTGTTTGATGCCATTTTCTTGCAAATAATTTTCAAAATCATGTGAAGTATACTCGCCACCATTATCAATTCTTAGAGTGCTTATATTAAGTTGAGTTTCATTTGTAAACAAGAGATGAAATTTCTTAAACACATCAAAAACTTGCGACTTTTATTTCAGAAGATAAACCCAACACATCCTCAAATAATCATCAATAAATGGCATCATATATTTCATTTACATTAGCAGTTGCAACAGACATAGGTCCACATAAATCTGAATGTATGAGACCTAATTTTATTGAAGCTATAGAAGTAGAACTCTGAAAAGACTGTTTATTGTGCTTCCCCAAAATACAAGCATTACATGGAGTAAGTTTTGTTGGAATTGTTGGAAACCCCTTAATTCCATGTTATTTCATAATTCTTATATTGTCATAATTATGTTGAGTATAATTTTTATATTTTCATTGCCAAGATTAAGACCAACGAGGGGTGGTCTAAATATATCAAATGCAATATTAGACTTAAGCAAGTGTGTCCCCTATCCCCTACCATTTTTGGCATATACATCGATAAGCTAGAGGAGTGTCTGGAATCTGTGGGGTGCAAGGGCACTGAGTTTGCTCTTGTTCTCATTACTCTTCTCCTCTATCTAGATGATATCATTATTCTTGCAAAATGCCATGATGACCTTGACAAGAAGCTCCAGATTCTTCATGACTATTTCTCCAAGATGGGTATGACAGCTAATACCGACAAGACTAAAGTCATGATAATTAAATCCAAAAAGATCACCCATGGTAGTTTAGTGTATAATAACTAGTGCTTAGAGTGGGTTTATTCTTATAAGTATTTGGGCATTGAATTCCCTCATCATCTCAACTAGAATTATAGCATCGAGAAAAGGATCATTGGGGATTCGAAAGCTTATTATGAGCTTGAAAGCAATTGTAAGTCAGTCGATATTTAAATTTGGATTAAAAAGAGGTTCCTCTTTGATACCCTTGTCACCCCTGTTGTCTTATACGGATGTGAAGTTTGGGGTTTCAGTCTATCCAGAGAGTCATGGAGGAAGATGGAGATGATTCAAAAGCAATTCATAACCTACAACCTTAAGATCAAGGGAAATACTCCCTATCCTATCCTCTTGATCAAATCTGGTTTGTCCCCCATTGAAAGTACGACTATGTTTAGATATCTAATATATAAGAAGAGGTTTGAAAACATGGAATAAAAAAGGCTCCCTAAAATTGCTTCTAAGTGTAGTCAAAAACCTCACCTTCGCCTCAAGCGTGGGTGGCATAAGGATGCCCAATCCTGGCTCAACCATTAGGGAATTACGGAGGATCTCAGTATGGGAAGCAAAGCTAATATAAAAAATACTATTACCTCCAAGTTTAGGGACAAGTTGTGGGAGGATCAAGAGCTGGAGGGTAAAAAGAAGCTAAGATACTATAAGGAAGTGATCAACCGCACCCTTGATAATCATAATTATCTCTCTATCTTGTCCAACAATAAGAAGAAAATGAACATTGCTAAGATAAGAACTAATTCCTATGAGATTTGGAGTTATACTGGGTGGTGGTCTATTCCGAAGACCCCTTGGAACGATAGAATCTATCAAATTTGTGATTCCAAGCAGGTGGAAGATGAAAATCCCTTCCTTTTAGACTGCCTGACTCTTACTCACATTCGCTCTCAATTCCCTACCATCTTCCACACTTCCAATCTTCTTGACCTATTAATCCAACCCACCTATAGCGATCTTGGAGCACTTATTTTCCTTCTCTTTGAACATAGAAACAAGATTTTGAAGAATCAAACTTAGATTCTTTCTCATCTCTTAAGGTCTGATAGACCGCATTGACCTTAACGGACGGTAACCATTATCATCATCATCATCATTTTAGTTTAATAATTAATGTGTATATGGTTAATATTATTAATATACTACAACTAAATATATAAAATATACTAAAAATAAATATATAATAATTATTGACTAACATAATGGTGACAATAAATACATATTATTAGTAATAACTAAATGTTTTTATTATGTTATGTGTGTTATATTTTAGTTTTAAATATAACTATTAACATGTTACCAAAATTTTATGTAATAACTAATATTATATTAATATACAAAATAATGTTAGTATAATAATTATAATTACATAAGCATTAAATATTATGGTTATTATTATTTAATAATGAGAAATATTAGCCTTTAACAAATTATATCTATTATTTATTAAAGTGATGGGTGGTGGATATATGCCTATCGACGTATATCAACCACATTGGTATATGTGGTTGTATATGTATTTTATATACGCCTATCGGCGTATATCAACCACATTGGTAAATGTGGTTGTGCTAGCTGTACATGTAGATAAACATGGTTTTGAATTGATTAGAATTTACATTGAATGTGCATGGTGTAATCTTCATGTCATGAATGATGACATGATGACTATGTACTTTGGATAGCACTATTGATGTGTATTGTCTTTGGACTAATGTTGATGTGTATTTGATAAAGAACTCTTGTGGTAGATAGGCATGTCGTGGTGTGAAATTATGTAAATATCATTTATTTTCCAAAATTTTGAAGTCACATGTTTTATTTGAAATTTTGTAAAATACACAATACTTTAACAAAATCTTATATATATATATATATATATATATATATATTAACACAATAAAAAGAATAAATGTTTCCAATATGGAGCTTAAATGAGATTACCACAATAAAATGAATAAAATTATATATATATAGAGTTTGCTAGTTTATGTAAGTCCTGAGATGATTAGAAAGGCTAATTTGTGGTTTGATTAGTTGCAAGTCAGGGGTACCTAAGTTGTAAAAATCATTTGAGTATTGCACCAACTCTTAGCATAGTTGGATATTTGCTAAAAAAAATGGATAATCATTACAACACGAAGTGCCTTAACTTAACACCCTGTCACCGTCTACTCTAGGACCATAGGCAATACAAAAAAAATATACTTAATAATGATAAAATATACTAACCACAAAACCATAAAAAAATTTAAACATTATTTGTTTTTTTGGGTAGGGTAGTATGAGTAAATTGTAAGTGCAAAGCATAGATAAGGTTTATGGGTTTTGTTTTATCAAAGGAGTAAGGAAGAGGATCAATGACTTTTGGCAGTGGAATGGATTCATTTAGCAATATTTGTGATTGTAAAGTATGAAGTCTAAAGCTATTTGTGGTTTTAAAGTATAAAGCTGAAGGGGAGAAGATATCAAATATTTTGATAGGTGATACACATTATTGATATATTATCGATATGTTATATAGATGATACATTATATATATAAAAGGATTAAAAATAATAATTTTAATTAAATTAAATTATTATATTATATTTTATGATGGTGATGATGATGATGGTTACCGTCTGTTAAAACCAATGCAGTCTATCAGAGCTTAAGAGAGGAGAAAGAATCTATGTTTGATTCTTCAAAATCTTGTTTTTATGGTCAAAGAAAAGGGAAATAAGTGCTCCAAGATAAGTGCTCCAAGATCGCTATAGGTGGATTGGTTTAATAGGTCAAGAAGATTGGAAGAGTGGTATATAGTAGGGAATTGAGAGCAAGTATAAGTAAGAGTCTAGCAATATAAAAGAAGTGAATAATTGGAAAAAAAATTAATGAAAACAAATTATTTAAAATAATAAGTAGAATTTTAAGGTAGAGTGTTTTTAAGTGGAATCTAATTAATATATATTTTGGTTTTTTTTCTAAATTATTTGATATAATTTTGAATAAGATTGTGATTTCTTATTATTTAAAACATAATTTTAACTTCCACTCTAACAAACCTCTAAAATACTAAAATTTTACAAATAAATAACTCAAACTACAATTCTAAAAATCTTAATACCAAAACATTTATTAATAAAAATATACAACTATGAACAAAGTTCACTTATAATTTCACCCTTTCACTAATAATGATATGCTTTTTCACATTATTGGCCTACCAATGTCATAAATGGTAGGAAAATAGATGCAATGACCTCCCTTTGTTCCTCCACAAATAACAAGTGTCATTTGGGATTTCATCTATACAATGAATAATGATATGCTTTGGCACATAGGTTTTTCTTTTGGATTGTCATAAATGGTAAGAAAATAGATACAATCGCCCGCCCTTTAAATGCGAAATTATAAATTTTTAATATTATTTTTTTATTATTAAAATAATTAAGTTCAAGGGATAATTATTATAATAAAAATTAATATATGATAATTATTTTAAAATAAATTTATTATTATTTAAATTGTAATTGTAATTAAATTTTAATTATATATATGATTATGATGATAATTAATGTTTATTAAAGTTTATATGTTTACAAGATTTTAAGAAGGTAAGAGATTAAATATAATTTTTTAACATTTTATTTCTATGCTTAAAATATAATGATAGATTTGTTCGCATATCACCATATTTTTTTGAGTTAAAAAGTCAATAAGGTTGGTATTCTAACAACTATTTGGAAAATTAGACCAAATGCGATTATAAGATAGACAATCTAAAAGAGCCTCTTTCATCTTCAATCCTTCTAGGATTGCACAAGTGACAAACTCTTTCGTCACATGGAGCTTTGGGAATTGACCCACACCAATTTTCACTATGAAGCTCATGAGAATTAATTATAATGTTGGCAATGTTTATTTTCTTCTTAACACTAGTCAAGACAGGGAGCTAATTTAGGTTTTTGAGATTGAGATTGATCACCTCCTTATAATATTATAATTTATTTTTTCCCTCCAGCTCTTTATTTCCCCACAAAATCTCCTTAAATTTGGAAGTTATAATATTTCAATATTATCTGAACTCTACTAGATGATCTCCTCCTTTATTCCTCAATAATCTAGCCAAGACTAGGATTCCTTATGCTGCCCTCAATTGAGTTGAAGGTGAGGGTTTTAGCTAGAATTAGAAGCAATTTTAAGAAACCTCTTGGAATCCATGTTGTATAATTATTTCTTATGCATAAGATACCTAAACATATCCATGATTTTAATGGAGGAAATACTTGCTTCAATCAAGCAAAGAGGGTAGGGAGTGTTTCCTTTAATCTTGAGGTTGTAGGTTATAAATTTCTTTCGGATTTGTTCAATCTTTCTCCATAACTATTTGGATATATTGCAACTCAAATCCCCACATCCAATTAAAATAACAAGAGCGATAGGAGTCTCAAAAAGGAGCTTATTTTTATCCAAAATCCAAATATTTGCCAACTTACAATTTTTTTCAAGCCCATATTAAGCTTTCCAACCTCCATTTATCCTTTTCTAAATTCTATAATTCCAATTGAGCCTTTATGATGTATGTAAATTCCTAGATATTTGTATAAAGGAACTTCCTCCAAGGATTTGTTGTCATGAATAAAACTATCATAGTTGATATTTTTTGATTTAATTATCGTGACCTTAGTTTTGTCAGTATTTGCACCCATATCCATCTTGGAGGATTCTAAGTTGCTTTCAAAGATTTTAATGGTTCCTTTCCGAAAGAACAACATCGTCAACATAAAGAAGAAGAGTTATGGCCATATTAGTGAGTGTGGGGCCAACACATCATGCATTCTTCTAGATTATGAATATATATGCCAAAAATGGTAGGGGATAAAAGACACCCTTACTTGATCCAATATTACATTTAATTTCCTCTGACCAACCCTCAATGGTATTAAGCTTGACAATAACATTCTCGTATATCTTTGTCACAATAATGATTAACTCGACAAGAACCATTATCCCTTTTAGCCTCTTCCATAGCTTTGTTCGAGGAATGGCGTCAAAATATTTTCTAAAGTCAACAAAGCAACAGAAGGGATCAATTTTATTATTGCAACGTCCCTCTACAATCATCATAAAAGTAATAATATGGTCCATAATTAAATGATATATTGTAAACCTAACTTATCCTTTAGCTCTTATACCATGGATTTCAAGCTATTCTTCTTTTCCAAAATAAGTTTGTACAACTTGACTAAAATGTGGCTAATCATAATGGTCTTGTAATTAAAAGGAATTCTTTTATCCCCACTTTTAAATATAGGAAAAATAAGGCTTTGCACCCAAGACTTAGGGAATCCTTTTTGGTAGCATGGTGTTGCCATTAATGTCAACATTTTAGTTAGCTTTTTGTTGGCATTGATGTTAATTGTATTTTCATGCAGGTCTAAAGTATTATGGTGTTTTATATGATGTTTGTATATGGTTGATGCAAGTGTTGACAAATCTGGTTGGAGAAAATTGCAAAAGTGTGAAGCTTTCACTCCATACATGACTCTTGTGGGAGAAATTCATGTACATATAAAAATTTTTAGAAGAAGAGTTGCATACATGATCTTGTGCATGCAAAATAAAAAATCATGGGATTTACTAAGGTATTTTCCCAAGTATTTGGAGGTAACGATTCGATTGATTTGGTCCAAAATGATGAGAGATAATGGAATGTAATGAATGCATCATTGATATGGTATGAATTAGCAATGGGTAAACAAGTTTTAAATAGTGTTTTTGTGGATCAATCAGTGGTTGGTTACCATGTGTTTTAGTGGATGAATGCATACATCAATAGTTATTGTAGCAGAGATCAAATCGTGTGACAAGGATTAGAATGGTTGTGTGATATTAATTATTGGGCTTCCTACTATGGGCAGAAACGATGAAGAAACTAGTGTGATCTGCATATGTAATCCAACATAGCCTTGTTGTGCAGTGTTGTTAATCCAATGTTTGTTGCAAGTTGCAGAGGAGTTGAGTACTATGTACTAAGGTTATATTATCGAGTATGTTTTTTGTGTTTTAGGTTTGTTTGTATTGATGTATGTTGTTGTATTTTTTGCATGGTTGATTTTATATGATGACAAAGATATGTATGTATGTTGGTGGTGTTTGATATGTTGAGAGAGTATGAGAATATTTTTGCGAAGTGAATATGTGTATTGTTGTTGCTTTCATGAGTGGAGAGTCTTGGTGTATATGTTATTTGTATGGATGAGTGTTGAAAGGCTTAAGGTGCTACTAGGGTTTTCCATTAAGTGCATTTCATAAGAAGAGTGTGGTTGTCATGATGTTGATTGTAAGAGGGTAGATGTGGCTTGATGTATCACAGAGAGTTCATTGTTTGATGTATTTTTAATGAGCAAATGGAGTTATGTGGGTTCGATGTGAAAATAGACTAAACATGGCCTACAATCTTATGAGTAGACTTTGGTGGCTTAGTCTGAAAATTATGAAATGTGATCCACAAGGATTTGAAATTTGGGGCCTTCAGTGGGAAAGTGGTGGCTTGTCAACAAGCAGTGGCTTGTTGATTCAGGGAGTGGTGGCTTCCTTCAGGTTGTGGCTTGAGAAATTTGGAGTGGTGGTTTCCCCCATGTGGTGGCTTGGGAAAATATTGGAGGTTGAGGCTTGCATATAGTTGGAAGTGGTGGATTTCATCGGGTAGTGGCCTGGAATGAGTTGTTTCTCGTGTGCATTGCAAGTCAGGGCTTGCACATTAGTGGTGGCCAATGAAAGATGTAAAAAAAATATTTTTAATAATAAGAAGAAGACAAAGAAAAAATGAAAGGTGATTTTTCTCCCATAAGGATTTCCACCTAACATCTGGTGTCATTGTGTTTGATGACATTTTATGTGTTGCTCTCATGGTTCACTTGCACTTATGTTGATTTTTTCTCATATAGTTTATGAATGCATTATCTGTGGTTTATACTTGGTATTTTTGGTTATATAATGTGTTGTTGATTATTTGTTGGATAAATAACTGTTAAACTGAACTTGAGTAAGAAGTATGAGAAATATACGTTTTTTTGTGTAAGAAAGGTGTGTACATACACATATTGGTTTAAGGAAAGTTGCATATATTTTTAGTGCATACAAAGAGGTAACAAGTTTTAATTTAATTGGTTATCCATACTGCACAATATTTATTAACACCCCCCCCCCCCCCCCTCTCAATATTGTCAAGCATATGCACGATGATGATAGATTCTCCCATTTTAAAAATTTCAGCTTGGTAGCCTTCAATGTCCTTATTTTTCCCATTAGTGAGATTCTTAACCCCAAACTCAATATCATTAGGAATAGGAAATCTATTATTAGAGATAGGGTCACAAGCACGAGTGATAAATACGGATTTGCATCACTCCAGATCCTCTTCTGGAACTGTCGTGGCTTTCCATGGCGTAAAGGTCCTACGTTAAGTTGGATATTGAGTGATATTGACCTTATTCTCTTAGTTGAAACATGGGAGCATGATGAATCTAGGGTCCCTCACCTCGACAGTTTCACTCTTTGGTCTAGTTGGAATAATAAATACTCTCAAAGGGGTTTTGGTGGTATATCCGTCTATATAAGGAACACATTTTCCTCTCACATCCAATTTCATAAAATCAACCACTTCAATCAATAAATTTGGATCGAAATCTCTGATTCTACCACCAATAGGATCTTTCTTGCAATCTATTATTTCACTCCCATCAACTCTACATCCTATAATAAGAACAAACTCGATAAGAATCGTCCTTTCAATTCTTTATGAAAATACATCTTCAACCTGAGAATGATGGCAATATCCTTTTACTGGGAGACTTTGATTCTAGAACTACTACTAACCAATCCATTACTTTAAGAAAAAACTCTAACCTCGATCCCTTGTGGCTTGATGAAGATAGTAACTTAGCTAATAAATTCAAGAGAAAATCTAAAAACATTATCGAGAACTTATTTGGCACCAAGCTCCTCAAACTTTGCAGTTCCCATGACCTAATTATTTGTAATGGTATTAACAAGTGGCCCCTCTCTAGTCAGATGACATGTTTCCATGCGCTGGGTAGCAGTGTCGTGGATTATGAAATTTTTGACATCCTCGTCCTCAACCATCTTACAAACTTTGAGCTTCTTATTGGATTCAAGCCTGACTCTGACCACATACCTCTGTATCTATCTCTTCATCTGTCTATGCATACCACCCACGTGTAGGAGACTAATGAAATAAAAAGGCACATTCGCTTCGATAAAATTAAAACAGACCTCTTCTTAAGGGATTTAGGCCCCATGAATTATAATAATAACATTGATCAAATTTATTACCATTTCACTACTATCATTTCCAACACCATTAGCAAGTTTTCTAATGAGATTTCATTTAAGAAGTCCAATAGAGCTTCTAATCCATGGTATGACAAAGATTGAAAAATGGCCAGGAAAGCAATCAGAGACGCTCCTAATGAAATCATTAAGCTGCAGAATATCAATATATACAAAAATATCATCAAGAGGAAGATAAGATCATATATTAATAAAATACGGGATTATCTTCTCCACCTTTCTAAAGTCGCGCCCAAAATATTTTCGCAGAATGCTCTTGTCTATAAAACCAAAGATAACCATTCTATCCCCTTAGAAAACCAAGACAACTATCTTAAGAAGTTGTATGACTCTCCAGACACTATGGGCACCACCGTAATCACTCCAATTACGGAGGATTTATTCTCTCTTGATGACATTGAGTCTGGTATTAATAAGCTCACTAATGGGAAAGCTAAAGATATTGAAGGATACCAAGCTGAGATCCTTAAAATGGGAAGATCTATCCTCATTCCTTCTCTCCACAAGCTTCTCAATTTGGCTATAACGCATGGCTTCCATCGTCTTTTGACACAAAGCCTTATTGTACCTATATTTAAAAATGGGGACAAGAGTGTTCCATCGAACTACATGACCATTATGGTTAGCCATATCCTGGCCAAGCTTTATGGGCTCATTTTGAAGAAGAAGCTTAGCCTTTAGCTTGAAAGTCCGAGAAAAAGAGCTAAAGGAAAAGTTGGTTTAGGATACATCACTCGACTATTGACCATTTGGTCACTCTTAGAATCATTGAGGAGGAATGTCACAATAGTAAACACGATCTCTTCTGTTGCTTTGTGGATTTTAGAAAATATTTTGACACTGTCCCTCGAGATAAACTTTGCGAGAGACTTAAATAGATCATGGTCCCTCCTAAGATGAGGATTGTTGTGATTTTTCTCTACAAGACCGTCACTGCCAAGCTTAAGACCAAGACCCTTGACCTATTTTACACTCCAAGACTAAGACATAAATACTCTTCCACTTTGATCTTCTTTGGTTTCAAACCTTCAGCCTTCCTTTTGCTACTGCCTCTTTGAATTCAAACCTTATTTATCTATGTAATGACACAAAATCTCTAGTCACTGTCTTTTGAAGTTACTGTATGAGGTTGCAGTATTGAACTGAAGTTATTGCACCGAATCTGAAATCACTGTATGAGGTCATAGTACTGAAATAAATTCATTGCATCGAATCTGAAATCATTGTATGAGGTCACTATGGTAGTATTGAAGTCATCTCTATGATCTATCGAGCTTATTCCCTGTAATAACAACGAAACCATGCTCTGAAATTCTTATCTGAACTTTTATGTGGTAGCCTGAAATTATATCTATAATCAACCATTTGAATTTAGAGGGTGATCTAAACTTATTCATTGTGAAATGGACAAAGGTACCTATTTATAGTAGTATGTCCATATATATTAGCTGACATGAAAGTTTGAATAGTTGTGTCTCCATTTTAGGTGAGCCTACATGAGTTCTACATTTCTTCTTGAAGCCGACTTGAAGAAGGATAACTTGTGCTTGTATTTGGAGGGCTACTTGACATTCCTATTGACTTATATACATTTATAACATGCCCAGGAAGGGTTCTTCATACATCACATCGACTCTATTTGACTTTTATTATTAGATGACAAATCCTAAAGGCTCACAATGGGAGCCATCTAAAAATAAAATTACATGTCATTATGAAGAGAGAACCTAGTTACTTTTCAACACCTTTGACTAAAATTTGTCCACTATTAATGTCATGAATGATGACAAGATTTTATGTATGTATTCATGGTCGTATTGTTATGGAAGATCAGGGATGCCAAACTCTGTGACTGAAAATGAGATATTTCTGTTTGGAGTAGTTTAGCTTAATCATGGTAGAAAAATCCAATAATCTGAGGACATTATAGTTTTTATTAAACTAATTTATTTGTCACAGTATAATCAATAGATTTTATTTTTTGAATGTTTTTTATTTGAATTTGGTGATATTTATTTATTTATTTCTTCTTCTTCTCAATGTTTTTTTTTACAAGAAAAAAATGAACCTTAGATATATATATATATATATATATATATATATATATATATATATATATATATATATATATATATATATATATATATATATATACGTTACATCATATATGTTGCAACATTACTTAATTTTTCAACACCCACTAAAGGGAGGGGGCCAGCAGAGATGTTTGTCCAGGTCAGGACAAAATCTATAAAACCAAAGACTATGCAACACCAAAACATACATGGTGATTCATAAAGCCTTGGTGAGAAAAAACATAAATCATAATAAAGATTAGGGCCTCCATATTAGAGAAACACCCCACATTCATAGCAAAAAAGAAAATTTACAGGACCTCCCTTAAGGGAAAAACATCCCCAACAAGGTTCCAAAGTGTAACAGTATTATCCATGTCATAGTATCAACATAAAACAAAAAATATATTAACAGTTTTCCTGAAACAATGATGTATGTACAAAAACTCCAAGATATATAGCATTGTTGGAGTAAATAAATAAACAACCTGAAAATTAGAAAGAAGAAAACTCCAATACGGTCTAGTGTCTGACACACAGGCAACCTACCCTTTCTTCTCCTCTATTTGTCACATGCCAGGATTTTGTCGTAGATCGTCCTTAGATAGACGGTCAACAGTCTCATTTCATTCCCTGTAAATAAGGCATACATAAATCAATATAAAATGTATTTTGAGAGCCTGGATCTCTTCAAGAATTGGAAGTAACAAAAAAATTTGACATCTCTGAGTGTTGTTAACTCAATTTATAACATTCAAGGAGTCCCCAAAAATTTGAACAGAAGCAATTCCCAGGTGAATGAGCCAGCAAATGAGGAGTTTAAACGTTTGAAGTTCAAAAAAGTTTATGTGCCTTCTCCAAGGCCCATAAAAGCAACCATGGAGACATTTTGATTTTTTTGTATAATCATGCCAACCCCACAGGCTCCTTGGTTGTTAGCAGCACCATCGAAATAATCCCACAGTATCTCAAAATAATCTCTTCAATATTTACGTTACTTGGTGTTTTGGAAGAGACAAAAGTTGGGAGGAAAGATAAAAGGGCCGCACATTCCACCGCTACTAAAGAGGGGGGTGAAGAAACATCCTTAAAGATTCATTTATTTCTATCCAACCAGATTCCCCATGAAATTATTTGGGGAAGGAACCTAAAGTCTTGGTGTTTTCAAGTTTCCTAACAATCTCTCCATGCCTCGCCACAATTTTCACCTCGCCAAACAACCTTAATGTCACAGAGATATAAATTATGTTTCCATACTTTTTTAGAGAAAAGACGTGAAAGGAAAAGATGATTAATTGTTTCCTCTGCATTTTGGCATAAGCAACACCAGCCCGGGTTGTTCAAGAACCTCTTTTGTAGAATATACCAAGTAGGAACCTTCCTCTTCAGAATGCACCAGAAGAAAATTTTAGTTTTTGTCGGACCTTCCACCATTCTTAGTCCCATATTTCTATGTTTTTCATTATATAACCATAGCCTTCTTTGGGGGAGTAAACACCCGATTTTGAATGTACCCAACAAAGGGAGTCCGGAAAATCTTTGAGAGAGACTCTAGACCAGTCGAGTTCCTGAATATAGTGCAGCCATTCATGTTCCCAATGGAGGTCAAGCCTTAGATCCTCCGCTGAAAGCCAAGCTTGAGCCTAAATTGTAGTACCCTCTGGCTTATCAATCGGATTCATAGTCTATATCCCTCTATGACCAAGTTCCTCCTTGAGCCCTTAGGATAGAATGTATCTATCGCTACACCCCACCCATGGGTCCAAGCCTATCCTGCACCGCTCACCATCACCAATCCTCCAAGCAATACCTTTTTCCACCAAGCCTAGTGCCAAAAAAGTAGCTTTCAAAATCATGGAGGCCTTGTAAGTATCTTTATCCAGGATTCTAATCCAATCATCCACAGGAATAGGATCAATATATTTTATTTTTACCACAGTCTTCCAAATGTTGTTCTCGGTTAAGATTCACCAGCCTAAATTTGCAGCCAGAGACATAGCAAAGGTCTGAAGAATTTTAATGCCCCATCCACCCTACTCCTTAGGTTTTGCAATTTTATCCCATGCTACCCAAGGGAGAGACTTCTTATCCTCCTTACCATACCATAAGAAACTGATGCATATACTTCTAATTTTATTAATAATTCCTATTGGGACCGAGGCCATGGCAATCCAACAGACTGGGATTGCCATTAAGATTGATTTTATGAGGACTTTCCTCCCTATCGTGGAAAGCCACTTAAGACTCCATACATTGATTCTTTTTTCAATTTTTGTGACTAACCAATACCATTATTGCTTTCGGTAGGAGTCCGACATCAGATAGAAGCCCAGATATTTGATGCTTGAACCCAAAGTGATCTTCTTGAAAGGGAGCAAGTTATAGGTCCATGCCAGGTCAACCTCCAAGATGCCTTCACGGGTAATATTTGACTTCTAATTGTTGATTTCCATACCCGCTTTTTTCATAAAAAGATTCAATATATTTTTCAATTTTTGAATTTCCATTTGGTTCCCATTACTGAATAAGAGAATTCCATTCACGAATAAAAGGTGAGAGATGTAAAGGTTAGTAGCCACCTCAATGCCACTAAAATATCCTCTTATCCTAGCCTAATGAAGTAATTGACTTAAACCCTCCGCGACCAGAAGGAAGAGTAGAGGAGATAGGGGGCACCCTTGTCTAAGCCCTCTCTAATTTTGGAAAAAAGGGGACGCAACCCCATTGATAATAACAACAAAAGATACATTATAAATACAACTCATAATCCAATTAATGAATTCAATTTTGAAACCAAGGTGAGTAAGAAGGAGCCTTAAATAAAGGCATTTGATACGATCATGTACCTTTGATAGGTCAATCTTCACTATCACACATTTATTTCTTGACAAATTAATGCTATGTAAAGTCTCATGGGAAACACCTATGGCCTCTGTAAAAATTATGCAACATGCATGTATATCTTGGATTCACCCGATCTAACAATGGACTAAAGTTAAATATTGAATCGCTTCTAAAAATATTTTGTTGAATTAAAAACAAAATCGTTAATCACATGAACATGAAGAAGAATCAAATCATACACAACACATATAATTTCTTGGGGAAATATTACAACTAAAAACCCCACTATCTTCTATTGTATATTCCTCATGGATCATGAGACAATTACATACAAAACTATTCTCACAAGAGCCCTCCAGTACTCAGCTAATTTGTCTCACACTGTCATGTACAAAACTTACCAACACATAGCCAATTCTCAGCCTCTAGACAACATGCCTTGCTTGCACAATCCCTGATGAATGCAATCCCTAAAAGATAGGAATTTTGGCCTTCCTTGACTACGCAAGTATCATGGGAACTCCAATGGGTGTTTGGTTGCATGTGTGCAACCCAATAATCCTACAACTAATAGTCAACTTCCCTTTCACCAGGAACTCAACTGGGTCTCCACTGGATCTGACATGCATGCAGCTAATAATAGTAAATCCTCAGTTGCATGTGAGATCACTGATTGTGAATTAATTAATATTTAATTCACTTGATCTCTCACTAGTGTATCTTCAGTTACAACTAGCACAATTGAGTTTATCTCACTTAACTGAGTTAAACTAATTACAACCTGTATTAACTAATGCACCACTGCACTTCAAACTCTGCTACAATTAGAATTACTCTGCATGCCTCACCAACTACCTCTAACTCGAAATCCAATAGCTTACTGATTTTATCACTCTTATTTAACTATTTCAAGTCATCATTGAGAATAGATGACAGTTTATTGTCCATCTTAATTAAGGGATAACTAAAATAGACATCCACCCAAAAATAACATTGTGGGCCCCACCCTAGTGTAGGTGCTTAATGCACTAGGCGTGGGTGCTGAAATTTTTCTTGTTGAATCTCAACACTCCCTCTCAACAAGAAAGGGATTATCCTTCACCCCGATCCTATCTCTATGGCATTCAAATTTTCTCCTGGTGAGCGCCTTCATCAGAATATTTGCATCTTGATCTTCCATGGGAATGTACTTAAGTAACATTATCCTTCTCTACACACAATCTATGAGATGATGGTACTGGATATCTATATGCTTGGACCTATCATGAAACACAAGATTAATCAATATTTTAATGCAACTTTGATTATCACAATGAATCACTATCAGATCCATCTGAGAACCAAAAAAACCAACCAAGATCTTTCTCATCCAGATAGCCTCACACGCATCTTGACTTGCTGCCATGTATTCTGCTTTTGCTGAACTGAGTGCCATAAATTGTTGTTTCCTACTGTAACAGGAAACTATTGCAAATCCTATGCTAAAGATCCCTCCTGTTGTGTTCTTTTTGTCTGATGGACTGCCCGCTCAATATGAATCTGTGAAGCCTTGAAGCTTGTCTCCATCTGTCTGTCTGTACCAGATACCATACTTTGATGTGCCCCTCAGGTACCTCAAGACATGCTTCTCCACCTTCCAAAATAGCTTGGTAGGCTTAACCATAGCTTGTCTAAGCTTTTTAACTGCGTAGCAAATGTCTGGTCTGGTGTTCACTAGATACATCAGTGAACCAAATAGCTGCCTATAGGTAGTAGCATCCACTACCTCTCCATAAGTAGCATCCTCTTTCCTCCAATTTCCTAGAAGAGGAGTATCCATGGGTTTGCAGCTCTCCATGTTAAACTTACCCAGTATCTCCTTCGCATACTTTCCTTGAGACACAAAAAGTTCACCATCCCGTAGCCATATTTCCAATCCAATGAAATAATCAAGGAGTCCCATGTCCTTCATTTCGAACTCCCTTGCAAGATCCTCTTTGCATGAGTGTATCAGCTGCTCATCACCAGTCAAAATTAGATGATCAACATAATGAAAAATGATCAATAGCTTACCCTCAACCACAATCTGGTACAGGTTTGCATCTGTTCACTTTTGGTGAAGCCCAGTCCGGTAAAATAGTTGTCTATCCGAGTGTACCAAGCACAGGGTGCTTGCTTTAGCCCATACAGTGCTTTCTTGAGTTGGCACACATGTGACTCACTGTTGAAGATCTCAAAACCTTCAGGTTTCTATATGTACACCTCTTCCTTAATGATCCGATTGATAAATTCAGTTTTCACATCCATCTGATAAATGCACCAACCTATATGTGTTGAGAGTGCAAGGATTGATCTTATGGAATAGTACCTTGCAACAGGTGCAAAAGTCTCATCATAATCTATCCCCTCGATCTGTGAGAATCCCCGGGCCACAAATCTGGCCGCTTGTATTTCTCCACACTCCCATCAGCAGCTTTCTTTACCTTGTAGATCCATCTCGATCCAACCACTGATGTCGACCGGTCTTGGGACTATCTCCCATGCACTGTTCTTGACAATCGAGTCATACTCCTCCACCATTGCATCAACCCAAGTTGGTTGCTGCACTTCTTCATGAAAGGAGGATGGTTCTGTCACAATAAATTTTCTCATATGAGCCATGTATCGAGTAAATCATTCAGGAGATTGTCTCAGTCTGCGCTGTGAAGTAGGGCCTCCTACATTCTCTGCAACATCAAGTCTCAATATATCATCTTCCTTGGTGTGCCTTCTACCATTTTTGATGGATGGCTCTACATGAGTGTTTTCCTCCACTCCATGAACCTCCTCATGTGGCTGATCCACATCTTGAGACTCATCCTTGGGAACCAACAGTTCCTCCTCTGCATGCAAGTCCAGTTCCCTCTCAAGGGACAACCGCATGGGTTTCTCCTCATCAAATTTTATATCCCGTCGCACAACAGTCATTCTGTCGTTTGGAAAATACACACAATAATTATGGGGTGTTTCAGTGTACCCCACAAAAATCCCAACCTCAGTTGTTGGTTCCAGCTTCTTCATGGTTTCCTTGGTCACATGTACATAAACAGATGAGCCAAAAATATTAAATTGTGAAACATCAGGTTTCTTACCAGTGAAAGCCTCTTCAAGTGTACTCATGCCAAGTATCCTATGAGGACAACAACTTTGCACATGTACCGCTGTGTTGCATGCTTCCGTCCACAAATGCATCGATAGGCCTTGATCATGCAACATTTCTCGTGCTGAACCCACGATTGTTCTATTATTTCTCTCCAGGACCCCATCTTGCTGTGGGTTATGAGACACTATGAGTTCTCTTAGAATTCCTTCTTTGTTGCAGAAGTTCTTGAATTCAGTAGAGATTTATTCTCCACCATTATCACTCCTAAGGGTCTTCACTTGCTTCCCTGACTCTTTCTCCACCAACGCCTTAAACTCCAAGAACTTAGAGAATGTCTGATCTTTCTTCTGCATGAAGAAGATCCATCACTTACGAGAAAATTCATCAACAAATATTACATAGTACTTATGTTTTGTTGTCGAAGCAACAGAGAAAGGACCACACACATCTATGTGAACTCTCTCAAGGATCCCCGAAGCTCGGTTCTCCTTCTCATGAAAGGTGGCCTTTACATATTTTCCCATAGTACATCCCTTGCATGTGTCTGACTGCGTAAGTGTACCCCTAGGAAGACCAATAGAAATTTACCGCATGAATTTCAAGGCTCCATGGTGAATATGTCCCAATCTCCTATGCCATAATTCGCCCTCATCCCGACTCACCACTTGATCTGCCTTTCCCATCATTTTTGCACAGCCATCTACCTCCAACTTGTAGAGATTATTAACTCGAATCCATATATTCTTGGCTTGTCCTATTTTTTTAAGTCACAGGAAAGCTTTTCCTTCACTAAAAACAACATCACAACCTCTATCCTCCAACATTGCGTCTGAGACTAAATTTTTCTTCAAACTTGGTACATGCATTACATCTTTTAATTGAAAAGTTTTACCTGACTGCCTCTGAAAGGTAATGGTACCAATCTCGATAGCACTGTACCACCCATCATCGCCCATTTCAATATTCATCTGGAGATCCTTCTCCTCCTAGTCACTGAAAAGTTCCTTGTCTCATGTCATGTGAAAGGAAGCGCCGCTATCCAAATACCACACATATCCCAATGCAGTGGACACCATGCATGCAATCAATGATAATTCAAGCTCAAATTGCAAGGCAAGGTCCTCACCAGCTGTAGATCCTCCAGCCTTCATGTTCTTCTTCTTTTGTGGATAGTTAGTAGCAAAATGCACATTCTCGTGACAGTGAAAACACTTCACCTTGGACATGTCCTGCTTGCCATTCTTAGACTCAGACTTAGAATGGAATTTCTTCCCCTTCCCCTTCCTTTCCTTGGCAGCCAAAGCACAATCCTATTCATCTTCATTCTTAGATGAAGATGCATCTCTGGTGTTTTGTCTAAACTCTTCTTGCACCAAATCCGACCATAGTCATTCCCAATCTAGAAAATCTTCCCTTCCATTGATAGAGTCTTGATAATTGTACCAACTCTTGGGAATTCCTAGGAGAGCCAAGCTCACCAAATCATCATCAGCGATTGTTATTCCAATGCTCCCCATTTCATCCCGACATTGGAAAAACTTTTTTAGATATTTTGGAATGGTGTCACCCTTTTCCATCTTGATATTCATGAGTTTATCTTTGAGCGCCAATTTCCTATGGTCGTTTCTATTGTTGTATCTTAAGAGACAATCCCTTGGTTGTGAAAGGAATCGTTGCTTAAGACATTTAAAAAGTGTGTCACAGAAATGATTTTATCATGAGGTCTTTGTTCTATCCCTTTGGAGACTAGTTTTCTAAAACCCTTAATGATCAAGAATAATAAAAGATTTCATAATGCCATTCACTGATGATATCTGAATGACAAGAAGAACTTCAGGGGAAACCTCCAATCTACCAAATTAATATGTTGAATACAAATAATCTACCACTTTTATGTTTCGGAGGAAATTCATGGAGAGAGAGGAAACTCGAAACAATATGTTGTAAACACAGAATCTATTACTTCAAAGTTTCATCAAGAGTTTTTGAAGAGAGGGGAAACTCAAAGTAATATGCTGAATACACAAAATCTACCACTCTTAAGTTTCAAAGATAATTTGTGAAGGGAGAAGAGATGGAGTGAAGGAGCAAAAATTAAGGTTATTTAACTCTTAATCACAGATGTAATTAAGATATCAGTTGCTACATTACTTCACTTCATTCAAAGAAGAAAAGACACAAAATGTCACAAGAAACACGAACCACCATCAACAGTTGAAGGAAACTTATTTCTTCTTTCATTTACCCATCAGAAAAAGAAGTACAAAATGTAATCCCCAAGAGGTCCAGAACTCCCACCTTATCCTTCACTCTTTCTCCCTTCCTTAAACAAAATCAGTTTGTAACTGCTCGAGCTTCTTGAAACTCCTAAACTTCCTAAACTGTTAAAGTACTTATTACATTGAAATCGAGGAAACCATTGTAGCTTCGATCTTAACAAATAAAAAAAAATACACTTGGAATATAAACCCTTTGATGAGTCTAGTTTGTTGTTGATGTGTCTCCTTCCGTTTCAGCTGTGTTGTCCTAACAGTATGCATAAACGCATCTCCACCTGACTCTGCCCATGCTCTTGCGTTTCGAACGTTGTCATCATGTCACCTGCTACTCGAATCTGCCTCTTCTATGCACGCCTACTGTGTTTATTCTTCTCTTCCCCTTTGATCTGCGTCAGTTCACTTACCCGAGTTTCTCTACCCACGTTCAAACTTTCCTCCATTATCAAGGCGTATCACCGACTTTATGTTATAATCCTCCTTTCCTCCGATGCGATTAACACAAGAATGCCTTACCTCCGTATTTGAAGACCTTTAGAGTTCTATTTTGAAACCACATTGCATCCACCCAACATCGAACTTCGCATGCCATTGTTTTTAAATTTTCCTTAGCACTTATATTTTAAATCTTTCGATGTGCGCTTATGTGATCAGCCCCCACCACATCACGAAACTGTATTTCAAACATGTCCGTGGAAATACACTGTGGTTTTAGGGTCCCACAATATGGTGACCAATCATAATGCATTGCATATCAGCGAACTTAACATATAACTTAAATGGTAAACAATACAAATGCCGACGCGAAGTTGTGATGTAATCTCCATCGTAGATCTTCGCCAGATCCAATAGCCCCGTTGTACCGTCTCACACTGCCATCTCCCGTCATTGTCGCATCGCAACCAAAATACTTTACCTTGTGAAGTCTTAATGCTAAAATCTAAACCTAAAGATGTGAGATATGCACTGGATCGATGTGCCAACACGTGGCTCCTCCCTTTATCACATCGCAAGTTTCAATTCTTACCGCATCGCAAGTTGTTTTGTTTAACTTGTGAAGTCCTTAACACATAAACTCAATAATCGTCGATGAAAATTTGCGTTGTGCCGACATGTGGCCCATCTCCTCAATGCATCACAAGATATATTGTTTGAATTGTGATGTCATCTCATCCATCGGTCTCTTCCCCTTCAGATCTGTGATTCGATCCTCGTCGTCTGATTGCCTCCTTTGGAAATATTCTGAGTGTTTTTGTCTTAGTCGATTACTTTGATTTCTACCGTCACTGCTCTGCAACTCTGTTATCCTTCCTGAGCTCTATTTAATCTTTAAAATTGTTGATCTCTCTTGAGCTTGTGAATGAGCCCGAATCGACCTTGTCTGGTGTTCAATGTTCTAAATGTGCCCATCGGTCTGGCTCTTGAACTGTTTTGCACGTGATTAAGCCAGACTTGAGCCCTCCTACACACTTTTCTCTCTACTGCTCCTCTGGCTTATATTACACCTCCAATGCTACTTCTTCCTTGATTTTGGTTCTGGTGCACCTGTGATGGCGAATCCTCATTGAGCTTGTGGTTATCCTTTCGAGAATATAACAGGTCTTTTTGAAATTTTAACAATTGTTCCTTAATAAACTTGAACTGCTCAGAACCTCTCTTGACTTTTAGCTGAGTCAAATTAGGCTACAACATCTGGCTCCAATTGGGTACATCAATTTGGTAAAAAAATGCTAAGAACTTATAGATCAGTAGCCTTTATCGGGCATGGATTCAAATAGAACTTGTATATCAATAGCCTTTATTGGGCATGGAGTCAAATATCACTTGTAGAACAATAACCTTCATTGGGCATGGATTCAATCCCAAATGTGAGTTGATCCAGTATAAAAGCCTCCTAAAACCTGCTACACTTTGGACTTCTTCCTTTATTCTTAAATTGAAAATTCCGAAATGGAAATACTACAACTAAAAATGTTCAACTTATGAGCTTATTTATGCACAACTCCTACATATATATTCATGCCTGAACTATATCAGGTGAAGCCAACCTTCCAATGGCACCAGTCCAACATTGACATGTTAGACTTAATGCCCCCATATTGTGGACATTTAAAAATCAAAACAGGGATGTAAAATTAAAACTTTCCAGATATAGAGCTTTGCACATACCCTTGCATAAATTCTTGTTGCTGAAAAAAGAAATTTGTCACATAGACAACCACCGGATCATAGAACTGACGAGACAAACTTTCGGCTACCTCCTTTTCTTGAAAATCCTGTTGATGTAGACTTCTTTCAACAAGGCAACTTCCTTCATTGTTTGACTCCTCAATTTGAGGTTGTATGTGAGAAGATTGATTGTTGTTTTCTGTTGATAACCATTTAGGCCGGAAAGAAAAATCTAAGGTTTTTTCCTCATAATGCTGATGTTCTTCATATAATTAAAATTCTTGACAAGAGTCTTCCCCCTCATGCAAACACACCTGAGAAGCTCCACTAGTTTCTCCACTATTCACAAAGTCATTAAAATTATGAAAATTTTAATAATCTTCCAGGCTTTCAGCGTGTAGTTCAGTTGAAATATCTTCCTCCTCTCCAGAAAAACTTGGCAAAAATTTGAATCCTTTTGAAGGATATTGATGGAGGATTGTGGGCAGCACCAAGGGTTTGAAATCACCTTGGTTCCAAGCTAGAAAGAAGTGGATTTCTTATGAGGTAGAATGTTATCACCCAAAGATGATGAATCCTCACCTTTATGCCCAGACTATGACAGATTACCTTCAGGAATAGTAATGCAACATTCGTCTCTCCTTTCATGTTTAGGAGATGAAGTTGTGTCAAGATCAATAATAAAATCGGAAGAAAAATCTTCTTTCTCCAATAAAGAATGTACATTTTGGGCCTTATAATATTCTGATAAAAAAAAGCAGGAAAAAATCTTCTTGATATGTGAGGGAAAATAGACCACCAAACTGATAGTGAAAAGTAAAACTTCCTTTAAAATATTCAAACTCTGATATATGTATTTTCCACGGTGTTTTCTCATTTTCTTGCCCGCAGAATACCTCATCTAATGAAACCTTCATTAGTGGATTCTCGAGGTGGATAATACACAACCAAATTTGTATCTAAATCTTGTTCACCATCAAGAAATAGATTTCAATACCTAGGGAAAAATAACTTCGTTCCTTCGTCCCCGGCAACAACGCCAAAAAATGTTGTATCTTAAGAGAAAATCCCTTGGTTGTGAAAGGAATCAGTGCTTAAGACATTTAAAAAGTGTGTCACGGAAATTATTTAATCATGAGGTCTTTGTTCTATCCCTTTGGAGACTAGTTTTCTAAGACCCTTAATGATCAGGAATAATAAAAGTTTTCATAATTCCATTCACTGTTGATATCTGAATGACAAGAAGAACTGCAGGGGAAACCCAAAGTAGCATGCTAAATACATAGAATCTACCACTTTTAAGTTTCAGAGGAAATTCAGGGAGAGAGAGGAAACTCAAAATAATATGTTGTAAACACAAAATCTATTACTTCAAAGTTTCATCAGGTGTTTGTGAAGAGAGGGGAAACTCAAAGTAATATGTCGAATACACAGAATCTACCACTTTTAAGTTTCAAAGAGAATTTGTGAAGGGAGAAGAGATGGAGTGAAGGAGTGCAAATTAAGGTTATTTAAATCTTACTCACAGATTTAATTAAGAGACTGGTTGCTACAATACTTCACTTCATTCAAAGAAGAAAAGACACAAATGGCACAAGAAACATGAACCACCATCAACAGTTGCATGAAACTTACTGCTTCTTTCATTTACCCATCAGAAAAAGAAGTACAAAATGTAATTCCCAAGAGGTCGAGAACTCCCACCCTCTCCTTCACTCTTTCTCCCTTCCTTAAACAAAATAAGTTTGCAACTTCTCGAGCTTCTTGAAACTCCTGAACTGCCTAAACTGTTAAACTACTTATTACATTACAATCGAGGACACCATTGTAGCTTCGATTTAACAAAGAAAACAAAATACACTTGGAATATAATCCCTTTGTTGAGTCTGGTTTGTTGTGGATGTGTCTCCTTCTATTTCGGCTGTGCTGTCCTAACAGTCTACATCAATGCATCTCCACCCAACTTTGCCAATGATTTTTCATTTCAAACGCTGTCATCATGTCACTTGCTACCCGACTCTGCCTCTTCTGCGGGTGCCTGCTATGTTTAGTCTTCTCTTCCCATTTGATCTGTGTCGGGTCACTTACCCGAGTCTCTCTGCCCACATTCATACTTTCCTTCATTATCAAGGTGTTTCACTAGCTTTACGTTATAATCCTCCTTCTTTCCTCTGATGTGATTTAACACAGGAATTCCTTACCTCTGGATTTGAAGAACTTTGGAGTTCTCTTTTGAAACCACATCGCATCCGCCCAACATCTCACTTCGCATGCCATTGTTTTTAACTTTTCCTTAGCACTTATCTTTTAAATCTTGCGATGTGCGCTTATGCGATTGGGCCCCACCGCATCACGAAACTGTATTTCAAACATTATAGTGGACATATACATGGAACAGTGGTTGTAGGGTCCCACAATATGGTGACCAATCACGATTCATTGCATATCTATGAACTTAACATATAAATTAAATGGTAAACAATAAAAACGTCGATGCGAAGTTGCGACATAATCTCCATCGTAGATCTTCGTCAGATCCAGTGGCCCCGATGTACCCTCTCACACTGCCATCTCCTGTCCTTGTCGCATCGCAACCAAAATAATTTACCTTGCAAACTCTTAACGCTAAACTCTAAACCCGTTGATGTGCGATATGTGCTAGATCGTTGTGCCAACATGTGGCTCCTCCCTTTATCGCATCACAAGTTTCAATTCTAACTGCATCATAAGTTGTTTTGTTTAATTTGCGAAGTCCTTAACACATAAAATCAATAATCGAAAATGTGAATTTTCATTGTGCCAACACATGGCCCTTCTCCTCATCGCATCATAAGATATATTTTTTGACTTGTGATGTCATCTCGACCGTCGGTTTCTTCCCCTTCAGATCTGTGATTCAATCTTCGTCGTCCGATTGCCTCCTTTGGAAATATTCTAAGTGCTTATGTCTTAGTCGATTTCTCTACTTTCTACCGTCACTGCTCTGAAACTCCGCTATCCTTCCTAAGCTTTATTTAATATTTAAAATTTTTGATCTCTCCTGAGCTTGTGAATGAGCCCAACTCGACCTTGTCCAGTGTGCAATGTTATGAACGTGCCCATCGGTCTGGCTCTTGAAATGTTTTTCACGTGAATAAGGCCGACTTGAGCCCTCCTGCACACTTCTCTCTTTGCTGCTCCTCTGGCTTAGATTACACCTCCAGTGCTATTACTTCCTTGATTTTGTTTCTAGTGCACTTGTGATGACGAATCCTCATTAATCTTGTCGTTAACCTTTCGAGCATATTACAGGTCTTTTTGAAATTTTAACAATTGTTCCTCAATAACCTTGAACTGCTCACAACCTCTCTTGACTTTTAGCTGAGTCAAATTAGGCTACAAAAGCTGCTTTGGAATAGGTGCACCAAAGAATTACACATCGAATATGGTGTGGCTTTCCCATGGAGGCTTGAGAAAATGTGGTCTCGTACTCCCTCCAATAGGATCCTCCTCGCCTTTGCCGCTTTATTTTTCCATGCATCAAGATTTGCAGCATCTGCCACAACGGGTTTAGGAACATCATTGTCAATGAATTCCTTCAAGCCATTGTCTTCGAGTACTGCCCCCATCCTATCCTTCCAAGAAATATAGTTTGAGTTTCCCTCGAGTGCATAGTCCAACCTCAAGCCATTGAAAGCCATTTCGATCTTGAATCAGCTGTAGCACCAAGAAATTATTTCTGCAAATTCGAATTCTATCCAGTCACAAACTCATCTCCTGCTTCACTTCTGCAATTTCCTGTGCTATGATACCATGTAAAAATTATACAACATGCATGTATATCTTGGATTCACCCAATATAAAAAATGTACTAAAGTTAAATACTAAATCACTTCTACAAATCTTTTGCAGAATTAAAAACACAATCGGTAATCACATGAACATGAAGAAGAACCAAATCACACACAACACAGATAATTTCACGGGAAAATCTTACAACTAAAAACCCCACTATCTTCTATTGTATATTCAGCATGGATCATGAAACAATTACAAACAAAACTCTTCTCACAAGAGCCCTCCATTACTCAGCTAATTTGTCTCACAATGTCATGTACAAAACTGACCAACACATAGCCAATTCTCAGCCTCTAGAAAACTTGCCTTGCTTGCGCAATCCCCGATGAATGCAATCCCTAAAAGATAGGAATTTTGGCTTTCCTTGACTGCACAAGTATCATGGGCACTCCAATGGGTGTTTGGTTGCATGTGTGCAACCCAATAATCCTACAACTGATAGTAAACTTCACTTTCACCTAGAAATCAACTTGGTCTCCACTGGATCTGACATGCATGAAGCTAATAATAGTAAATCCTTAGTTGCATGTGAGATCACTGATTGTGAATTAATTAATATTTAATTCACTTGATCTAACACTAGTATATATTCAGTTACAACTAGTACAATTGAGTTTAACTCACTTAACTGAGTTAAAATGATTACAACCTGCATTAACTAATGCACCACTGCACTTCGACCTCTGTTACAACTAGAATTACTCTGCATGCCTCACCAACTACCTCTAACTAAAAATATACTAGCTAACTGAGTTTATCACTCTCAGTTAACTATTTCAAGTCATCATTGAGAATAGATTACAGTTTATTGTCCATCTTAATTAATGGATAACTAAAATAGACATGCACCCAAAAATAGCACTGTGGGCCCCACCCTAGTGTAGGTGCTTAATGCACTAGGCGTGGGTGCTAAAATTTTTCTTGTTGAATCTCAACAACCTAATGAATCTACATGCCATCCAGGAAGCCAAACTTTTCTTTAAAAATGTTACGAGATAACAAAGGCTTTAATCTGTTTGCAATAGTTTTTGCAATAACTTTGTAAATACAATTGCATAGAGAGATAGGTCTAAAGTCAACAAAAGAGGAGGGAGAGCCCTGCTTAGGAATGAGAGCTAGAATTTTTTTTTTAAGAGAACCATGGATGTAACCCTTTGATCGATATTCCTTCACCACACTTGTAATATAGTCCCCCATTACTTCAAATAAATGTTGAAAGAATTCCACCGTCCATCCATATGGTCTCGTATTCTTGTCTTTTTGCATAGCCTTCAAGATTAACTCTACCTCTTTTTTCTCCACAGGGGCCAAAAGTAGATTAATTTCCCCCACATCCACATACCTAGGAAAAATTTAACCCGCTTGAATAATTTCCCCAATCGATACCCCTCCCTGATTCCCATAAATATTCTTGAAGTGTATTTTCCCCAAAGTAGAGAGATCTTGGAAAGATTTAGCCACCCCTCCCTAAGGATTTTCAAGCTCCCTGATGGTATTTGAGTTCCTTCTTCCCTTGGCATAATTTTGGAAGAATTTAGTATTTTCATCACTAACATTAAACCATATAGCACGAATTTTTAACCTTCATTGTTCTTACTTATCACACAGGAGTTTCCATCTCCCTAGTTCCAAATCATTTAATCTTCCTCTCGAAACCTCATCCAGATATATGTTGGTTTTGTGTTATAATATTTCCACGACTAATCATGCGCAGGGGGGTCACAGGGGGGGCGGTAGCCCCCCTTATCAGGGTCTGGGGCAGCGACCCATAAATTTTTTTTTGGTCCTTATTTTCTGGTGGGCAGATCCGCCCATGGTTTTGTGCATGGGTTTGCACATGGTTTTGGGGTACGATGGTTTTCGGCCCCTGGTATTTTGTAGATACAGTCAAGGGAACTATGGTTATGTTCTAATCCAGGGTTAATGGATTGGGGTTTATGTATGCTTCGACATGTATATATATGTGTTGTAACACTAAAAGGAATATAATGAAAAATCAAGCTCGTCGTCCCGATTTGGGATCTAGGGGAATATCTCTATGTTTATATGTTTTATGTTTTATGCTCTTGCTACTGTTTATTTTCTGTCTTTAAGATTCGTTTGCAGATAACTTATGTACAGGGTTAAAACCTACATTTGGTATCAGAGCAGTTTCAGCTTCAAGGGGAAGCCTTTGCTGCTGAGGGGTTTTTTGCTCGGGCCTGAGGTAGACCTTGTTCAGTGGGAGATCTATGGGATCGATTCTTGTGGTGAAAGAAGATGGCGAGCGGCGGGAAGATAGAGATCAAGAAATTTAATGGTCAGAGTTTTGAGTTGTGGAAGCTCAAGATGGAGGATCTGCTGGTGGATAAAGATTAGTGGATCGCGGTAGATCCTGGTACTAAACCAATGGCAATGTCAGATGAAGACTGGAAGAAGTTGGATCGGAAGGAAAAAAGCACAATAATATTGTGTGTCTCAGATTCAATATTGTTGAATGTATCTGGGGAAGCTACGGTGAAGACCTTGTGGGACAAGCTAGGGACTTTGTACCAATCTAAGTCTCTGGTGAATAAATTGTTCCTGCGGAAAAATCTATAGAACCTGAGGATGAAGGATGGAGACTCGGTGACAGAGAATTTGAACACCTTCAATACTGTGGTAAGTCAGCTGTCATTTGTTGATATTAAAATCTCAGATGAAGATAAGTGCATCATTTTTTTGTGTTCTCTACCATACTCGTGGGACAGTCTGGTTATTGCAATAGGTAGCAATACAACTACCTTGAATTTTGATGACATTGTCTCAGCCTTGCTGTTGGAGGAAATGAGACGGAGAAATATGGAGGGTCAGAATGGAGATGCCTTATCTGTATGAGGAAGGTCCCAGAACATAAACAAGAATAAGGTTTTGAGTGGGAGATCTAAATCTCCTGGAAAATTTGTAAACGTGTGCTGGAAATGCGGAAAGGAAGGGCACTACAAGAAGGACTACAGATCTAAAGCTCCTGAGAAAGGAAATGGATCTGATGATGCTCCTTCTGTAGAGGAAAAAACCACCTCAGATGAAGGTGGGGATGTGTATTTGGCTTCTTCTTAAAATACACATGTAGATCATGAGTCATGGTTGATTGAATCGGGTGCATCCTTTCACTTCACTCCCCATAGGGAGTGGTTCTGCGAGTATGAGAAATATGATGGCGGTGATGTCTTCTTAGGTGATGATAGGAAGGCCAGAATTGTCGAATGTGGAAAAATCAAGCTGAAGCTGCAAGGTGGAAGGATTAGAACACTTCCTAGTGTTCTGCACATTCCTGCATTGGCTAGAAATCTGATTTTTGTAAGCAAGATGGATGATGTAGGTGTAAAAATAGTGTTCGAGAAAGATACCTGTAAGACGGTTCGGGGAGCACTGGTATTAATGCGGGGAGTTCGGATTGGAAATATGTACAAGCTTTAGGGAAGCACTGTTATTGTTGGGTGAAACAGTTCTGTGGTTCCTGAAAGTGGAGCGGAAAACCTAGCGGTCTCTGGAGAAAAGACCATGCCATGGCATAAAACGCTTGGAAATATTGGAGAGAATGGCCTTCGGGTACTGCATGGAAATGGTTTGGTAGAAGGTATGTCTAATAGCTCTCTAGATTTCGATTTCTGTGAACATTGTGTATATGGGAAGCAGAATCGGGTGAGTTTTCCTTCTGGTGCTAAGAGGGCGAACAAGATATTAGAGCTTGTGCACAGTGATGTGTTTGGACCTGTGTGGTTCCATCCTTTGGAAGTAGTGCATGTATTATGTTTCACCTGAAGATGACTTCTCAGAATACAACTGTTTCATTCTTGAGAAGAAATCAAAGTCTTTCAAAGAAAGATTTAAATTATTTAAGGCTCTGAGTAAATATGAGAAGAAGGAATAAAGTCTTGGAGACTGAATATTAATTGGGGAGAGTTAAAAGAAGAGTGTTAGAAATGCAACAAGATGATGAGCTTAGTGGAAAGGAGTCACCTTCACTAAGTGGGCCCGCAGGCTATTTTTGGCGCAAAGTCTATTTTAGACTATGTCTATTTTTAGACATACGAGCATGATTGAGATTCAGTTTAAAGTTATTATCGTATCGACATGTTGATAAATAGAAGAGGCCTCTATTTTAGGTCAAAGATCAAAATCTATTTTTAGACATACCTCTCTAAAAAATAGGTAAATGTGTGCATAATATTTAGTCTATCATTCTCTCTTTGGAACACTTAGGTTAATTTCTGAATGTGGCTCATGCATCGACGGAAGGAATCACGTATAGTTCTTTAGGGTTTATTAACATCTTGCATAGTTGACTTCGATTGGACACGGTCGCTGATTTTGGAGAGTTAATGAGCGAATAGTGGGGGGTGTGTTCTGTTTATTTTAGTTGAACTGGTTGAGATTAGTTTAACTCGCTAATCAATTAGTTATGAGTGGAGTGAATTAAATATTATTTAATTCATTAATTAGTAACTCATTATTCAACTCAAGAACACATCAGTTCACTACAGTGCATGATCAGTTCAGTGGAGACCAGTGAAAGAGGTAGATGAAAGGGTGAGTATGGCTATCAGTTGGAGGATCAGTTGTGCATGAGATTTGCACCACACTTGGAGGAATTTTCCATGACAATTGCGCAGTCAAGCCAAGGAGATTCGAACCTTGGATCTCTACATAGACAGGCCATGATTGCGCAATAGAGGCAAGGCAATCAGCAGTGAGTTTTGAACCAGTAACCTGTTCAAAACTGAGTTAGATTGTGTGTGACTTTATGAGAAAGTACTGAGTACTTGTGAGGAGTATTGTACTTGTTTGGTTACATGATTTCTCAATTATAATATACACAATAGCTGCGGGGTTTTCAGCTATAGGCTTTCCCCATACATACTGAGTTAATGTGTGATTGATTTGATGTGAGATTGCTTCTATTATTTTCGCATGTGACAATTAATTGTAGAAGAAGGTTATGTGTTATGCATGCAATTCGAAATTGATGTATGATCGGGTTAATCTTCATTGAATAAGTGATTTATTCAGCTAATTTCTGAAGAATTTGAAGGATTCTTACCATTAAGTAATGATGCTGCAGTGAGAACTTCTCCATACACACCGACTAGCGTGGTGCAGAAATAATGAACATACTTGGAATTAAACGTCGAAATCATGCTTTCGATGATGCGATTGAGAATGAGATGCAGGAAGAGGTAGTGGAAGCGCATGTTAACGGATATATCACCTTCATGCGTTGGAGGATAAGAATCCACATGAGGTATGGACTGGTAAGAAACCCTCTCTTTCACATCTAAGGGTATTTGGATGTGATGCATATGTACATGTTCGAAAGGAGAAAAGGACCAAGTTGGATAATAAATCTGAAAGGTGCATCTTTATTGGGTATAAGGATGGTTTAAAGGGTTACAAGCTTTGGAACCCAGAAACAAGGAAGGTTGTGTACAGCCGAGATGTGGTGTTTAGAGAAGTGAAAGATGTTGTTAAACATGAAATCCTACCAAAGGAACCTGAGAAGATAGAGTTTGAGCTAAAGGAGGATGAATCAGACTCTACAACAGAAGAAGACTCAGAAGAAGAAGAGCCACAAACTTAGGTATGAAGAAAATCAATACGGAAAACCATTAACTTGAAGAGGAAATCCATGTCGGTGCATATTTCATTTTTTCTTTAACTGTAACTGATAATGATCCCAAAACCATGAGGGAGGCAGTAGATTCAGAGGATGGAAAACTCTGGAAGGACGCCATAGTTGATGAAATGGCATCCTTGCATAAAAATGAGGCATGGGATCTGGTGGAGTTGCCGGCTAGAAGGAGGCCCATCGGGAGCAAATGGGTGTTTAAGAAGAAGATGAATGTAGAAGGCAAGGTGGAGAAATACAAAGCTCGGTTGGTAGGTAGCAAAAGGTTATTCCCAGGTGTCGGGAATTGATTTTGGTGATATTTTTTCTCCTGTTGCCAAAGTTACTTCTATTAGATTACTTTTATCTGTTGTTGTTGCATTTGATTTTGAGGTAGAACAGATGGATGTGAAGACAACATTTCGTCATGGGGATCTGGAAGAGGAGATCTACATGAAACAAACTGAAGGATTTATGGTGAAGGGGAAGAAAGAACTAGTATGCAGGTTAAAGAAGTCTCTGTATGGGTTAAAATAGTCACCAAGGATGTGGTATCAGAAATTTGATACCTACATACGGGGACTTGGCTTCGCCAGAAGCAAGGAGGATCATTGTGTTTATTTTAAATTAATTGGTGACCGTGTTATTTATTTGGTCTTGTATGTGGATGATATGTTGTTGATTTGAAATGACAAAGAAATTATCCAAGATTAGAAGACCCAACTATTCTCCAAATTCAACATGAAGGATCTTGGTGCTGCAAACTATATTTTGGGCATGGAATTTAAGAGAGATTGGGCAAAGAGGAAGCTCTAGTTAAACCAGAGGAAGTATGTCGAGACTATATTGCAGAGGTTCAATATGCAGGATAGTAAACCGGTGAATGTTCTGCTTCCTGTAGGTACAAAGTTGTTTGCTAAACAGTGTCCCAAGACACAAGAAGAAGAGGAGGATATGTCCTGTGTTCCATATGAAAGTGAAGTGGGTAGCCTGATGTATGCAATGTTATGTACTAGATCAAACATTGCACATGCAGTGGGAGTATTGAGCAGGTTTATGTCAAACCCAAGGAAGGTGCATTGGATAACAGTGAAGCGGGTTTTCAAATATTTACGTGGCACTAGTGATTATGGCTTGTGCTACTAGGGAAGACCAGGTTTGGAAAGAGTGTTGGAAATTCATGGTTTTGTTGATGCAGACTGGACTAGAGATCTAGACCAAAGAAGATCTACAAGTGGGTATGTGTTTAGCCTATTTGGAGGTGTAGTCAGTTGGATGAGTAAAAGACAGTTTGTAGTGGCTCTTTCAACTACAGAGGCTGAATACATAGCAACGACTCATGCAAGCAAGGAAGCCATTTGGTTGCAGAGATTGTGTTCAAGTATGGGGTTGGTGCAGCAAGCTATAAGGATAGATTGTGATAGCCAAAGTGCAATTTTCTTGGCTAAGAACCCTGCTTATAATTCAAAGACAAAGCACATTGATTTTCAATATCACTTTGTGAGAGATATGGTTGAAGCTAAAAGGGTGTTGCTAGTAAAGGTGGACACTTTGAAGAATGTTGCAAATGCATTGACAAAGTTTGTGAGCACTCAGAAGTTCTCTTGGTGTAGAGAAACAATGGGTGTTGCAAAGCTAGGCTAATGACTCAGCTCTCTTATGGCCCCCCGCGGAAAGAAAACAACAAGTGGGAGAATGTTTGTGTTATATCCTTTCCACGAATAATCACGTGCGGGGGAAACTGTGTCACTTGCCCTTGTCCGTGCTATCTTATAGCGGTCGAAGTCAAGTCCCTTGACGTGAACCGAAAAAAAAAATTTAGTCCTTATTTTTGGTGGGGCGGATCCGACCATGTAGTTTTATGCGTAAGGTTTGCACATGTAGTTTTGGGGTACGATGGTTTTCAGCCCCTGGTATTTTGTAGATCCGGTCAAGGGAACTACGGTTATGTTCTAATCTAGGGTTAATGGATTGGGGTTTATGTATGCTTCGACATGTATATATATGTGTTGTAACACTAAAAGGACTATAATGAAAAATCAAGCTGGTAGTCCCGATTTGGGATCTAGGGGAATATCTCTGTGTTTATCTATTTTATGTTTTATGCTCTCGCTATTGTTTATTTTCTGTCTTTAAGATTCGTTTGCAGATAATTTATGTACAGGGTTAAAACCTACAATATCCCTCATCACCATGGCTATTCATCTGATCAAGGGACTCTTCAATATCCCTAAGAGACTTGGAATCTTTTGAAGCCTTTTATTTAGCCCAAATAATAGTATCCCTCTTAATGATTTTCATATTATCGACAAAAGTCTGGGCATAAGATACACCTTCGTCCCCAGAGATAGGGCGCCATGTGTCAGCAACCAACTTTTGATAATCCTCCTCTTTCAGCCATCCAACATTGAACTTAAAAGGAGATCCTGGATTTTTGTTCGGGCCAACCATCTCCAGGAGAATAGGGTTGTGATCTGATTCCCCCCAGAGCCCACCCACTGATGGAAACCAACAACTCGATTGGCAAGATCATCACTAAGAAGGAAGCGGTCCAGCCTCTTTGTTACCCTTAATAAGATTAGAATAAATCAGGTTTCCATCCCTTCTTTTTGTTTTTAAGAAAAATTTAGCAAGAGGGTCAGCCCTGGTATTTAGACCCCACGTCTCAGCCCTCCCTAGTGAAAAATTTAAATCACCCCCCACCACCAATTTTGGACCAGTCATATAAGATATGGCAAGGATAGTGTTCCAAAATCGCACCCTATCAAATCATGGGCCATTAACATTCACTAAAGTGAAATCAAAACCAAGTTCCATCGAGGAAACCTCCACCCCAATTAGAAGATCATAGGTCCAAGAATTATTCAGCTTAACTATTCCATTCTTTAATCCCATTGTCAGGCCTCAAGATTCCCCCCTGACATCAGAAGTGACAAAAGAGCACCTAGGGAGGAAAGAAGAAAGAAAATTTGAAACCTGAACTCCTGAACCCAATGTCTCTTGTAGCAACAAAATATCAGGTTTATAGGTGAAAATTAGGTTTTTTAGGGCTAGCTTTTTAGGTGCACTAGCCAAACCCCTACAATTGAAAGATAACACAATAATTTGGTCAGAAGGTTCGGGGATACTACTGCTCTAAGCGACCCTTTGAGGGAGAGTTATTTTCCATCTACTATGTCGATCATAGCTTTTAGCTAAGCTTTTGAGATGTCAGATTTCCTACCCCTGTTCCTTCTTGATTTTTCAATAAGAGGAGTCTTTCCTAGCCCTCCAAACATCTCATTCTTCAACATATTATTATCTCTAGGTCTCGGGTTATAGGGAAGGGTATCAATGGATAATTTGGGAATAGTGGTAATTATATTGTCCATAGCCAAAGAGAGATTGCTAACACATAGAGATGTATTTGGATCCAGCCTAGAGGGACTAGGCATCCTCATGCATTTTAACAAATGATCAAAAGAGTTTAAAGTAAGAGAAGAGGGATAGAGAGCAGTACCCGCTAAATTCGAAGCAGGATCAGCAGGGAGTGGCACAATTTGTTCTTGGCTAGGTTCCATCTCAACATCCAATGCCACTGCTCTATTTTGTGTTTCTGGCGCTTCCATAGGTGTCGTCTCCACTGTCTGTTGAAAAGTGTCCTCATCACCCTTATCCTGCTTTCCATCCATATCCTCCTGTGTAACCCCCTCTCACCTATGCCTTGAGCCATGTTTTGATCCACTTTTATGGCACCTACTTTTGTTAACACCAAGAGGGAAATCCCGGGCTAGATGTCCATGTTTATGACATCTGTGACAACAAAAATGCAAGTGTTCGTAATCAGCCAACTTCTCATAGGAATAGCCTTCCAGGTTTAGAACAATCTTTGCAATCAGCACTGCCCTTGGATCTAATTGATCTAAAATACGGGTAGTATTGCTGGATCTAGTTTCTAAGAAGGTCATGTTGGCCTCCAAGAAAGTACCCAAACTATTCCCAATCGCCCAAAAAACATCCGCTGTCCAAAAATGAGGAGGGAGGGTCGGGAGCCTTACCCACACAGGAATTTCGTCCACCCGTTCTCTGTATAGTCGAACAATGGGGTCCATTTCTTGTAGAGGATTGGGGCAATGCCAAAAACCCATTTCCTCTCCAAGACCCACTCCAAGGTAGTCGGATTCTTAAAATTGACCATAAACCATCCTTTAGATAGAGTAATCACCTCCACATCTATGTTTGGTGCCTCGGCCAAACTCCTTTCTATCCAATCCGAAATGTATTATACCGAGAAAATTTTTCCCCTCGCTCTACCCAACAGGATCGATTCTAATGCCACCATCACACCGTAAAATTTCAGGTCGACCCCAAACACCAGATTGGGGCATTCAATGCATTCCTTTATTACTTTACCCTTCTTTCATTTGACACCTGATTTTCCGTCATGTTTCACAGAGACCCTTGATGATTTGGCCCTTCCTCCCTAGACTTCCCCATGTTTGAGATCCACAAAAACTTTCGCCGCCTCCTTCAAATTACCCTCAGCCCCTTCCTACCTTAGGATTTGTGCCAAAACCCTTGTTGTCGAAGCCGAGCCTCCAACTTCCCAATTCTCCAAGCCACCCTCTGCAAAAATTTCCCCTTCCCTTTCTCTGGTAGCCCCCAACTGGCTATTTATACCACCATTCAGCTGCCCAAAGGTGAAGCTTCCAAAACCCCCTTGTGTTCCCTAGCCTAGGCCTTTTTCCCCAGGGATGCCTTTCTCACTTAAGCCCACAGGAAGAAAAGAGCCATCTCCCGTACACGAGATTAGGTTCTCAATACTGGCAAGCCATGATGACCCCCCAACCTTCACCGCAAAATAATTCAAGCCCCTGCCTCCTATACCCGAACTGAAACCCACCTTCCCTTCACAACCAACCCCATAGACTATATCCTCCATACCCCTGAAAAGAAACAGTGTAGGGAAGAAATTTTTTTTTGGAGACTTTTGCTTTCCACCGGGGAGAAAGCCGGACTATCCCTTTCCACCCCCATCCCTGTCGAAACAGGGAAAATTCCCGACGTAGGTATCTTAGAGACCCGTGGAGAGAGGAATTTTAGGTCAATCCCTTTTAGCGAAACAAACCCCTCCATCGGACTCCACCTCGGCTTTTCTTCCCCAACCCCATCAGCATGTGACCGTGGCGGGAGGGAAACCTTAGCCAGGTTCTTTTTCATTGGTTCCAACCCCCATATCGACACACTGTCCTCCGCTTTTGGTTCCACGTCAACATAATCCTTCTTCTTCCCCATGGAGACAACCCACCGAGACTGGTGAAACACCCAACACCCGATAACTAAAAGTGATGTAAAGTAAACCCTGTAACTACCTCCCGTAATAGAACCAAAGCTCACTACTGTTCACAGGGTTGCGACAGATAAGACAAGCCACTACCCTTCGCACCACAAGACAAACCTCTGACAATAACAGAAGAAAACTGTGAAAAAACAGTAAATGCTCAGTGAGAAATTGTAACTTACCACCACCGAGCGAGAGTAAGCATGTGTCGACAGACCCGGGATGACAATGAAAATCTTGGAGTATCTTCCCGTTGATAGAGTAAGATGAAATGGACCGAAAACGTATCACCACCCACTAGAACCAAAACAACGTTACATCTACGGAGAAGTGAAACCATGCAGAAAACACCGACCAGACTATGTTTTCCCGGTCACAGTGATTATGAGCCCCAAGGAAAAATGTGATACCCACCAAGTGGAGCTCACCATCCCAAGCAGACACCACCTGGCCCGCCCTTCGACCATACACCTGCCTTCCATGCGTCTCCCATTTGTAACGACCCGACTGCACCGTTAGGTCCAACAATAGAAAACTAGGGTTTTCTCAATTGTTGTCTGCCTCTCAGAGCTGAAGCCATCTCCCCCCATCTCTTTTGGATGTTTGTTATTTGAATTTGGTTATAATTTTTTGATAATACCATAAAATGTGAGTTAAAATGCATAAATAAATTTAACTTCTAAAAAATATGAAACATTTGAATTTTATAAATTAATAGGTAAAACTTTCATCCAAAATTGATGAAAAAGATGAAAAAATATTAATAAACTATGATTGAAAAGATTGAAAAATATCAATAAATTTGGATAAAATATTTTGTTTTACTTTTCATTTAAATTTGGGGTAATACAACTAGCATTTGCACCAGATAGGAAGAATGAGGAATGTGGAAGGCAATAATCAAGCTAAATTCAAATGATCAATTTTTAAAAGAAATTGAGAAAAAAAAGCTTAGAAATTTAATTATTTTACTAAATTTGTAATGAAAAATTCTAACTTAGAATAAAATTTAATTTGTATTTCGATTTTCTTAAATTTAAATTTCCATTGTAATCTTTTTATTATTTAAAAAATATAAATAAATTTAATATCTTAAAAAATATTAATCATTAAATTTATAAAAATTCTCAAAATGCTCTCATATTTACCAAAAATATAACCCAAAATACCAAAAACGTGTATAATTTAGATTACTTCTATAAACAAACTCTTCTTCTGAATTTTATCATATTAAAACTTTTATTTTCAAACAATGATGTTGGCTTGTAATTTGAAAATTTAATGAAATCAAATAACTAAAATTTTGAAAATAAATATAAAAACCAATTTTAATAGTCAAAAGCAAATAAACTACAAATTTGAGTTTCAATTAAAAAAAAACAGATGGCAAGAGGCGAAATAATATATATATATATATATATATATATATATATATATATATATAATCAATTTTTAAAATTACATAGTTCCAGCGTAGACAAGATTTATGAAAAGGGAAAAAGTTTTGTAAGAATGATTATGTTATTTGTCTCTTATTAATAGATAAACGAGTACAAACGTTAGTGACACGACCTTTAGATTTTTCCTATAATTTTTAAAAAATTATATTCATTCGAAGTTGAGTACAATGTATCAGATTAATGCGGGCCGGTCCAGTTAACAATATCGTTTTTTAAGCGTTTTATTAAAATATTCGTATTATATTAGTAATTGTTTTTAAAGGTGTAAAGTTACACAAAAGGAATGAAAGATTTAGAAAAATAGTTTTTAACTTTGAGAGATGGTAGATTTGGAAATGAAATGTAATGAAATTTTAATATCTATGAGACTAAAAATAGTTTATGGGACTAGAGTACTTTCCAACAATCTCATTGCTGAAAAGATAATGCCAAAAAACCGATGTGAACATATTCCCATAACTTTCTTTGATGCCTTTGAATGCATCACATTCCAAAATGAAATGTTTTTCTGATTCACGTGCAAAATGTACACACTCATTCTTCCCAGTCTTCTTTAGGCTTTTTCCACCGTCCTGTTTCACACCAAAGATGACGCGAGTTGGTTCTTAATTGAGCAATAAGAACCTTTGCCCTCCAATAAATGTTAGCTCCAATGCATTCTTTTTGTTGGAGATCATACTTAGGGTTGAATTCTTCAATGTAGTACTTCTTCTTTCTACCCAACTCTTTTCCCCATACCTGTTTACGAAACTTCTCCATAACAAACTTCCTTAACTCCTTGCTATTTGTGGGACAAGCATTGAGGTAGATATTCCATTTTTGCATCCATGTGTAGTTTTGTCTCAGCCATGTTTTCGTTCTTTCACTCATGCCTTCCTTGAATATAACATTAGGCCATCTACCTACTCCCATTTGCTCAATTCTTTTTAGATATCTTATGAGCCGTACTATAGCAATTGCTTCAATGAGAGTTGCTCGTGTTTCACTCAACATTATCTCATAAGGTACCAAACTTTTTATTTTGAACTTGCTCAAGATCAAGCATTTTTGGATTTTCTCAATTTGCTTCCTTTTTGAAAAAGGGGTGTTGCTAGCCCACAATTCACACCCATATAGCATCATTGGACAAACTAGAGTCCAAAAAGCACTTTAATCGTTTTCCAATCGCATAACTTTGCCTCTCTACATCTGTTTTGAAGAGCATATAATGCTTTCCACCCTCCTAAGATTCTCTTCTTTCTGCAGTCCTCCCAATTAAGTTTGTTGTTGAAATCGATCCCGAGGTATTTGTACTCATTTACTTCTTCAAGAATGTTGCCTTCAAAGAAGAACGTTTGGTGACTCTGCTTCCTTTTATTAGAAAAAATCATTATCTTGGTCTTGCTAATATTGACTTGCATCCCCACTACTCTACGAAAATGCTCAAGGGCATATAGGTGCATCTGCAATCCATGGACCGATTTAGAAATCAATACAAGATCATCAGCATATAAAAGAAGCTTTATCACAAACTCCCCCAACCGAACACCATCCCTAGCTTGCAAATTTAACCACTCTTCCAGTTTATCAATATATAAACCAAAAAGAGTAGGGGATAGAGGGCAACCTTGCTTGACTCCAATGTCACTTCTAAAGCTTTCTGAAATACCTGCTAAGGTTCTGATTTTGACTTTCACCTCTTCATAAAGTCTATGGAGAGCAGCTCTATAATACAAAGGAATTTCAAGTTCTTTCATTCTATGCCACAACTTATCTCTAGGGACTATGTCAAATGCCTTTTTGAAGTCAACAAACCAACATAATACTTCTTCTTTATCCCCCCAAACCTTTTCAATAATGTGTCTCAACATGATGCCGTGATCCACTATAGAATGCTTCGGCCTAAAACCCACTTGTCCTTTTGCCCTCTTTTCTTTTACTTTTGCCCACTTACTCATTCTATTTTCTACCATACTGCTGAAAAGCTTTGCAAACAAAGGATTGATCATAATGGTTCTATAATTGGACATATTATTAATGTCTCCACTTTTAAAAAGGGGTATTGCTAGGCTAGTTTTCCAGTCTCTTGGGAATCTTTTTTGAATGATGTTGTTGAATATTTCCATGATGTGCGGTGCTAGAGTGTTCCTTCCCAATTTTAGATACTCTTCTTGAAGTTCAACCAAGTATTTTTCCTTTCCTGTTTTCAGCGTTTTAATTCCAATCTCCACCTCCTTGATGTGAAGAGCTTTGTAGTTGTGTTGAGCCCCAGGGGAGGCTCAACCTCTGATTATTTCTCATAGAGTTGTCTTGCATATTCAAACCATTGATTAGTTGTAATATTATTTTCGATTTGCTTCTTCCTTGGTTGAAGTTCCTGCCATAAATTTTTTGGGTTTTTCTTGCCTAGATATATTAATGCTTCTCACCTTGTTTGCATGAACTCATCTTTTTTCCTTTTTAGTATCTGCTTATATAACCTTACATTCATCTTCTCTTTCCCTGTCTTTTTCAAGGTTCTCATTGCCATTTTGCATTCCTCATCAAACCAAGCATTTACAAGAAAATAATTTGATTCTGATTCCGTATTTTTTGCTCTTTTGCATTTCTCAAGTGCCCTTTGAATTATATATGTTAACTCATGACTGTTGAAACTTTGGAAACCAATTTTCTCTTTCTGAATTAATCTCTCCAGCATTGTCTTGAAGATAGTACAATTTTCTTGTGTTAGAATAATTTTGCCCCTTGGTAGATTGGTTTACTCTTAATACGCTTTAAATACTTTAATGTGTACATGGAAGTTCACTCTTATAAAAATAAGTTATGTTTGAAAGAGATTTTAAAGAAGTGTAGGGTTTAAATCTCTTTTTATTATTAAAGAGGAAGCATTTTATAGACATACCTTAAGTTTAAAGGTGGTTTCATCATAATCCTCTTATGGAAACTCTCTTTTCTTCTCTAATTGATAACTCCATGTGTGAATCACTTATAAGTTATCATTCAAGCTAGTTAAAAGGAAAATCCCTTGTTGCACTAAAATAATAATATAAATCTATATTATATATTAGTACAAAGAAATTTCAAAATTAGTGATATAAATTTGTTTTATTTAATCATTTTAACTTTGAATTTATTAAACAAATGATAAAAAAAGAGGAGATGGGAATCAATAAATGTTTAAAAAATTTAAAATTAAAATAAATCTATTATAATTTTTATAAGAAAAAGAATTCAAAAATATTATCTATTCTTAAAAAAACATAGCTATTATATTCTTTTAACATTAAATTATAAAATATATTTAACTTTTCTAAATATAAAATATATTTTTCTTTTTTAATACACTAATTAAAAAATATATATTAATTTCATATTAACTAAATAAATATAATTAACAAAAAAACATTTACCTTTATCTCATACAAATCTCTAAAAATTTTAATATATAAAATTTATTTGAATAAAAATTCTAAAATAACTAATCTCCAATTTATTTAAAAATATATATATAATATTAAAATGTACATTTAAAAGCTCCAAAGCATATTATTTATTAAAGACATTGAGAAGTATCACTTTCTTATTATTTACCTTTTAAATTTGCTTAACAATTTTCATATCACTTACCAAATTGTAATATGACTTGGAGCAATTCCATTATACAAAGCTAATGTACAATAAATATACATCTAAAATAAAAACTTATTTTCAAGGTTATGTACAATGAAAAAACATCTAAAATAAAAATTTATTTCAAAGTTATAATGGCTTAATGTATATTAATATTTTTATATTAGTTTCTAGTCTTAGTGAACTCTTATGTGAGTATAGCCTTGTGAAGTCTTAAGTGAATATATTTGTCAACTAGCAAATCTCATTTTAGCAAGGTTGATAAAAAAACACATTTATTTGAGCAAAAAAAAATAAAAAATAAAAAATTAAACGTTACTACTAAAATAAAATATTAAAAAGAAAAATCATTAACATTAATTGATGAAGATTATTAATTTTGAATTAAAAAAAAATTATAATTTATATAAACAATTTCCTATACAATATTATTGATGATGATGATGATGATGGTTAACGTCCACTAAGACCAATCTTTGGTCTATCGGATCTAAAGAAACGAATTATTTAGTTTGATTTAAGATTTTATTCCTATGCTCAAAAATCTTGGAGAGGAGCCTCCCGAGCTCACTATAATTTTGACATCTTAAAAGGCTAGGAAGGTCAGTATTGCAACAAAGATTATGAAATTGAGATCTAATGTGGTTGTACGCGGGGCACTCTAAGAGGAAGTGATTTTCATCCTCGACGTTCATATTCTCACAGAGATGGCAGATCCTTTCCATCCATGGTGTTTTAGGAACTGTCCAACGACCCGTTTCACTATGGAGCTTATGAGAGTTCGTTCTAATCTTGGCTATATTAATTTTCTTCTTTGAGCTAGTTAAAACATAGAGATACTTTTGATCTTCTAGGGTGGGGTTGATGACCTCCTTATAATATCTTAATTTTCTTTTAGCTGCTAGATCCTTCTCACACCACATTTTTTTTTTGAACTTAGAAGTAACAATTTTTTTTAATGTTATTAATGTTTTGCAATGAAACATTCTCGTCAATCTCCCAATGGTTTAACCAAGCCCTGATGTCTTTATACCAACCTCGTTTGAGCCTTAGGTGGTTTTGGCTGGAATTTAAAGCTAGCTTAGGAAGTCTATGGTCTCCTATGCTATTGAGTTTGTGCTTGTACAACAAAAGCCTAGTCATAGCTAGGCTCTCAATAGGGGAAAGACCCACTTCTATAAAGAGAATAGGATAGGGTGTATTGCTTTTAATTTTGAGGTTATACATTATAAAATGCTTTTGGATTTGCTCAATCTTTCTCTAGGATTCACTAGAGATGTTATAAGATAACAGGAGTGACTAAAGTTTCAAAGAGGAACTTCTTTCTATCCCACATTACGAGGTTTGTCATTTTACAATTATTTTCAAGACCAAAATAAGCTTTCCACCCCCCATTAATCCTTTTCTCAATGCTAAAGTTCCAGTTGAGCTTGTGATGAATATCAATTCCTAGGTACTTGTAAGAAGACACTTCCTCCAAGTTACTATTGTCATACATAAAATTAACATAAGTGTCCTTATTGGATTTGATAATCATAACTTTTGTTTTGTCAGTGTTAACAGTTATACCCATGGTAGAGCAGAAATCCTTAAGAAGTCTAAGTTGCTTATCAAGATCAGATGGGCACCTTGCGAGAAGAACAATGTCATCAGCATAGAGAAGAAGGATGATGACTATCCTAGCTAAGATCGTGCCAGCGCAACCTGCTTCCTCTAAACAACCTTCTAGCTTGTCGATGTAAATGTCAAATAAGGTAGGGGAGAGGGGGCAACCTTGTTTAACTCCGATATTACACTTAATATCTTTTAATCACCCCTCACTACTCTTCAACTTGGCAATTACATTCTCGTATAACCTTATAACGGCCACTCTTAGCTTGAAAAGAACATTTAACTCTTCAGTCATACTAAAACTATTTACAAAAAATCTCCCACTTTATACTGTATTTATAATCATATAAATACCAAATCAAAAGTATCCAAAACCATTAGTCATTAATATTAAATAAAAGCTTTAACTTAACTCATCATTATTTAAAAAAAAAACACAAAAAAATATTATACTTACAAACTCATTACAAACAAAACACTATTTAAGAACATTCATATTAATAAATAAAAATTCTTAATTCTTAAATAAAAATAAATAAATTTAAAACAAATCATTTTCAAACTTAAACTTCTTGCCAACATTCCCATGATTATTAACTTAGAATCCATGGGGCAGGGGATCGTGGATACCTGTAACATACACGAGTCTATCTTATATCATAAATGCTAAAAAAAAATTACACATCTAAAATAATAATAAATATATAATAATAATAAATTATATAATAACAATAATAAAAAGATGATGTTACATGCAAGTAAAAAGAAAATTGATGCTACACATATAATATAATGAAAAATAAAAAAATTAACAACTCTTCACACTCAATCAAAATAAATCATATTTTTTTTTATTAAAGTAAATATATAATGATTATGTGAACTTTTCTTATATAAGCTAAAATCATCATATAATTTACAAAATAAAATAAAATCAACTTATAACTAATAAAAAGATTCAATAAATTAAATATTTTATTTAATATCATTCTAAATAAAAAGAATTAGAATGAAAATAACCTTTGACTTGGGTAGAGCGGAGGACTGTAGTTGGATATAAAATTCTAAAGTCATCTACAGGTGGTTAGTTTGAAGCTAGTAGGTCGGACAATCTCGTTTATAAAAACATGATAATTTATAAATTAAATGGCTTATATGTTAGTTTGCAAATTCTCAATATTAATTATGTAAAATAGAATAGCATATACATATTGGTGTGCATATGCTTTACGAGTGGACATCATTGTGCACTAATTAGGGCTATCTGTATATGGTCTACTCATATCATGAATGATGACATGGTGGTTATGTACTTTGCATAGTTGTATTGTATTGCATAGTCAAATTTTTATCATAGATCATGCCATGGTGTGAAATGATGTAAACATCATTCATCTCTTAAAAACCATATTCAAAAAATTGTATTAGGGGAATTTTGAGGTCTAAAATAAGCTTCCTAAGAAAAATGTACAACCAAAATAAACTTTATAAGAACCAATAAAATTCAATATGATGATGTCAACCATGGGGATGATTCACCTATTTTGGAGTAAAAAAGTTAAAAAAATTAAAAAATAATAAAATAATAAAACTACTTTTTCAACTCTTATTTTCAACTTATCTCCCTAAGGTCTTACTCAAATTTCGAGCTGGAACACTTGTTGGATGCATAATTTTATTCTCCGTCCAAGGAGTACCCATATTGCATACCTTTTATGGAGTGAGATACATGAAAAATGAGAAATACATTAAAAACGTGATTGCACGAAAAATGAGAAATACATTAAAAACGTGATTCACGTTTTTAATGTATTTCTCATTTTTCGTGTAGTATGCTCCATAAAAAGTATGCAATATGGGTACTTGTTGGATGAGGAATACAATTCTACATCCAATGAGTGTTCCCGCTCGAAATTTGAGTAAACCCATAGGGAAATAAGTTGAAAATATGAGTTGAAAAAATAGATTTTTTTTCCCTCTAAAATTTGATGATGTAATCTAATATTATTTTATTATTTCGACTATTATTTTATAATTTCCTTAGGAGGCCCATTTTAGACCTCAAAATTCCCCTAATTCGAAGTGATATGTCTTGTCAAAATTTTTATAAAATATGCATTATTTTGACAAAAGTTCTATCATTTTAATATTTTAATGAAATTTCCAATAAATATTTAAATTAATACTAAATCAATGTAAAATTATATATATATATATATATATATATATATATATATATATATATATATATATATATATATATTTAATAAGTATATGAAAAATTAAAAAAAATAAATTATTGCATTATTATTTTTTATTTAAATATTGGTTAGGAATTATTATAACTAATAATATTTTTTATAATAAAAAATAATAAGTAATAGAAAGATTGCAAAAATTAACATACATATATATAAAAGTCATAATGTTATTTTAATAGAGAAAATACTACTAGGTATTGAAGGATATATATAAGTAATATCACTCAGATTTGGGAGAGGAATATGGAGGCCACATAGAGCATTAGGGCTTAGTTTACTTGCAACTTTTTGTCAAGCACCATCGTTGGGTACAAGCTCGAGGCATACAATGAAAACACAATTGAATGGAGATGAAGAGCTCAACATTCTCCAAAACGATGAACGATGGATGAGTATGGTTTTGTATATTACGGAATGGTCTTTTCCTTGTGGCAATATGTCTATGGCCTTCGAGGGAAAATAAGGGCACAATAAGTTGTGAAATCTACTTACATTTTGGATCTTCACGCGACTGATGACAAGGTACACAAATTAATCATGGGCCTCATAGATTATATTGAGGCAACAGTCAAAAAAGTTTGGGGTTGTTTTCGGTGGGCAAGTCCAATAGGGTTGAGATTTGAATACCCTTTTTTTCAACTCCCGACTCATACGTATGCACAAGCCTAATTTTGGTCCGCGAAGAAGCAATATGTTTACACAAGGATATTTCCCACGCTCTCACATTTTTGAGTTGGACGAAAGAATGGAAGAGCCAGACCAGCAAATATTTCATATTTTCATTAAAAATATAAATGGGACGTCCTCACTATTCTAGACCAGGGATTCAAACTGTGAAAATTCTAAAACCAGAATCCTATTGCAACAACTGATATTATTTCTCCTAATTGTTAATTTAATTTAACAATTTATCTGTAGTTTTCTACGGCAAATATTGAAATAAATACACTGCAACCTTCACAAATAAAAGTTGTAGAAGAATAAACGCTAGAAGAAATGTTAGCACACACACATAAAATAACACAGTTATTTTTGGATGAAAGTACCGGAAAAATACAATGCAAGAAAACCGTTGTAGTAAATGAGGGTTTTAATATTAAGAAATAGTGAAAATAATCTGAGTACAACTGGATGTCGAAACTGGCAATCCTATAGATCAATATCGGCAAGAAAAATATAGTGAAGAAATTTCCTCACTCCACAGGGAAATTCGAGCTATGACCTCAGCTCGAGGTGAGTCGTCCAAACTGGCTTAGCGCAACTACTGTGTCACATTAGCGCAGTCGCTTCTGCACTTAGTTTGAACTAGCTTCTCCTCAAGTCATCTAGTCTGTTGTTCTCTTCAAAAATTTCTCTTCTAGACTCTGGAACCTCTGTCTAGCTTCTGGCACTAAAACTCGTATTTCCCCAGCCTAATCAAAATTGCATCTTGAAGCTACTACGTTGCCTTTGCATTAGCCTCTCTATGGCTCTTCTGTCTCTCTGCAAATTCACTCACCAGATATGGAATTCTTCCTCAGACTTCATTGCCTCCTCCCCTCTTCCTCACTACTTCGATCTCACTGGCTCTCTCTCTGGAAACTGAATTTTGCTACACTGGAAATCGATATGCTCATGAAATCGAACCTCTCAAGTGTCTTGTCCAAGTGCCCATCGACTTATTCTTATAATCCTATGTTGGGACTCTAATGGCCAAGATTAAATATTAATCGATGGCTAATATTAACTTGAAGTCAATTCGTGTGAGTTTCTAAATCATTCACACCTTGACTTAATTTATTTTAAATAATTAACCATAATCCCTAAGTTTAGACTTAGGAAATATTTAAAAATTGGATAATAATTTAACTAAGTCATTTCTAGGTGGAATTTCCAGAAACTATTTTTGGTTTTTGGAGATCTCCTGTATTATAGCCTCTCCACAAAATTTCAAGGCTAGAACACATCTGATGCTACAAAAACTAACACTCCCACTTAGTGAGGAATATGTTCTAGTGTTGCACCTACTTCCACAACACCCTGTCTCTGCACCATATCCTGTCATGCTGCTGATGTCTGGCTACTGGTTCCCACCAACCACTGCGCAACTTTGATATGAGATGCATCTTTATTGTTGATGACCCTGCTGAACTGCTGCCAATATTGTTTCTACATTGCAACTCCCTCTCATATGTTGTTGCTGCAACTGCAACATCTGCAATTGAGAAACATATGAAATACTTAACCAATTTTGTTTAGTATGATGCATCTATCACATGATTCATGACTACTACTAGCATCTACTCTATCATTGAGAACTATGCACTGTTGTTGACTCTGCACTTTGCCAACTGCTCTGCTACCAAATCTGCATTGTGCTCCCCAACATCTAACTACTACTAGTTTCTGCAATTGTCACTCTGGCATCTAACTGCATCAACTATCGCGGGTCCATCTTGCTACTGAATATTTTGGGCCCCCGTAGCCAAGTATTGATCCAAGAGGTGGACTCCTCAAGGATCCTGTCCATCTGTAGCGCTCTGGGGCTATAAAACCAAGTCACCCCACCTCACTCCTAGAGGTATATCAGAGAACATCATGAAGTCTTCCTCCAGCCTAGAGGAAAACCTAACGATATCTGTTGAAGCTTCAAGTTTGTCCTGCTTCTCCTTCTTGTCCTTCTCCCTGAGAGGACATCGGGTACTGTAGTGGCCTAGCTTACCACATCATTTAACCTTTGACTTTTCCTTCTTCTTCTTCCTCTGCTCCCCCTGTCTCTCACTGGGACCCTTCACTACTACATTTGGCGGAAATTCCAACACTTGTTTCCGACGCTTTTGACCAAATGTCGGAAATTTTCCCAAATTTTTTCCATCCCGCCTGAAACCGTCGCTATACCGATGTCTATAGAAAAGTGTCGCAATACCAACACTTTAAAACGTGTCGCAATTGCGACGTTTAGAGGAAGACGTCGCAATTGCGACACCATGACCTAAAGCGTCGCTATTGGGACGACTCTAAACGTCGCAACTGCGACACAATGTCTAGGTGTCGCCATTGCGACGTTTTGAGGTACCCGTTGTAATAGCGACGCCTATTCCGCCGTTGGTATAACGACAGTTATTTTCGCGCTACATAAAATTACCAAACTTATATGCGCGCTACATAAAAATTCGAAACTTATATGCGCGCTACATAAAAATGATTTTATTGTTTCATATTTGTCGCAATAGCTACATTAACGTTTGATATCACGCGCGCATTCGCCCTCTGCTCTTGCAGAACAGCATTTGCCCTCAGCATTCGCGCTCAGCTCTTGCAGAACATCATTTTCCCTCAGCATTCGCCCTCAGCTTTCGCCCTCAGCTCTTGCAGAACAGCATTCGCCCTCAGCTCTTGCAAAATGGTAAGTTCTTACTGCAGGCCCTTCCTCCTATAGTAGGGTTGACTCTATTTGGGTTTTTTGGTCAATTCCATTGGATTGTGTTAGGCTGTAGGGTTCTCTCTAGATTTCAAGAATCAAGATTCAATACCCTCTATTATCTTCATCACCCAATACAAGATTTAAATTTTTCCCAAAGAAACGCTTATTAATTTGGTAGCCATTATTTCTCCCTGCTTTAAAAACCCTACATTTAAATGAAAACAAGCATTGCATTTCAACTATAAAAATCTATTAGTGTTCAAATGTACATGTGTGCTACATTAACGTCTGATATCACGTGCGCATTCGCCCTCCACTCTTGCAGAACAACATTCGCCCTCAGCTCTTGCAGAACAGCATTCGCCCTGAGCTCTTGCAGAACAACATTCGCCCTGAGCTCTTGCAGAACAACATTCGCCCTGCATTCGCCCTCAGCTCTTGCAGAACAACATTCGCCCTGCATTCGCCCTCAGCTCTTGCCTATTTTTTATTTTATTCATTGGTTGCTTACTTTGAGAGAAATTTGACACTTTTATAAGGAATATAACATAAAAACACAAAATGGGAAGGAATTGATGAGGTAGATGACCTTTAGTTGTTGTCAATTAAGAATTGATAATACACGATGCATGTTCTGTACTACAAACTAGATTCCTTCCTGGAGTTAGGAAACAGAGTATTGAATCAAATTTGTAGTTTCTAACTTCTTGTATTGGTTCTTCAATCTTGAAATTCGGACATTGCATGTCTTCATTGCTTCATGTTTGAATAATTTGAATCATATCGTACAATAGGAAATTAGGAATTATGATTATTATTACTTTATGGATCTGTTAAGTTACTTTTAAGTTTGCATGGTTTAGTGTGAAATTATTCTAGTGTGCCCCTAGGCCCGGGTGAAGGAATGCCAAGGACTAAGAACCCTAGTTTTTAAATGGTATTGTTTCTTATACCCAAAAACCCCTCAACATCACTTCTTATTAGTTCTTAACAATAGTGTTGTAAACAATTTGAGAATTGATATAGCAAAATCTTGCACTTCTCAAGATAAAGTCCTAAAGCTAAAGTGTGATACCATGTGTAATTCAATAGCCCCATTGTAACCTCACCAACCTCTTTTCACTTCGGGCTAGCTCTCCTCCAATTCAAGGGGGGTTCTCCCTAGTAGATGTTAGGGATCTAATGGCCCAACCAAACCAAGTCAAGAGCCCCCTAACTCTCTATGTTTACTACTATCAATCAAAATATTGAACAATAGGGTCAGACATGCATCCTGAAGATAAAATTGCCGGGGTATTTTTGGGTAATTTCAAAGGGAAAGTCCCCAAACACATATAATCAAGGAATTATAACGTGATTTCAAACATTAAATATCAACAAAATATTTTAAAGGATATTGAAAGGAAAAAGGTGATGGAAGATAGAAAGTGCCTTACTTAAATGCTCTAAGGATTTTTCAATAGTTGCTCCAAAAGCTTTACTTCAAGGCCCTTCAAGATCGTCTCCAACAATGCTATACCATCAGCTTCAACAATGTTGCTCCAAAAATGTCCTCAAGGTCTTCACAACAAGTTTACTAGAAGTTGCTCCAAAAATATATTCAATAAGGTCTTCATTGTCAACTTGTCTCTTGTTTGGGTGCCTTAATGTGCAATGACATGTTTCCAAGACTGAATTCAATGCAAGGCATATTTGAAACTCTAACTCTGTCTTCCGGTGTCTTATTAGAAATTATTTCATTTTTCATTTTGTGTTTTCAAGTTAGATATTGTTTTCAATTTTTTACATTTATAATTTTATTGCAATGTGGCAGACTGATCAGAGCAGTGCAGGAACAACCCCGAGACGGGATGATCGCGGAAAGAGGCCAGCGGAAGAACATGTAAAGTGCCAGCATTTCTCTATCTTCGGGTATTTTAGTTATTTACATAATTGAAATAATATTAATTTTGTTCAAATATGCAGACACCTAGCCATGGTACGCCTAATGATTCCCTCTTTGAGGAAGAGCTTTCTTCATCCCTATCTCCAGTGTTCTTGTTGCAAAAAAAGGCACGAGATGCAAGGTTGGAATTTAATACTTTGATAGACGCGCCTCAAACACCTGAAACAGAAGAGAGGATACAACATCTTATGAGGCAGCTAGAAAGATATCAGGTAATAATAAAAAGTAAAAAGGATATTTTTTTTGTTTTGCATGAGATGAATTGTGATAGTTTGATTTTTAATTTTTACATTGACTAAACTAACAAAAAGTTCTTTTGTATGTAGCGTTTTCTGGAATTTGTTGAACCCGGTGTTGGTGGTAGTGGGACACAAGGGCAAGAGATTGCCCAAAAACCCTCTCGTACACCTTATACTCCTTTAGGTGCTAGCCAAGAAACACACCCTGCCCAAGCAGACACCCAGCCAACTGTTGAACGTGTTGGTAATGATGAGGCTGATATGGCCAACTACATTATTGAGTTTCCTGGAGCTACACATGTCAGCTCCACAGGGACCATTAATGGCACGTTGTTGGTGAACGATGATGGTGTCCCTATAAAGCATGTACAACTCCCAAGTAAATTTTAATATTTTAACTATTTCATGTACTTTATCTAAAACATATTTATCATGATTTTTATTTTTAAATTAATGATAATATCTTCTTCTTTTTTTGGTTTTATTCTGTGTAGGAAAAAATGAGTTCTACAGGATTCTGGAGAGCCATGCGTTGGTAATTTTTGGCCCAACCATATGTACAGGGTGGAATTCCCAGAATTCCAACTTGAAAAAAGAACTTCTAGATTATCTAGAAGCCCTTTTTGGGGTCGGCACATTTGACAGAACAGCAGTGGCTCGGGTAGCCGGCAAATATTTGAAATATACTAGGGACACCTATAGGACGCAATTTCAATTTAACCCTAGATATGAGTGTCCTCTCGCAGTTCCAGAGAGTGAGTGGAGAGCACTCATCCATGACGGAAAAGAGAAAAGGGCAAAGAAAGAAGGAAAAATGCCAACTGGACCCGCAAGGTAAATTACAACTTTAATTCAATAGCTTTAATTTTCTCTATGTCTAAAATAAAGTGTGCTACGTCATATCTGACTTCAATCTTTTGATGCTAGGTTTCCTGACACCTCAAAGGCAACCAAAGCTAGGATTGAAAAAAAGGGCCATCACAAGCTAGGCGAGGGCGGCTACTTGAAATTAGCCGCAAGAATTGTAATTAAGTAGCTAAACATCTTATAATTAATTGTATCGCCTTCCAACGTTTTTGTAATCCTATCAAATATGATTAAAAATATACAATCATATGTAATGTAGGGTGATGACTTCGGAACAGAAACTACAAAGGAAGATAAAAATATCGCTTTCCATTTCGGCTATCAAGCCGTAGTTGAACGTCGCAGAAGCTTGGGGCAGGTCCCAAGATCCAGAATGCTTGATAAGGTAAAACATTAACCTTTCAATATGTTTGTTTTCGTCCATAAATTTAATTTCTAACAACTTTTTTTAAATCGGGGGAGCAGCACTACCGACGAGGAAAATAACCCAGTTTTAGAGCCAGATGTAGATGATCCTCACGTGCAACCTGATCATTGTAGTGGGGACCAGGCCGACAATGCTACTATCAGTGAGGGCCGTGACGGCAATTAATTTCCACTTATAATTTTTTCTAATTATACCTTGATGGTTGTCCTTATAACGTTTTTTTTTTAAATGACAGAGAATGTTTCCCTTGAGGATCTTACCACCAGAGAGGAAGACAGGGCAACAGTCCCAACGGTGACAACTAATGCACCAGGTAAATAAACTCATTGCAGTTTTTTTTATTAATATTACCGAACTAGTTCAATGATATTTAAAAACTGACAATTAAAATTTAATATTATCTGTTTTTGTAGGCGATGCCCCGTCACTGGATGAGACCAGACATCGTGACTACGCAACTAGGTCAGCGACGACAACTGGTGCACGAGGTAAATAATCTCATTGCAATTTTTTTTATTAATATTACCGAACTAGTTCAATGATATTTAAAAACTGACAATTAAAATTTAATATTATCTATTTTTGTAGGCGATGCCCCGTCACTGGATGAGACCAGACATCATGACTACGCAACTAGGTCAACGGCGACAACTGGTGCACCAGGTAAATAATCTCATTGCAATTTTTTTTATTAATATTACCGAACTAGTTCAATGATATTTAAAAACCGACAATTAAAATTTAATATTATCTGTTTTTGTAGGCGATGCCCCGTCACTGGATGAGACCAGACATCGTGACTACGCAACTAGGTCAGCGGCGACAACTGGTGCACCAGGTAAATAATCTCATTGCAATTTTTTTTATTAATATTACCGAACTAGTTCGATGATATTTAAAAACTGACAATTAAAATTTAATATTATCTGTTTTTGTAGGCGATGCCCCGTCACTGGATGAGACCAGACATCGTGACTACGCAACTAGGTCAGTAGTGCGGGTCAAAAGGCACGAAACAGGAGCAGAGCATGATGATATTGATGATGTAATTAGGAGCTTTAGAAATAGGAAGAAGAAAAAGAAAATTTGATAATGTAAAATATTGTATTATTATAAGACAATCATTACCATACTTGGAACGTTTTTTGTGTTATATAAAAAACTCATTTATCATACTATTTTTATGTCAAGCATTAATTGCAATGTTTCCTTGCGTACTTTTTGTTGAATTGTTTTTTATTAGTTATTGAATATATTTTTTTATGCTCATGAAAGTAAAAAATGAAATATAGATTGGGTATTGGGGAATTGAGAGTGATGTGAAGGGGGGGGAGGGGCCATAAGAGCTTCCACCTTCACGTGGTTGGCCCTGTTTAGTAGAGAATAATTTATTGGAGCGATTTAATCTTGGAGCAAACCACCCTCGATCCAGTGTAGCAACAAAAAAGTCACTGTTGACTTAGTTGCTACTCTTTCGGATCGTGGGAGGCTTGTTCCAAGTTCATGCGACTCCAATAAATTGTTCTTGAAACGAAGAGGAGCTTATTCAGGTATGTTTTGAAATTTTCAACATATGTTCTAACATTATCATAGGAATGCATCTTAGAGTAAAAAATACTACATCAATTACTTGTATTTATTGTATAGATAATGATGGATTTTGATTGACTTGGCAGTGCAGGTACAAATCCTCTTGCATCATGAGCAATACAACTTGTCAACCAGGGTCATGTCCGGGATATTTTTGCTTGTGCACTTGACCAGGTTCGTAATGTCACATTTTGTAAGTTCCTTTACAGTTCATAATTCAATATTAAGCTTGTTCATGATTATTATCTAGGTTTTTTGTATGTGTTTTTTCATCTATTTGATTGTAAGAAACTCTACATGTTTCCTGTTGTTCACTATGATTTCTCCCATTACCACTCCCAGGATGAATCCGAATTTATTGTTACATAGGTTACTTTATTGTTACTATGATTTCTCCATTTACGATTTCATAGGTTACATCATGTAAAGTTGTCAATCTCGAGTTGGTGATGAGCTTTAGTTCTCCAGATTTGGGGCTTTTCTGATATTTTCTCCCTCATGTCATTCTTGCATCACCTCGTTGTTTGAGCATGCCAATTTTCTACCACTTGTACCAATTGGCACATGTCAATCTCTGAGTGGTGCCACATTTCACCTATTTTCGGTGAGAGTTTAGGGTTTCTCTAACATAGCTTCAGAAATCCGATTCAGTGCCTGCTTGAATATCGTCACATAATACTCATGGTTTGGATTGATGAGCATGTTCCGAATGGTTGGTTGATTCATAAGAACCACCCATATAGTCATCTTGAGATATTTCAGAAGTTTTCTCAGGTTTCCTTTTTCACCGTTTCTAGTGGGTGGGATGGTGTGGGGTGATCCATCAATACTGGTAATATGGAAAACCTTTGCAACAAGAAAAGGTATGAACATATTACATAGCCCATCAAGTCAATCATGAAATATGACACCTATTGGTATAGGAGTCTAACACTAACTATGTTATCACTCAAATTTTCCTTGAAGTTGTAGAGAAGAGGAAAGGGGTCCGAGGTAACCACAAACCAATCTTTTAGGTACAAAATCTAGCCAATCTGTACCCAGAGAGGGCTCTCTCTTTAAAATTTAGCTTTGTTTTGAAAGATATTAGGCTAGTTATAAAGTTCAAGGGTTTTGATTGAATTTAGGTGGTGGAATTCGATAGCTGAGGGCAAGATTGAAGTAATTCAGGCCATTGGGCTATGGAGTCAAAAATATGGCTTCACTGGATTAAGTTTCTAAACAAAAGATGGTTTTACAGGGCAAGATAATCAAACAGAGAACAATTTTAGATCTTTAAAGCGAATGAGATGGAATTAAAATGGATGAAAGGAAATTAAGAATCTTTCAACACATTCAAAGAGGGAAATTGAGTGATTATCAATAAAGAGAATTCAAGTATTCTTTACTAAATAATCAAAATGCTTAAACTAGTAAAACAGGAGCAATTAAGAATTCACTGTTTAAAACCAGTTTAGAAGAAAACATTTAGAATAACGATGATTAAAATCAGATTACACTTAAGCACTTTCTGATTTAATATTTTTCATTGGCTATTCAGAAATGAAAACACAATGATATGATAAACATATATAAAGAATTTAAAACACAAGAGAAAGATGACTTTTGATCCGTAGTTTGACACATGAATCCTGTAAAAAGTCTTTCGCATCAATTCATCACCTAGCAAGCCACAAAAAATTTCTCCAACAGCTCTTTATTCCGAAAAAGTCAATATTACAGCAAAGTATAAGAATCCACCCTCAATACTCTAATTGAGGGAGTATTTATACAAAAAATTATCAAAAATATCTCATAACAAATTGAGATATAATCTAGGGTGACTCATGAATAAGTTACAATAAAAATAGAGACAAATGGTCTCGTAGATAAGATAAAAAGTAACTAATGTTGTGCTATTTCCTTCTTTTGAGAATGTGCTGGAGGCAGGCCCTATGTTTTGGCCCGTTGCTGTCATCCTCAGTAATTTTGTTCTGACTGCCTTGCTTTACTGATACTCTTTGTTTTCACTGATACACTTTGACCTCTGTTTATCCTTTTTATCATGGTATACTGTAGTAAATAGGCAAAATTTCATATAAGGATAAATTTTACAAAAGTTCCAATAGTTCTTCCCACCATTTATCTTCTGGTATTCTGGTCCATTGAAGTTTTCTCAATGTTTCATCAACCTCAGTATATCTGAAAAAGGTAGGCTGAATTGGAAACAAATGCTTTACTTCATGCTCAAGATAAAATAAATTTTCCAATCTGTCATGAAGATTTTTTCCTGTTGGCAATGCTGCTTTTGATGTACTGGTTGAAGAATTGGCCTGATTGTCGGCATACTTGTCCAATTTTTCAACATAGCTTTCAAGGTCCATTAGTTTATCCTTTGAAACTATAGGACTGAGCAATCCTTTTTTCAACAAAATATCAAATCTTTCTCTGAAGGCAATGATTTCTTCTTGCATATCTGAGCACCTTCGTTCTAGATTCTGCATAAGGGTTCTCTTAGTAAAAACTCTTTTTATTTCCAAAATTGTTCCGGTCCTGTCCTGAATACCAAGTTCTGCAAGTTGGTGTCTAGTTTGAGTGTTTAGAAACTGTATGAGTTGATTGGCTTCCTCAGGCCTATTTCCCAATTCTTCTCTTGTACTTTGAACTTCTTCTATAGCCAATTTGACTAAATCATTTTGTTCATACATAATTTGAATTGAAGACCAGACATCCTTTATTGATTGGATAATGTTGTCCCAAAGAATTTCATTTATTTCCTTTAAAGGTTTCTCCAATGTGAGATCCTTTTCCAATGCTTTAACCAAATTTTCTAATCTTTTGACCTCTCTTGTTTTATCAGCAACACTCATTTTTGAGAGATCATATCTTTGTTCTAAATTAGTAAGCTGTAACTTTGTGTTCTGGAGTTCTGTTACTTGAATTTTCAATTCATTCATTGACTTTATTAATTCTTCAGAACTCAAATTGGAAGTATTTACCTGTGATAGCTCTGTTGGCTGACCTGTTGTGGATGTACCTGTACCTGTAATTGCCTCTGTTGTTGATGCTGGAATAGTAGACTGCTTGTTCTTTAATGCCTGTTCAAGCTCTTTTTCTGTTTCATTTAGTTGCTCATTCAGTTTCAAAAGCAAGTCCATAATTTCTTCTTCAGAATTTTTCTTTATCATCTCTTCAGTTTGTGGATGTCTTGAAGCTGGAAATTTCAATTGCTTTCTCAAAGCTACAATATCATCATATTTTTTCTTGATTAGGGCCTCTATACCTTTGACATATTTAGGATTGTGACCCAATCCAATGATTATTTCCTCCAATGTCTTTATCCTGTTGTCTTTGGCCTGAGAAGAGGCTTTTTCAAGCTGCAATTGTGCATTAGTGTTCTCCAAAGAATCCTGCAACTTCTGAGTTGCCATTGCTTTATCGGTCAGAGTAGAATAGATCATTTCACCAGTTTGCTTATGTAACTCAATCTGATCTAAAGGATGAATATCCTTTGCTAAGACTTCAAAATTTGTTCTAATATAATCTGCAGCTATTTGAGGCTGCTGCACTTTTGGTTTGAAGTGACTCATTATCATTTTGCCTTGCTGAATGTCATAAGCTGACATCAATCTTTCTTTATTCTTAGGAGCCATCTTCAAATACTGATTGTAAACCTAGAGTCTTAGTGGATCATTCCTAGCTTTTATATTGATAAAGGTTTTCTTTATATCTCCTACATCTTTAATTGGTGGTTTGAAAGAAGATATTTCAACACTCTGTTGCTTTTGCAGCTCTTTTCTCTGTAAAGTAGTGGATGCCCCACTGACTGTACCTATTTGTTGACTATCCAAATCTTCTCTCTGGCTATCAGGAATTTCCTGAACAAAATCTACTTCTGGAAGAGGATTTAATTTTTGTCTTTTAGCATGAGGCTGTTCTGAAGATCCACCAATAGGGGTAGCAACTTCAGCATCTCTCTTCTTGCCTTTTTCTATATTGATAGGAGTTTTTAAAATTGAAATTTCTGGCTCATTGATCTGAATAGGAGGAATTTGTACTTGACCCTATTCTTTAGAAGTCTCAGGTTGCTCTGTCATTGTGAATTTTTCAAATACTTGTATGTCAGGCTCCTTTTCTTTTCCTTTAGATTGTATTGTGGCCAATGCACTGATCTCCTGTAAATTTTGCTGAGAAGTCCCTGCAGAAGAAGGACCAATACCTGGTATCTGCACCTGTCCAAAAGAGTCTAGGTCAAGTATTTTCTCAAGGTCTTTCATTACATTTTCAACATTGACCTGCTCACTATCATGTTCTACCAATGTTCCTTCCATCCATTCATCCATATTGGCATATTGTTCAATTTCTAGAATTTTGTGATGAATGTATGGTGATAGTTTATTTTTCATTCTTCTATCACAGATAAAGCTATTTGGGTCATAAGGCACCCGGTAAAAACTTTTTTGTAATCTGAGATATTCTTCTAAGATTCTTTCTGCTTCCTTTCCAGCATCTCTAGAGTTACAAACAAAGGGACCTAATTGACTTTTGATCCTGAGTTGAGCCTTTTTCTTTGCATTGTAGAAATGAACTATATATGAGTTAATCATCTGCCTGAAATAATCTAGTGCAAAGAGTCTCATGGGGACATATTTGGGAAACTTGAATGGGCACAATTCACATCCATATATTCTGATCTCAGTGTGATTTTGATACAAGTACCAGTCACCTACCCTATATTGTTTTGAGAGCTGTAGAATTTTCTTGATTTCATTATTGACTCTAGGAGGGGAAACTCCTATTAACAAAGTGGTTGCAGGGTGTACAAATAGGTCAATAAACTCATTATAGGAGTAAGGAGAATCAGGAGGTGTGGGTGATGGCAAACAAATATCACGGACCTAGGATTTCCTTTGGCATCGAGTTTCGAACATGGAAAGGAAACTTTACGATTTGTAATAAATCAACAGAGATGCATTAGGGGAATTTTGAGGTCTAAAATGGGCCTCATAAGAAAAATGTACAACAAAAATAAACTTTATAACAACCAATAGGATTCAAGATGATGATGTCATCCATAATGGACGATTCACCATTTTTGGAGTAAAAAAGTAAAAATATTAAAAAATAATAAAATAATAAAACTACTTTTTCAACTCGTATTTTAAACTTATCTCCCAAAATTTTTACTCAAATTTCGAGCGGGAGTACTCATTGGATGCGGAATTTAATTCCTCATCCAAGGAGTACCCATGTTGCATACTTTTGATGAACTCTTCTACACGAAAAATGAGAAATACATAAAAAACGTGATTGTAATCACGGTTTTTTATGTATTTCTCATTTTTCGTGTAGTAGGACCCATCGAAAGTATGCAACATGGGTACTCCTTGGATGGGGAATTAAATTTCACATCCAACGAATACTCCCGCTCGAAATTTGAGTAAAAAATTTGGGATATAAGTTGAAAATATGACTTGAAAAAGTAGTTTTTCCATTTTTCCCTCTAAAATTTGATGATGTCATCAAATCTTATTTGATTTTTTCCACTATTATTTTATAATTTCCTTGGGAGGCCCATTTTAGACCTCAAAATTCCCCTAATGGATATATAACAGAAGAATATTTGAACACTTTTTTATTCTCAAATCTCATGAAATGATCATGGATTTTATCAGCAATGTAGGATGCAAAATCATACTTGACAGCAGGGGATTGTCCAGGGGTAAATATAGACAACAATACTAGGGTTAATTGATCAACATATTCATTAGTATTGAAACCCATGATAAAGGATATCATATTCAGAATAAGCCTGCCCACATCAGTGAAAAAAGTATAACCATAGGGGGGAGGGCCTTTGGGCTGATGCTCTGGTAACATGAAGGTTTGACAAATGCGATTTAACTCTTCATGGGACAAATTGGCAGAATTTTCAAGTAATTCTCCCATGGACAGGGGAGTGAGGGCTTGACCAGGTTGAAATTGCAACATTTCATTTATCGAGTGAGTAGTGATTGGGAAAAGGATGTTCTGACTCAGGGACAAAACTGCTCTTTGATTGGGGTCATAGTTTGCATGGCAGTAATGAATTAACTCAGAAAAAATATGGACTGAGGGGAGAAGATACATGGGGAGATTGGATTCCCATAATCCAATAATATCAGAACCGTTTATAAAGTTATCTCTGCAGCGGCAAAAGGTTCGAAGAGGATTATCACTAAGAACGAGGTCTTTAATTTGAAAATCTCTATCTGCTAGGGGCAGATAGTCTAAATATCTGTGAGGGGCATTCAAAGGTGCGACGTTCAGAGCCACTGGAACCTCCATTTCTGGTTCTTGTGGATTCAGAAATGAATTTCGGGTTTTTGTGAAGAACAAACACAATTACAAGTTTTGGGAATGCAATTTACAATTTTGGGGATTGAACAAGACCAAATTGAACTCTGTTTCTGTCTTTCGTGCGGAATTTAAAACAAAAGCTAGGATTTCACAGAGTTTTAATGGGAATTGGGGTAAATACCTGTTTTTTGGGAGATGAACAGTGATTAAACAGGTACAGGCTATGGCGTACGAACTCTGGATTACTGGTATGCATTTGTCTTCAGCAAAATACAGTTGATGGCGCTTGACAGTTTGTTTTTGAAATTCTCTACATGAGACTTTGGTCGTTCACAGAATAATGAAAATGACACGGGCAAAAATTTTTTATTCACAAAGTCCAAAGGGTGACGGGATTTTTTTTATTTATTTAATGGATGACGTTAGCAGGTACGGAGGATGAGTCACAGGAGGCAAGCGGTAAGCGGTTTCCATCGCACCGCTTTTGGGGAAAAGTGGTTTTGGGCGGAGGGCGAGCGATTCCATAGAATGATTGACGCATGGCATGGCACTGTTTGAAAACCGTCGGGCCATCGCGCGTTATTGTTCGGACGCGGATGGCTAGCGATATCATTAATAACCGTTGATCTCAGATGGGTTGATCGAACGACGATGGGGACGTGGAAGTGACGGGGATTTAATATGGAGGGCCCGACGCAATTAAACGTTAATTAATCTCATCGGGGGGAATCTAATTGGCGGAGTTAATTAATCGTGAGGATTAATCAATTTTTTTATAAAAATGCAGGAAAGTGATCGGGAAATGATTTAACCAAGGTTAGCGGTTAAGGGAGGTATTGGGGATTTTACAAAGGGTTTATAGTTTTAACCTTGGGAAAGGGAGTCGGGGGATTAAAATACACAGGGGAAGAATTATTTTTGTATTAAAACACGTAATAAAACATGTTTTAATTATTTTTCAATATACTTTTATTATATGATAATTAAATCAGATTAATCTAATTACCATAGGGGGCGGAATTTAATATTACGATATATTTAGCCAAAGGGGGCATAAAGTGGGTTTTTATTTAAACATGTGGGAATAAATAACTTTGGCTAAAATTTATTAATGGGTTTTTGGGGATATTATATAAAAAGGAGTTATATATAATAGGAGAAGGTTATTTTTGTAGGGATTTAATACATAAAATCAATGTTAATATGACAAGGGGACAATGTAAACTCAAAATACATTAATATAACTAAGAAAGTGAAGATTTAAAAGAAAATTGCATTATAATCACTTCATCACTTAGACTTAGAATAAAATGTGATTTTGAGGGTTTTTTATGAAATAATGCATAATTTTCCTAAGTAAAATGGGATTTTACTTAGGAAAATATGTTTAGAAATGAGTGAATGTTATGAAGAATGACTTCAAGTACTTAGGCTTTTCCAATTATTGGGCCGAGGGTCTGGTCCCTCCAAAAGTCAAGGAAATGCCTTGAGCCCCTCTAATTTTCAAATACCTTAGTACTTAGAGGAAATTAGTGAAATCTTTAGGGGAAGATGAGAAGGGAAGTTAATAACTTTGACTTTGCTTTTCTTTGAATTTCTTCCAGTATAGTGTCTGCCTTTGCACTTTGTGATGAAAGTAAATATTAACACATTTAGAGTCATTGTCCATCACATGCAATTTTGCAACATCATCTACCTACCCTACCTACTTTACTCTACCATTTTTTCTTCTTTATTAGGGTGCACTTAGACTGGAAAACCCTTATCACACTTTCTTTTCTTTTACATGTAGAAATCTATCTAAGTCTAACCTTTTTACATCCAAGGGCTTAGATTAAGCTATTGAGCTCCTTTTATTTACTCTACCTATCTACTTATCTTCCGAGATTAAACAGTTTGGTCAGATTTTATTCTCTATCTCTAAAACATGAAATTGAAAGATGAAATAGCCAAGCTTAAACTGTTTGACTATTCATAAATTGTGGCATAGGATACAAGTTGCACACAATTTTATTTATTACATAAGAGAAAAAAGTAGTGGAATTTAGACTTGCACACTTTCCTTGGCCTTTCTTTTGGTGGGGTTCATTTTCTTTTACTTTTTTGGCCATTTTTATTCTTTTTACCCTTTGATTTTTCTTTTAGGGTATACCCTCTTTACATTTTTTTATTTTTTTTTATTTTTTGATAATATGGAAAACCTTTGCAACAAGAAAATGTATGAACATATTACATATCCCATCAAGTCAATCATGAAATATGACACCTATTGGTATAGGAGTCTAACACTGGCTCCACTTGGGGATGGCTTTTCCTGGTGAAAAGTCAAGAACAACAGGTCAGTTGTCCTCATCCATTGACTTTGGTGAACCTGTAAATGTCTTTTGTCTTCTGCAAACTAAAATCTGATCTGAAACTAAAACAACACACAAAAGTTTTCAAACCAACTTAATGAAAAACTAGCTGAAAATTGAAAACTAAAAAAAAATGCTCAAAATTCTGAGCTTATTGGCACTCATCTACCTACTCAATCTACTAAAAATCTTATTGAATCAGGTAATACAAAAATGCCAATGAATCCAATCAAGTAGCTGTAACAATAAATGGATAACTTGATTGCTTGTGATCAAAATTGGAAGTATATTATGATCATGTGCCTTTATAATAAATGATATGATGTGTAAAGGCCACTTTTGATGTATTTTATCCTTATAGAGAAAACATGTTTGCAAATTTGGGCTAAAAATATTCTCCATATAATCTGATATAGGATCAATAAAAGTATGATGTATGTTATTTACTTCTAGGCCTTCAATGACTGGTTGCTCAGTTGTATTCTGAATATTAAGCCTTGAAACTATTTCTTCTATCTTGTGTTTGAAAGAATAATCATCCTCAATATGCAAGTCAAAATATAGTACAATTTCCTCTTGCTTAGGAGAAGGAAGATTTTCAAAGAATTCTTTAGGATTTCGGAAATTGTATGACTGAATTTGAGAATGCAAAAGTTTAATTTCATTTTCATAATTTTCAGAAATTATCTCAAGAACAAATATTTTTAGTTTGGGAGAATATTTTCTTGATTTCAAAAGAAGAAATAAAGCTCTTAAAAAATCCTCATCAAGCTGAAGTTCTAATATCTCATCCCTCGAAATAGCTAGTGATTGTTTTGTGAAATTATCATAATTATCATCATACTGATCATGTAAGTCTAAAAAATCTTCTAAGAACCTTGATTTTCTTAGGAATAGGTCATTTTGTAATAGCTTGCATCTTTTGAGGCTCCAACTTCACTCCTTCCTTTAAAACAATATGAACCAAATGCTCGAATTCTTATTTCCCAAAAGCACATTTGGATATTTTTACATAAAAATGATTGTTCTCAATAATTTATATAACTTTTCCACATGTTTAGTGTGGTATTCCCATGATTTATTATAAATATGTGTATTATGAAAGAAAACCAACACAAATTTTATAAGATGGGATCAAACAAAATTGTTCTTAAGTCGAGCCCGTCGGACTTCAAACGGTGATAAACCATAATTCAAACCAAATTCGTGTTCCAAAATAACCTGCTGACGTCGGCCAATTTTGTGACGCGAAAACCAATTGAATTCCGCCCTAATATTTTTCGGGTCCTAAGTTGGGCTGGTGTACGGAGGGAGAGTTGTGACGCGAATTTCTTATCAAATTTGCCCTAATCTTTTTCGGGTCCGAATTTCCATTGCACGAGTAGCCCAAACAAATATCCGCTCCAATCAATTTCTGCCATGTGTCCTCAATCAAATGTTGCCCTGTTCCCAGATGCAGGTGCATTCGATGGCGTTTAAGGCGATGGGACATGGATGTGGTGATTTCATATCAATCACATTAAGTTTTAACGCTGTTCAATTAAGTTCCAAGGTTTTCACATCTAATCGCATTAAGTTTTAACACTGTTCAAGATCGGACCTCCACTCCTATTAGTGATTCCGCATGCTCCAATATGATCAATTTCTTATCAAATTCGCCCTAATCTTTTTCGGGTCCGGATTTCCACTGCGCGAGCGGCCCAAACAAAGATTCGCTCCAATCAATTTCTGCCACGTGTCCTCAATTAAAACTTGCCCTGCTCCCGGCTGCGGGTGCATTCGATGGCATTTAAGGCGATGGGACATGGATGTGGCGATTTCATATCAATCGCATTAATATTTAACGTTGTTCAATTAATTTCCAAGGTTTTCACATCAAATCGCATTAAGTTTTAACACTGTTCAAGATCGGACCTCCACTCCCGTTAGCGATTCTGCATGCTCCAATATGATCCGACCTTCGGCTCTCATTAATGATCAGAGATTAGTTATGACGAGCGTCCTTCGATTGCATTGATAACATGGCATTTCGCTATGGTTTTTTAGACAAGCCGGTTGCTGGGTTACACTTCCTGCTCACTGTGACGAGAAGGAGAAGTGGCCAGCTGAACTGCTGCTTAGACCTTGCTACATATCTACATTTCTCTCGGTCTGGTCCTTGTCTATCTTCCTTTGTTTCTTGGAATTCTACTTCTCTGTATCCTCTTGTGCCCACTGCTGAGACTGCACCCATGCCTCGCCTGCATCATAGGATGCGTTTTCGCAGGGGGATCACTAGAGGTCAACCCCTGCGCGCTCCCTCCAGCCCCTCAACTGAGTCGTCTTCCCAGTCCAGTGATTATCACACAAGTCTCTATCCAAATAATAGAAGTGGGTGGGGTCGGGTTGTAGGATCTGGCCACCGTATGGGCTCCCCTGCTCCACATTTCCCCAGCGCTTCACTTTCTCCCACGACGCGCACTGCGCATTTTTCCTTTAATATCTCTCTGAACCGCCCACGCATCACAGCGACAATTACTGTGGTTTTCCGGGAGGAGGCCCAGATGGAAGAACAATGCACATGTCCGGCGAGAATGCGCTCAGAAAAAGCCGGCCAGCATTCGGGCCTTCAGGAGGGAAGCGGTGGCATGACTGTGGAGGTAGCACCTAGAGATCCTGGACCTTCCGAAGGATGGTGCCGAATCGTCGAGGAGCTGGAGGAGTAGTTTGGTTAATTTGTTTTTCTTGCTTCGCGGCCCACTTAATTGGGCTGCTTTTAGATTATATTACTATGCTGGACCTCTTTAATATTTCTGAATTCTGTAAACGTTCAAGACTGGTTTCCCTGTATGAGGGCAGTCTTCTTAATTTTTTGATTTTTTGATGACAAATTTTCCATGAGTCTGGGCAATTTTTTTGACTTCGGTGTAATTTTATTCCCACTGTTAATAGATTAAATTTACTTAGAAAAAAAATGTTGCCCTGTTTCTATTTTAATCCTGTTTTTTGAAATACAGAGCCATGTTTATATGATTGTTTATAGTCTAAGCGCTGTGGGGTGGTTTATTATATTAATATTTCACGTTCTAATTATATTCATAACAATTGGAAAAAAAAAATGTTGCCATGTTTCTATTTTAAACCTTTTTTTTGAAATACAAAGCCATGTTTATATGGTCTACGTATTATACTCTTTCTCTGTATATCTACGGGAACCTTTTTGCTATGAATAGGGTGGATGTTGTAGCGGGCTACCAATGGAAACAAGCGAGCCTGAACCTTACATCTTGGATGCAACAGATGGTTACCAATACTCCTCACATGATTAGTGTTTTTCTCTGTTCAAGGATTTTGGGTACTTTAATTTGTATTTGAAACAATGGACGTCGGTACTCTATCTGTTGCTTTACTATTCTACATACTGCTATTTCACTTTCTTATAGATGCCTCGGGCATATTTGGATGCTTTCTCAGATTTGTCGATAATCTCCATGTGGACCGTTACTGGGTTTTATATCATGTCCCTGTATGTGATATGGGGTATTTTTCTATCATTGTCTGGGGTGGGACTTCCACTTTTCTGGATGGATATTTGGGTTCCAATCTTCAGATGTGAAAATGTAATGACTTCATGGACTGTTTTACTTCATATAATATATTCAAAACAACGTTTTTTCTCTTGTGAAAAAAAAATGATTAATGTTTATCACTCTGCCTTCAAAACTAGCGATGTCGGTTTATTGATATGGTCTGATGGTCCTTTTATATTTTGGACATATCACACTCCTCACATGATTAGCGTTTTTCTCTGTTCAAGGATTTTGGGTACTTTAATTTGTATTTGGAACAATGCACGTCGGTACTCTATCTGTTGCTTTACTATTCTACATACTGCTATTTCACTTTCTTATAGATGCCTCGGGCATATTTGGATGCTTTCTCATATTGTCGATAATCTCCATGTGGACCGTTACTGGGTTTTATATCAAGTCGTTGTATGTGACATGGGGTATTTTTCTATCATTGTCTGGGGTGGGACTTCCACTTTTCTGGATGGATATTTGGGTTCCAATCTTAAGATGTGAAAATGTAATGACTTCATGGACTATTTTACTTCATATAATATATTCAAAACATTGTTTTTTCTCTTGTGAAAAAAAAAAATGATTAATGTTTATCACTCTGCCTTCAAAACTAGCGATGCTGGTCTATGTTGTTGGTTTATTGATATGGTCTGATGGTCTTTGTATATTTTGGACATATCACACTCACATGATTAGCGTTTTTCTCTGTTCAAGGATTTTGGGTATTTTAATTTGTATTTGGAACAATGGACGTCGGTACTCTATCTATTTCTTTACTATTCTACATACTGCTATTTCACTTTCTTATAGATGCCTCGGGCATATTTGGATGCTTTCTCAGATTGTCAATAATCTCCATGTGGACAGTTACTGGTTTTTATATCAAGTCCCTGTATGTGACATGGGGTATTTTTCTATCATTGTCTGGGGTGGGACTTCACTTTTCTGGATGGATATTTTGGTTCCAATCTTCAGATGTGAAAATGTAATGACTTCATGGACTATTTTGCTTCATATAATATATTCAAAACAGCGATTTTTCTCTTGTGAAAAAAAAATGATTTTTTATAGTCGAAGTGCTACGGGGTGGTTTATTATATTAATATTTCATGGTCATTGCAATGCCCACAATTCATAACAAATATTGGAGATTTACTGTCATGTTTTAAAGTTTCATTTTTTTTTTAAATTGAACCCGTCGTCGGTATACCGATGCCTTGTAAGCATCAGAATTGCGACAGCTTAAAAACATCAAACCACATTTCGTCGGAATTGCGACAGTTTACAAAAGTCGAAAGAGCGACGTTCAAAACGTCGAACCACATTTTGTCGGAATTGTGACAGTTTACAAACGTCAGAAGAGCGACGTTCAAAACGTCAGCCACATTTCGTCGGAATTGTGACAGTTTACAAACGTCAGAAGAGCGACATTAAAAACGTCGGACCACATTCCGTCGGAATTGCGACAGTTTACAAACGTCGGAAGCGCGACGGTTTGGGAAATGTCAGAAGAGCGACGCTTGTTTGGAAGCGATGGAAAAAGTGTCGGTAGTGCAACACTTTGTAAATGCGTCGGAATTGCGAAGGCATGGCAAACCACGCTTTGCCCGTCCTCGAACTGTCGCTCTTGCGACGACTATGTGTCAGAATAGCAACGATTTGGCCGTCAAAAATTGTGCCAAATTTTCTAATGATATCGCTATGTCAATTGGTGGTATTTATTTTATGTGGAATAACCTTTTCATGTAAATGGAAATTTCTTGTTGAGAAGGAATCATGGAAGTTTTCTTGATACAGTCTTTGATTTGTATCTATTTCTTGGTGCAATTTCTATCATTAAGTAGCAGCCTCTATTTGTAGAAGTATGATCTCAGGGGGAGTAGTGTTAATTGTTAGGATGCTTAAGAGAAGTGGTCATTGTCTCAAAAGAAAAAACAGTAGTGGAAGAATAAACCAAAGTGCATCCCTATTAGATGGTATTTGCAGCAACAATACCATATGTTGTTTTAATTGACATCAATTTATTTTTAATTGGTACAAAAGATGCATTGGCAAAGAGACTGTTTCATCCAATAGCCATAAGGTTTTTATAAGTGGATGATCTTTCAAATAAGAGGAAATATATGTTTAGGGGGAGAATATCATAAATGTTTAGTTCCTAGAGCAACAAAAACAACTACAAGAAGACACAAGGATATGTATTGCTAATGTTTGGTGTTGTAGATGCAATTTCCCATAAGGGTGTAGCTAGGTTTGAATGGAAAACTTCAAGTGCCTCATCAATGAAATATCATCTACTGAAGAGAATTCAGAAAATCAGAATGCACGTTACTAGATGACCCCCAGTCATTAACTGAAAGAGGGAGAATAAGTAGCTTGTAGCCCTTTGCCATTGATGTCAAAGGGGGAGAGTAAGTTTTTGATGGCCCAAGCAGTGGAGAGAAATCCATTTCTAGCTCATGCAGAGAAATAAAGCTAAAATTTCATTCAGCATGTTTTTTGGATGTAGCATAAGCATTTCCCATTAACACTGATAAATGATGAGTGTTGCCATCAATGTCAAAGGGGGATTGTTGTATAGTTGGCATTATCATGATGGCTAATGGAATCCAATGTATTGGAATTGTTGCCAATAAATCTAGCAATGGTGGAAACTGGGTTAGCATTAATGTGCATGGTGTGTTTCAAGATCAGGGGGAGTCCCATGGTTGTTGTAGTCTTTGGTAGAGAACCATCATAGTAGCAAGATATTCAAAGAAGCTAAAAATCTTATAGTTATTATGGCTTGTTAGCCCTAGGCTTTGAATGCATTTCTGCCTTAATATATCAACTCAAATTCTTTTATAATTTTCATAGTTGGATGGTGCTCGGAAATATTTTTCCAAAGATATGTTGAATTCCAAAAATGGCCTCCTGGATCAAAATTTATTGATAATCAAGGGCTGCATAACAAATGGTGCTCATAAATATCTTAGGCCAAATCTAGAATTAGTCGTGGAAGTATCTAAATTTGGCAATAATTTTGGAAATTGAGCGGAATTGGAGGAGATTTTTAGTGGATAAGCTAAGTGAAGGATTGGGTAGATGTGGGCAGACAACACAACGGCAGAGCGCATTTTTATTGGCCAACGGTGGAGCCCATTACACAGCTTGTCCCAACGGAGAGTTCCTTGAAGGTTTCAAAGGGTGCACAAGTGTTGAGCATTGGGATGGAGTAAGCCCAAGCTTGCATGGACACTCCATACAGAAGCAAAGAAAGCACATTTTAAATTGGCAGAGTTTTAAACCGAGAGGCCCCCACTTGATAGCTAAGCTCGCAAAGGCTCACAAAGGTTTTCCTGGAATAATTTTAAGTAGCGTAAGAGGTGAGGCCCAGGATGATGTCAGGATGGGAAATGTGGCACGAGGAGAGGTGTATCAAGTGTAAAAATGGTCAGGATGCTCATAAAAATGAACAAAGGAATTCATTTAAAAACAGAAGGCTTGGGACCCTTTCTCCCTCCTCCTTGGATGATGTGTGGCAGAATGTTTTCAACTCATGATGACATCAAAATGATGTTGGTATAGAGGACATGTAGTAGGAATATTTGTCATTTTCAGGTGGTCAAAGAGGAAAAATCTAGGTGACACATGTCACCACTCAGGAGGCACCACATGGGGTTATTGACATAAGCATGATGTCATCTCAGAAGGGCCACCCCAAAAAGTTTATGAAGGCGCATAGGTGGAAGTTATGGGTTGACAAGGCATCGGTCTAGCATGGAGTTGATTCGTCCATAAGAGCAGTGCAATTTTTATCAGGATACGCCATCCTTGAGGCTTTATCCTGGAAGGTTTAAAAGAGGGCACAAGGAAGAAAGTTGTGGGATGAATGGGCATCAGGACACGAAGGCGATGCAGTGGTGGTTGCATCAAAGAATAGGGCCAATGATGATGGCGTCGGGTAGACCCAAAAAACACGTAATCCGGAAGTCCCATCCTGGAGGAAATAAAAGGTACACTGGTAGTTATGGTCGGGATAACAGCACCAGGAGACGAAATATGTGCCCAAGTCTTGGTCATGCGATGGTTTTGTGTGTTATTGTGACCATGGGCCTTCAAGCTAATAATAATGAAAACGTGCTACGAGCTTTGGGTTGTATACAAAATTGTTGAGGAATAAAGCACATGTGGGTGTGGGTGTGTGTGTGTGTGGGGGGGGGGGGGGGGGCGTGTGTGGGGGTGGTGGGGGTGGGTGTCTATGTGTGTGTGTAACAACATTGAATGGGTTGATAACCATGTTTGTGCTATGTTTGTTTGATGTTCCATTTGTGGCATCGTGCCACATTAATGGTTCATGGGCATTTGAACGAGTCAACATCTCTTTGATATTATGGGCTAAGCCTTGCACTTATTCCATATTTGGGGATTCGTTATAGGTTGAATAAATTTGGGCACAAATTTGAAGGCTTGAATGAGTTAGAAACTTGAATTGAGAATTGAAGTTAAAGGTGATTTCCAGGAAACATTGCTTCAAGGTATCAAGGACCACGATGCGTAGATGTAGTTGAATGGGCCTGGTTCAAGATGAATTCGCCATACCTAAGCTCCCTTTCATTATAGGAATAATTAAACAAAAAAATAGCTTAGGAACAAACAAATATTTAACCATAGCTCAGATTGCCATGCAAAAGTACATTTTGTGCTTTGAGGATCAATGTTGTTTGTTAGAAAATAATTTAATGGGAGGAAGTGCACATATGGAATGGGAATTGATTAATTAGCATGGAAAAAAATTAGGTGCCCATTCCTTGAATTAATATAGCAGTTGAAATGGTCGAGAAGCAGTACAATGCATAATGGCATTGTAGCTCATTCCCATAGTTTATTGTGGCTACAATGGCCAAGTAGTGGATGTAACAGTAGAATGGAGAGCCTTGTTGCAATTATAATATTTAATAGGAAGTATTTTCATATGCGGTATGGGCTTTCATGCAAGAGTACACTTGAGCAATCTAAATGAAAAAACAAAAAACATCGTTCATTGGGTTGCAGTGGAACAAACCTATGGATTGGAATTGTGTATTTTGGGGGAAATGTAGCGTTGTTGAGAGGAGATTTGTGTGGATAGCTCTGTGTAAGTTCGCTTCGGAGAAGAGGTCGAGTGTGCTTGTGCCAAATATAGGGATAAACGTTATTGAGTGATGATTGAATTAGGGCCGTGAGCTAAGCTCAAATAGTGTTAGGTGTGTTGTTTCATAGTGAGCTAGTGATTCGAGGGTTGTGTGGGATAAATAAAGTGAAGGTTGCTAAGGAGAACAAATAATAATATCAAGAAGAGTAAGTTCCAGTGCATAGGTCCAATTTGATGAACACAGAGTTGAAATCTGGCCAAGTGGGTGCCATAATAGAGAGCAGAGTGTTCCTTACTGAGTATGGGTTGGAGCATGCAAACCATAGAGTTTTTGCTTCCATATTATTGTATTTCTAAGTAGATCTTGGAGGTTGGTTCCTCTTGCAAGTTGGTGCTTGCATAAATCCAAGAAGTTGCAAGTTGGTTCTTGCAACAAATCCATGAATTTTTTGTTGTAGTTGGTGCTTGCAACAAATCCATGAATTTTTTGTTGTAGTTGGTACTTCTGGTAATTTGATCAGGTGTCTACAAAAGAAGGGAGTTGGTGATTCCTACTAGTGGGTGCTAGTAAACAATCTAAGGGATTTGGTGTTTCCTATGAGTGGTGGCTCACAATGACTTATGATGTAAATAGAGTATAAGCTTTTATTTTACATAATAATACAAACAAATATTTGGTGGTTTTTCTCTAAGAAGGGTTTCCATGTTAAATCCTTTGTGTCCTATGTGTATGTTGCTCATGGCCTTGTTGTGTATTATTATGTGTTGAGTTTACTTGTTGGATTTATTATTTTTTAGTGAATTCTCACATGATGGTTCACAAGTTTGAATGTGAAAGTATAATTTGGCATTAAAATTAAAATTAGCCTTAATATTGATTCACCCCCCCCCCATCAATATTAAACATTGTATCCAACGAGTTGTAATTTTGTTGGCACTCTAAATCTTGTGACCTTCCTTCTAAAAGGTTTGTAATAATTTTATTAGTGGCCTTGTTTGTTGGAATTACTTCAACCTGTTGTGTGAAGTAATTGTGGCAATGAGAATCCATAGAAGATCTCTGGGTTAGCCCTTTCTAGATTATATTAATATCATTGTATTAATATATTGTTTGTATAATTAATTATATATTTAATAAATATATAATTATAATTATAGAGTTACAATTAGAATTATAACTCTATAATTATAATTATAATATAATTATATAATTATTAAATATATAATTAATTATACAAACTATATATTAATACAATGATATGACTAAGGATCTCATCATCTAGACAATATTCATCACCAAAAGCCTCTTCAAGGTATTGAATGAAATCTTCACGCGATTCACAACAATCTTCGAACAGCAAGAATGCATGATGAGATTTTCCATAAAACTCAAAGAATATTGTGTGAAAAAACTTAAAGGGAGAATAATCTACCTGGCTTCAACCCTTCATACCATGATCTTTCTTTCCCTTCCAGGGTAGCCATAAACATTTTCATCAAACAATCCTCATGAAAACTAATCCCAAGCTTATGTATATGCCAATGAAATTTTATTATATGCAGAATAGCCTCATCCTCATTTCCATCTATGAATTTTGGAAGATAAGTTTGCCAATCTATGCAAGGTATTCGATTTTCAAAACAAAGAATGTGAGCACGATTCATAGGAGAATACCTTCCAGCAATTGAATCCATCTTGAGAATGATAGATGAACTAAGGCATGTTTTAGGCTATTGATTCTTCTGCTGGTGGAATCACCAATTAAACCTTGATTTCTGGATCTTGATGCCAGAGGAGTCTTTGAATCAGGTTGGAGTCACCAAATGAATTATTTCAGCC